>CM057813.1:51757847-52252847 GCA_030067965.1 Latrodectus elegans
ATACTATCATATTACAAAGTCACACTAATGCAAAACACCAATGAGAGGACAGTGTTAGTTCCCACTTGGTCCTCTTATTTATCGACTCATTTGGGGAAGGAAAAATTTAGTCCTCATTCCCCAGTCCGAGGCCCGAAACTTAGACCATATATATATATATATATATATATATATATATATATATATATATATATATATATATATATATATATATATATATATATATATATATATATATATATATATATATGGATAAATTAAGGATAGTCGAGAAGCACATGGAACTGGAACGCAAAAGTGAAAATTCCGTACTGTATAAATATCCCCACAAATGGTCAAGCATTATAAGCATATAACAGGAAAACACCTTATGACGTCGAGCGTGTACCATAATGATGCGATCGTAATAGAGGTTTACATAAAGACTTGTAGTACAAAAGAAAATGTATTCACAACCGGTTCATACGGCACTCAGTGCCGTGTAAATAGACATGGAGGATACGTGTGGATTATATCCTACATGGCAGAATTATAGGTCGCTTGAAATTTGGACGTACGCAGATAACAACCGAAGAACTTGGATCCTCAGAAAAGTATCACCTCTAATCTGAGAAAACTATTCCAAGATGATGGAAATGTCAGTAGTCGTTATATTAAAGAACATCCCAGAGTGTCAACACAGAATGACTACGGGTATTTAACTGTAACCGCCAAAAGAAACAGTCGGGACGTACTTCGGACCTGTCGCAACAACTGTTGTTAGCTGTGGGTACGACCGTTTCAAGCAAAACCATGTACAGACGTTAGGGACAGTATAGTCTATATGCTCGCAGAACTATTAGATTTGTTCTACACACGTTAACTCAATGTTTTCAGCTATTAGTCTGGAATAGAGAACATGCAGTGAAGACGCTGTCACAGTGGTTTTTTTGTTATGTTTTCCGGTGAGTCGAGGATTGCGAGTTAAAACTTGCAAACCGATTCATGTCGGACACTCATATGGACAGACTCAGGTACGTAGCACCATTAAAACAACATCATTGAATGCCAACGATAGGGCTGTGCAGGAGAACTCGTTTGAGTAGGCATTATACTGGGCTCAAAACAGATCTGGAAAAGGATCCATGACTGGACAAATTTATTAGGACATCATTATGGCACAGCATGTCCGTTGATTTAAGGGTGCCGAGGCTGCTGAATTTGTGCTTATGGATGACAACACCCATCCTGAAATTTGGAACATCGTTAACGACTGTCTTTGTTTCGAAGATATCACCCATATGAAATGTCCAGAAGTCTCATGGGACTTGTATCTTATAGAGCATCTTTGGGACACGTTCGAAACTCATCTCTTATAACACCTCGTTTATCTGTATGGACTTTCGGAGAGCACTGATTGCTGAATGAAGTTCTCTGCCTCAAGTGTAGCTCCATAATGTTATTCTCAGCACACCTTAGCGTTTTACGTACTGCATATCCTCATATAGGTGATATACTTTTTATTAACTTTCATATATATATATATATATATATACAAACAACTTACTGTTTAGCTATCGTATAGACAATATGTGATGTAAGTTCTCCAGAGAGTTATAATCGTGGTTTTCTTAAGTCTTGTATTACACATATACGATCTGTTTTATTACTTATCATTTCTTTGATACGTGGGTTTTATGAATAAATCACGTTTATTTTGCTTCTGCATTTTTAACTGCCAGATCTAGCACTAACTTTAATTTTTGGACATGTGTGTAAATTGAATGTATACGTAATAACTTTCTACAGACGAAAAGTACATTTAAATGATTTTACGAAAATAATAAATTATTTATGATCAGTAAATATTAAATGATCAAACATAGTTTGCGATAAAAGTTTAATGCATAAAGTGTATCCAGATACAGAAATGAGAGAAATATAGTTAATACTTTTATCCTTAAAATCATATTACACTGAAAAGATTATTTAATTAATTTACAATAATTTATTAAATATGGATAATATATAAATTATTTACCATAAATTATTAAATATTATAAAAAAACATAAGTTAATAAAGTATTAAATATATAAACCATAAATTACATAAATATCAAAAAAATAAAATTTACGAATTTAAATGCTGTCAGATAAATTTCCAGATTCATCATATTTAATTACTTTATGAGCTCATTAATTACATACCGAAATAATTTACATGCTATTTACTCTATTATATTTTCCAGAATATGTTTTCAAACCAATTTTTCTGTGAGCTATAAAGATGACATTATTGATGATTATTTCTTAAAATTAACTTACAGACTTAAAAGGTGATACCTCAATTTTTCATTGTCCTTCCACGTTAAAGTACTAATTACAAAGATTTATTGAAGATTAAAATTAATCCCTTTTTAAGAAAGCAGTTTTCAATAATTCATCCTTAGTAATATGGAGAGAGTTGATCAGATTATACATGAAAAGTGAAATTGTGTGAAGATTCATTTTAAAAATATTGATTGTTTGAATGGCACACACACACACACCAGATAAATAAATAAAATGTTAAGCTAAATTTATTTCGTCTCTCGGAATATTTCTGAAAAAAAAACTGCCCGTTATTATTTCCTTCTTAATCTTACTCATAATTTTATGGTCATCAAATTCAGTCCGTGGCAAATGATAAGCAAATTTTAAATATATCATAAAGTAGATTACTTATTCTATAACTGAATAAATAGTTTTTAGCTGTGAGAAATTTAATGATAACATTTGTATATAATATGAGCGCTTAGATTAGGTAGCATATGATTATAAATATTTTTAAATCAAAAAATGTAAAATGAAATTTTAATACACTGATATACTTTAGAATTTTTAATTTAATATTTGAATTTCTTGCTTAAAAATAAATTCATTCGAATTCAAAATTAGGCATTTAAGTTTTTTCCAAAATTAATACCTATATTAGAAATGAATCCATTTTGTAATGGGCCAAGTTAAAGACAAATTATGCACTGTAAATGAAAACTATTTATAAAATTATTAATAAAAATAAAATTACTTTAGAAATGTATTTTAATTTTATAACGATTGTTATTTTGATTTACTTTTTATAAGAAGAAAAATTAATCTTCAACAGAATCGATAACATACTTACAAAATTATAAATTCTAACATAAACAAAAGAAGAATAAAGAAAAAATAATTTTACAAGTAATTCGCTAACAGACAAAAACAAATTATTGTCTAAATTGTTAAAACTTACTTTAATTATCTCTCAAAATCTTAAGTTAAAACTAATGATTATTCCTTCGAATCAATTACTTTATTGTGCGTTCTATGTTTTATGCTTACTGCACAATTTCTCAAAATTAACGACTAATATTCAAAAAATATGAAAAATCAGAAAAATATAAATTTATCTGTTTTTCAAAGTATATGTTAATTAATTTACTTAGTAAATCAATGTGTAACAAGTAAATTAATATATTTATAATGTGTTAAGGAAAATAATAAGCTATAAATAATAAATTCTGGAAGAATGATATACGGTTATTATATAAAATATTAAATTAACCGAATAAAATATTTTGAACATCAAAGTAACAATTGTAAAAACTTAGTAATATTTGAGAGAATTCATCTGATTTATTTTAAATCCATTGTGATAAATTTATTTTGGAAATTTATATTAAATTTTAACATCAATATAACTATTATGAATTATTTTAAATCTATTGTGATAAGTTTATTTTCAGGAAATATATATTTAGTTTTAACATCAATTTAGACAAAACCTCAATTAATTAGTTCATTTTTTATATTTAAAAATTAAAAATATCATCAAGAAAGATCTTGCATAAATGAAGATTTATATTCAGATGTTCCAAATCAGAAATATACGGAAAATGTCCAGGTGACTTATGGGATTGCTTAGTTTTAACACTTATTAATCATAGTTCAGTTGTAAATAAATTCAATTCTACAAAGTTGAATATTTTGATTATTTAAATCTCTTGTTTGTATATCAATAATTTCAAGTCTTCTCATTTTCCAAATAAAAATTTATATAGAAATATGAAGACATATATTTCAAAATTACACTTGTTCCTATGGTTTCACAATCGCATTCAAATATTCGCAATGCAGATTAAGAGTAAAGAAACAAATGACATTTATGAAATATGGAATATTTATAGTACTTATAATTCATAGTAATATGAAATGATAATATGTCTCGAAAAATGAATTAAATATCAATAGCTTAACAAAATAATTATCTCATAAATTTACAAGAATGTTTCATGTTAAAGTATGTAAACATCATATATAGGTTTCCAATAGTAAAGTAAAAGAAAGTTTAAAAAGTTGAGTGAATTATTACATATATTCTGTGAAGAGAGGATTACCGTAGTATATTTTATTTGTTTAGAATGAAAAAAATCAATATTATATTTTAATTTGGCAACGCATAGTTATTAAAGTTTAAACTTTAGCAAAATGTTTACTCTTTTGACTCGATTGATTTATTAAATAAATATGAGGATTAATTTATTAAATAAGCTTATAACTAGACGAAAACAAAAACACAAAATTAATACTTCGAAAATATTATAATGTATTATAAGTGTAAAAATAATATTGCTCACAATATATGGTGTTTCCAGAATTTAAAGAAAAAAAGTGATGTTTTATTTTTAATATCAAAATTTAAAACATAATCAAATTTTAGATACTTTTTTAAAATTCGTTTGAAAAATGCCTTTTTATGATCGATCTCAGTATGCATTATTACACATTTTCTGATTAAATAATTGAAATTAAAGAATGAAGTCGAAGTTTAATTCACTTATTAGTAAATGATTTAAGTTACTTATATTTAACTTTACTCAAATGAAAATTATGTATTTGTCAGTTGAAAAACTCCTTAAAGTAAATTTTTAATCGTATACTTATATAAATTATTGAGTGAAGAAACTTTAAAAATTGAATCTAAGTTTATCCAATATGCATAGTAATATATATATATATATATATATATATATATATATATATATATTTATACTGTATGAATATAGATAAGAAATAATTTACATCACTTACAATTACCCTTTTAAGAACTGAGTTAGTCTTAATCTTGAGTAAAAGTATTTCATAAATGAATTAAATTACTAACAATATCTCAAAGCAATCATTTGTACCAATAAGATAATAAAACATAGTGACAGTTGAAATAGCATTGATCTATGCAACTTAACTAAAACATAAGCTATTGAAAATTTAGATGAATTGCTCAACATAATGTAACTTGTATAGAAAGAACATTTTTATATCTCTCTCACGAGTCTTAAATTGATATAATGTTGCATGAAAAAGACAAGAGAGTTTCCTACCTTTAATTTCCTCAATATTTTTGTTGCTAAACATGACATCATTAATCGCATTTATATATTTAAGAGTCAGAATGATTTAAGGCAATTTGCTTTTGTCTTACCTAAATAATATTAATAAGTGCATTAAACAAGATGTCTCTTTATGCTGAATTCGGTTTTTATTTCGTGCTAATCCAAAGCAATTACAGGGACTTAATTTTACGTAATGAATGCACATACCAAAAACACGCGAACGGGATTGAATTTATGTACGTGCTTCAGCACATAAATATGAAAGTTGCTACTTATCATATCATTACATTAACCACAACGCCAAAAGTCTAGTGTCATCCCATTCATTATAGTGTAAAAAAGTTACTCTTGAAGCAGACATTCTGTTGCATAAATTACATTCCCTCTTAAATTATGAATATTTCAGCCCCAACGTCAACAAAACAAACCTCAGTTTATTTTTCTCTGTTAGACGAAAACCAAAGTAAAATAAATTAATGTGACTTGAATAATTAATGACCAAGAATTTCAAATTGCATTTTGAGAATTGAATTGTTTTTAATCAAAGCAGTTTCAAATATGAATCCATTTACTTACAATCATGCAATTATTTAAATTTTACTACCCATATAATTCTTTTAATGAATATAATTATGTATGTATGGGAAATGAATATCTTTATTATATATATGTATGTATTTTACATCAATGGAATAAATATGAATGAAATTCATTTAAATATATACTACGATTGCTTAATATTTTATTTATAAACAATATTTCCAAAAATTAATCATATCTCATCACAGATTTGTGCATAAGTAAAAGAAGTGTTAAATGTCAACACATTCATTTTATAATTGAGAGGGATATTTGAATGTCGCAGCACATTTTCACCAAACATTTTAAATCTCGTATATTTTAATGACTTTTGATTAACAATACTTTTCGCGATAGAGACAAATTAATTCATTTTTAAATGTCTTGTTGTATAGTAATAAATCTTTCTTTTTTATTCAAATTATTTCTGACATCTGCTAGGTTTCCCACTGATGTTTTCTAAATGCTGATGGTGACATTCTGAAATAGAAAACTCAAACATAGTTGAATGGCTTTTAATAATTCCGGGAAGAACCAGATCTAATACCAGAAAAAAATATAGGATGATGAAATAAAATTATCTTTTTTCTATCGCTTGAAGCACTTCGTTACCTCGAAGAATTATTTGCACATATGCAAACAAAGAAAAATTTTATACCAGAAAAATTTATAAAATTACTAAAATAAATTGCTTTTAACATGTTGGAATATATCCATTATACATTTTTCCAGTTTCATCGTTATTTCCTTTTTTTAATACTTCATTTAAAAATTAAATTCATAATCAGAAATTTCATTCGAAATATTACTTGTTCAATATCATTAAAAGATATTTGCAAATTTAAAAATTAAATAAACGTGTTATTTCTATATACTGTAAAATATGCTTACAAAATTCTACATCAGAAGCCAAGTTTGAATTTTCCTGACTAAAATTTAATCTTACTTTAAATAATGTTGTTGTAATATAAATTAACTTGGAATGCGCTAAGGAGAGAAAGAGGTAAGTTCTTACCACAAATTTAAAGGTAAGAACAGTTAAGTAAACGTTTCTATACCAATTAAACTGACGAAGACCAGATTCCTAATATATATTTTATTTAATTTACTCTATTGATTGAATGGTGAGGAAACCCTTAAGCTCATTATTAAGGATTCTTGAACTCTTAATTCTTAGCTTTTTATTTTTATCGCGAAAGAATTCGCTTTTTATTAATCCAGAAGTAATTAAGTTAACCTAAGTTAATGCAATTTCTCACCGATTATTTTTAATTCTTCATGTGTTATTTTTTCCTTCCTACATCGTCTTTTCTTATGTTGGTTGCTTCTTAAAAACGTAGAATATTTTATTGCTTTATCAGTTCTTTAAAATAAAAACGTGAAAATCATTATAATTAAGATGACAATTCATTTTGCTGTGTTTGGTGTGAATTATAAGGACAAATGGTTACTAAAGTTATATAGTTTTTTTGAGAATGAACATAAATAACCTAGAAGCTCATTTTCAAAATTAAAATTGCATTTATATTAGACAATATATTTTTTAATGAAAGTTGTGATGAAAGTAAGTAAGCATATTTTGTCTAAGAAAAAACAATAATAAGTTAAATATAGCTTAATAATATGAAATATATATATATATATATATATATATATATATATATATATATATATATATATATATATATATTCTTTTTATTAGAGTATATCTTTACGAGTAACACTCTCACCAGTGACTCGTTGTAAAGATTTTATTTAAATATATAATTATGAGAAATTTTAATCTTTGAGCTAAATACTTATTGTCATTCAATTTGATAATGAATGCAGATCAGGAAGAATATGTCTTGAAGAATCATAATTGGTTTATTTTGAGTTAAGTTGTTAAAATGAATGTAGATTAAAAATTTTTATCTGGCTCTACATGATAATTATAACATGAATAAAAAAATTAATCACACACAGTTCATTATAAAATTACTTATATATAAAAGAATATTTAAACTCTTAAATTTAAAAAAATTAAAATTGAAAAAATATAAAATTTTAACATTTTTTAAATTTAAGAATGCAAATCTCTTTTTTTTATATAAGGGTATTTCGTTTCAATAAGAGTAAGCTTTATTTCCTATAAAGGTATAACTTTGGATTTAATATTATATTTTAACTTGACATTTATTTCCTATATTTTGGCTTGACTTTTGTATATTCATATTTAGTTTGGTGTGTAATTGCTTTATTAAGACTTTAATATGCAGCCACTGCAGGAAAGCCATAGTTTTGGCAAATGTGGTCAACACCCCCGGGTTCTGGAAGCTGGCCATATTAGTATTTAACTTCACTTTCCATATATCTTACGTTTCTTTTAAATTTTGTACTATTATCTATTGGATATATGTATTGTCTGTTTATCTGTTTATTGTTTTTCATTTGGCATTTGATTAATTTTATAAAAAATCTAAGATTAATTATATATATATATATATATATATATATATATATATATATATATATATATATATATATATATATATATATATATATATATATATATATATATATATATATATATATATATATATATATATATATATATATATATATATATATATATATATATATATATATATATATATGCATATATATATATATATATATATATACATATATATATGCATATAAGTATGTATACTCTATTCAGAGATTTGATAGCCCCCATGAGGTCAAGGACTGCAATGCAAATGCAAATTTTCTTGACCAAAGCCCTGGGATGCGAAGCATATGTCCTGATTAAGTAATCAGCCTAATGTGAACCTTCAGGATAAAGTTCCTAAGCTTGATGGTTTAGTTTGTCAGCGGAAGGAATGTGAAAATCTGGGTCAACCTTGCTCAGCCGGAGGATCGAACATCGGATCCATGTCTTGGAGGCGATCTTTATATATATATATATATATATATATATATATATATATATATATATATATATATATATATATATATATATATATATATATATATATATATATATATATATATATATATATGAAGAACATCTTGGGTTTTGTATTTTCATTGTTTAATACTAAGAAATGATTTTGGCATGTTTGGTAAACATTCTTACAATAATGAAAGAGAGATATTTGCTTTATAGTATTTTTTTCACTTTGAAAATAAGCAGTTGGTATTATAGTGTTTTTAACATTTAAGTAAACAGTTATATTAAAATTGAGTTTAATAAAGAAATTCGACTTATACAGATTTTATAATAAAATCATACATTTGACACGTTAATTTTATAATATAAAAATATGATTTATATATCTGAATAGTTTATATTCGATTTTATAGTCTTCCATTTAAAATATTTATACCATTTTTATATTTCCATATATGTTTCAAATATAGAAAAGTATCATAAAAAATTCTTTTACATTAAACAAAATACATTATTGCAATCTTAAGGGGATTTTATTTCATAGTTAACTTTTAAAATATCTTTTTATATCATCCATGAAAAAGTCACAATATTTTCTATGATAAAAGCAATCATGCCAGAAGCGAACATTTTCTTCGACTTGAAAAGACAAATTTTAATATTCTGAGAGAAATCTGACATTTAAAATGGCATATTGATCAACAAACAGTTGATTCCGTAACTGAGATATTCTGGCAAAAATGTTTTTACAAATAAACAAACATATGCAGTTATTTCCCTTTGCCGCCGGAGAGAGAGATTAGGAAAAAGAAATCATGAAAAAAGTAGAAAAAAAAGAGAAGATGAAGGAGAAAAAAAATATTCACTTCGTGGCTCACTAAGAAAATAAAATGTGACATGACAAAGTTTAATAAAATAAAACCTTGCGAGTGAAGCCTAAGGAAAAGAGAAAAATAAATGAGGAAAAAAAATTTCGTGTATCGGAGTTGTAGGTTTTTCCCTCTTTTATTATGCGTTGAAGAGGAAGAAAAAAACAAGAGATAGTAGGTTTGAATGGGTAGAGAGGAAACATATCGTCGTTAGTCGTTCCTGAATGCTACATATGCATCGGTTCGTGATTTGCGGGCCCTTTCACATGAGTGATAGATGATTTTACCCATCCCCGGTTTTTTCTTACTTTTTGTCATACTTTATTTTCACCCGTCCTTTATAATTCTCTTACTCCCTTTTTTTTTCTTTATTCCCCCATTGTAGAGAAAGGAATCAGGAAAAACTAACGGAAGGTCTCTGCACCCCGAAAGGAATTTTTTTTCCCTATAATCCACATCTCTCTGAAAACGATTTACTGAGAATTGGGAGAAAAATAAATAAAACTGAGACCGGCCCACTGTCTCTCACTTGAGACTCGACAAAAGAGATTCTTAAGAAAAATGTTTTCTAATGTAACAAATTCTGGATATCTCTGCTATGTTGAATCTGAAGCAAAGAATTAAAAAATTTAACTCGAATCTCAAAAACATTTTAGTTTATAATCATCAGAAAAGTTATGACTTCACATCTGCATCCTAAATAGTGATATTTGTGGAGAGAATGTAAAGGAATTTTTTTTTCTTCTCGAACTGCAGAACGGTAATATCTGAGAAAAATTCTAATATACTTCCCCAGATGTAGCGTGCTAGAAGGTAGAAGGAACTGCCAAGTATTTATGTCAACTTTGTCACTTGGCTTTGGCTCGAAATTGTGAAATAATTTCTCTTAGAACCTTATCTTAAAATGTATTCTTTCACCTCAAGTAGTTTCAAAAAGAAATATAAAAAATACCTCTAGCAGAAGCATATTTGAAATAAAATATGACAGTTTATCACACAAATTCGCAACAGATTCTAAAATTATAAATACATTGGCAATTGGATTATAGTTTTTAAATAGCTTACGTGTGTCATTCATAAATACTTTCGGCTGAAAATAACTAACATTTTTACTCTCAAAAACGCAGCATAATTTAACTATGTATCAAGCATTTGAACATGTAATCGTCAACCCCACTGCATTGTACTATTAATAGTTAACATTTCTAATCTTTCTTCTGAAGATTATTTTGTACAAATCGCAAGTAGCCAAAGTAGCTGTCATTGTTGGATATCACGGTTGCCATACGTGTCGGTATTGATTCAAAGAGACTTTGGATGTGTTTTTAGGGTACAGGAGAACAAGCAGTTTCTACACGTTGCCAAAGTTGATCAGGTGTCACAGCCGGGGATGTAATCTGGGTCAATCGTTGAGCAACCATGGTCCACATGTTTTCTATCTGCTAAAGATCCGGAGAGCGAGCTGATCAGGGAAGCCATTCAATATGGAGATTGATGAAGAGCCTTTGGACAATGCGTGCCACATGTGGTCGCGAATTACGTTGAAATATGGATGTGGGCATGCCCTGTAGGTAAGGAAGGACAACTGACTCCGAGTGCTCGGAGATGTAGCGCTAGCTGTTTAAAGTGCCGACAATTAGTACTAGAGGAGTGCGGGAGTGATATCCAATGCCACCCCATAACATAATACCCGATGGAGGACCAGTGTGGCGGTGCATAACGCTGCTGTTCAGCATCTTCTCTCCACGGTGTCTCCAGACACGAATGTGACCGTCGTGGAGTTGCAGACAGAAACGCAACTCATCAGTAAAGACAATTTCATTCCCTTCTGATGTCCACATCCTTATTTCATTGTATCATTGGTGGCGGAGACATCTGTGGTTCTGCGCCAAGAGTAAACGAAGCAATGGACGTCTTGTGGACAGACCAATGAGCTGTAAAGGGAGTCGAATGGGACGCGCAGACGCTGAATGAATCATTCCAGACTGAATGTGCTTTGCTATGGTTTGTGATATGGCTGAGTGATCCGTCACTGCATGCACAAAATTTGATGTGAAGTGATCCACTGAAGTGTATGAGATTGAACCCGTCGGTCCGTTGTACCCTCCGGCATCCAATGATCCCATATTTGCATTGCAGTTGTTTGGTTTCCTTCAACATGACTACCAATTTCCCTGAAAATAATCCACTATCCTTTTTCTGTTGAACTTGGATACTTAATCAAAAAATGATCGTTATTTTCTAAGAGGCATTACAGATCATTTAAAAACACACACACAAATGAAAACACAAATACCGAACTTGAATCGTTAAAATCTCCAAACCTTAAGAAACGCTTTGAAATGGCGCCACAGGAGCGCGTCAGTCTCTGCGCTGGAATTCTAATCATTTGCTTATCTCATCTCCGCGAATGCGTGTTGTAAATTTCATATTATTGGCATGGTTCCTTTAGGGTGTTGCCGTTACGGTGGCCACCAGTGTATATTGCAATTATAATAGTATAATAATTTCTTTACAAACTTATATAAGAAAGAACTAAAATGGTAAAAAAGCAAATAATAAGCAAAGACATTAATTTTAAAGTAATTACAGTAAATAGAAAAAAATTGGAAAACAAATATTTAAAGGGTATTTTATAATTTAAATAATGAAATAATGTAAATTTATGTACATTTTAATTTTGTCAAAAAATTATGGCCTTACTAAAATCAATGCGTATTAATTTATTCAAAAAATTATGAATGATTAAAAAATTGGGAGTTTAGAAAAAAGATAACAAATATAATGTATTGAAATACGTTAAAACTATATAAATAGTATGCTAAAAATGAATATCGTTTGCCAGTTGGTAATGGGTTTAATATAATAAATGCAAGACATTTCTAATCGAAAACTGTCCCAGTTTTAAAATAAATTCTATTTTAAAATATTTTTTTGGTATAAACCAACAGACAATAGGTAGTATATCAAGTGTTATAAATTTTATTTGGTCAGGGCAAAATTTGAAAATGTTCTACTGTTCATTTTAAGGAGAATCAACTGTGTCATTTCTTATGTATTCTGCTAGAAATATAAAATCTTTTAAATATATTTCCTATTCTAATCCAAATAAACCTTTTTAGCTACTTTTTCCTCAGATGGTTTAATTTATTTTTCCTCTAATTTGTAGTTAAGGATGAAAATCAACAAAAACATTATTTTCCCCATTGAGTGCATATAAATCATTTATTTAGTTTGCTAAAGTCTATAAAATAATATATATATAGACAATTGAATTTAAAAAATATTATATTAAGTGATCTATAGCATTAAAATTATAGCCTATCAACTTCTATAACAAAGTGTTTCGAAACTGGAAAAGACTTTGCTTAAAATATTATTTTTATTTTAAAGAAATATTTTACTGAACAGCTAAAATGTTTAAATAAGAATTGGTTGGATAGTAAGTTCTCATGTTTGAAGTCATGTTCCTTGGTTATAAAAAATGATAAACCATCAACAATTTTCAAAATTCTTATATTTTTTCAAGAAATATGTTTACTATTTTCAATTAATAATACACAAAATGGGCGAATATGAAGATAAAATAAGAAAACCGAGAAAATTATCTGTGTTTAGTTAAATCTTCCAAAAAAGAATTTAAAAAGACATTTAACACTTTTTCACACCTACAAATTATGAAATTTTAATTATAAAGAATTTTAACATTGAGTAATAGAGGAAAACAGCAGAAAGAAGTTTTTTAAGAGAATGTTTGATCTCTGAAATTCTCGATACATAGTATTTTATTCTGTACTTTTTTGCATAACTGAATTTAAAACTTCGTTTGAGTAATAAACTCAATTTTAACGAATGAATATGTATATTCATTTATATTTGTTATAGCCACGATTTTATTAAAACTTTAATCACAATGGAGAAAACATAGAGTCATTCACAAAATCTATTATTAAAGTACTGTTACTTTATAAAGTTAATGTCAGTAAAAACTTAAGCCTCTCTGCTGGCTTACGCAGTCACATCCAATTCACTCATCGCCATACAACACATTCCTATTGAGGAGGGAATATTGAAAGTGAGATATGGATTGAATTGCTGCTCTTGTCGAATTGGCGAGGAATTTCAAAACGTACCCGACAGAATCTGTAATAATGGCACACAGATTCGTGTGGCCTAAATGCTTCACCCCCCACTCACACTACATTTGCGACCAGAATGCATTATTAATGAGTTGTTTGAGTTGTTCCCAAGCCTGCTGTTATTGTAAGGACAGACAGCGCCATTCATTCAGGAGTTCGTTAGAGGTTGTTGACGAAATTTTGCGTGTTCGAAGTATTTTGTTGACGAAATTCAGATCTGTGAGACCCAGATTGAAGTAATCAAGCCGCTTTTGTGAATTAATTTCGCTTTGAACTTCTACTAATGTTATTCTTTGAAGAATATTTTTTTTTCAGATTTCTAGAGAGGTGAAACTAAATGACTTTCAAGAAATATTTTTTCAACTACAGTGTTATTATTATTCAATATGTTAATGTTTTACTTAAAACATTTACTTCAATACTATAATATGTAAATATTTGATTTTTTAATTAACGAAAAACCACTTCTAAAGAAATATTAGTTTCATAATGATAAGTTATGGATACATCATGTAGTATAAACACATTGAAATACCAAATTTAACTTAAAAAGACAAGAAAGCTTAATTTTTCAGTGCAAAATAAGTTAATGCTATATTTTCTCTTTAGTTCAAAGTAACTAAAGAATCGATCTAAACCAATAAACGCTTCTTTTTGTAGATATTTTTTCGTTTTCCTTCACTATAATTTGCTTTGACCATTTTTCGGATTAAAATACTCGTATTATAACGGATTTCATCATTATTTTAAAAATGAATTTAGTTTACACTTTTCTTTTGTTTTTAATAATCACCATATGTTATTATTGATGGAATTTTTAATTGTTGTATTTTGTTGTCCTTTTTGACCAATTTGAACTCGAATTTTACATTATATCAATGAAAGGTAATCAAGATAATATAATTTCATATTGATAATTATCAATAATTGATAATTATTT
The DNA here is from genome assembly GCA_030067965.1 of Latrodectus elegans. Taxonomy (NCBI): domain Eukaryota; kingdom Metazoa; phylum Arthropoda; class Arachnida; order Araneae; family Theridiidae; genus Latrodectus; species Latrodectus elegans. The sequence goes on from CM057813.1 coordinate 51,772,700, forward strand.
TGATAATTGTTTTAAATTTTACAAACATTTGCTATCTTAATAAATTTCTCATTGTCTTTTCTTTTATAAAAATTAATTATTTTAAGTTTTAATACATATTTCCTTGCTCATGTTTTCATTTATAATAACAACCAAATTCACAATAATTTATTGATACAATATTTATAATCAGATTTTTCTATACAATGAATAATGCATGGATATGATAGATAACCATGTCTTTTTGAAGAGACATGGTTATATATATACATAATCATATAACCTGCGCCTAATATTAAAATATTAATGAAATTCAGAATGCATAAAAAATTAAGAATTTTAACATTATATCAAGAATTTTTATATAGGTTACGTAAAAATTGAAATTTTGATATTACAGTACATATTTAATATTTTAAAAATTATATATTCAAATCATAAAAATTTTGCAATAAATTTTTAAATATAATTACTGAATGACATGTCACAGAAAATAAAATTATAATTATTAAATTGGGAGGTGGATAGGTAATTAATTGCTTTACATAATAGTAATTGGGCTTTATAAAATTATTGGTTATTGATTTTTTTATGTAAATTTAGTACTTAATTTCGGTCATTAATTAAATTAGATGATTTGAATTCAGAAAAAAAATTTTTTTTCTTTTTTATCAATTTTCAAAGGAATTTTCCAGAAAATTACGTCAAGTCAATACAGCGACTAAAATAGAAATGAAACATTCTTACACTACTATTAAAGATGCTCATTAATTCACATTTTTTTAGTAATATTAATTTCCATTTAAAAACATAGAAATTTTAGATTGTTTTCCTCTTGTATGATAGAAGAGAGCTAACGAGGTAGATCTGATGCTGTGCTCGGCTGTTTCTTTGAGCAATAACAACCAAATACCAGTCCTCATTCGTCGTTGTAACTCGGGGGTGACCTGTGCTGTAACGTCTACTCCCATTACCATCAATTGAAATCGTTGCCGAAGACTGGAGATTACACTCCGCTGGAGATAACTATGCGGTTATTGCACTGAAAGCTTTTAAGCCGCATGAGAAGAATATTACTTCTTTGCAACCATTCCTTATATACCCCTCTCTTACACTCTCGTCATTGTGACGTACTATCGACGCCATCTGGTGGTTTCTTGTAATTTGCATATTATTCTTCAAGATGTGTGTGATAATTCTACATGTGAAAATTTTATTTTAGGGTCCAATTTCTGTGTAATTCTGAATTACTCTTAATTTATGGACATGAGTGTATAGTATATTAATAACTTCTTATATGTATTCGATTTATAGAATACTCAAAAATAATATCTGAATGGCATTTCAATAGTATGGTTCTCGTATATTCAGCCAGAAATTTTTGCATTTTATAAAGCATGCCGAAAAACAAATTGCTAATTTATGTATAAAAAAAACTAAAACTCTTGGACATTATTTAGCAATATATACCCTTACCAACTTTAATAAGATTCAAAGATATTTTTTTATAATTTTATCCTCATGTCCTTGTTTTTGACTCTACGAACTACACTATAAAAAAAAAGAGGAAAATTAATTTTTCCTGAATTGTGAAAAAGTAAGGTTGAAATATTCAGAATAAATTTAGTTTTTTTCTCTTGCCCAGAACCCAATCAAACTATATATGAAATAATATGAAACTTGATACTTAATTTCGAAAAACTTTTCTCTTAACACCCATAAAATCATATCGATCTCATCTCAAATTATTTTTAATTTTTATATATTTATTACATTTGTCACCAAAATTACCTAAGAATTAAATGTCATTCCAATAAAATATAAGCACTTGAATACATAAATAGCCAAAATGAATAAGTATGCGGGAAAAATTCATCATCGAAAGCATTTAAGTGTAACTTTTTATCAAATTCTTTTGCCCCAGGAGCTCTTTAACCTCCCATTTGCAAACCGTTTTGAAGTCTAATGGCTGAGGCGCTTCTACGTGACTTCATTTCACAAACATAGAAGAAATAATAAAGAAGATTTTAGAAACAGTTTCTTTTCCCCTAGCGGTCTCACAGAATTTTATGCATACCAAATCAAAACGAGTCTATTTCTTATCGACGGAACAAAATAAGCTTTTTTTATATTAGAGGTTGATTTTGTATGAAAGAATATCTTTAATACATATCTCTCTATTTTGTATTGCTCAAATATCATAGTTAAACTGGGATTTAGGGAATTACTTTGAAACTCTCTCCTTATACATTTTTAAATTACATGTATTCCTAGAGTATAGCCTATTACATTGAGAAAATGTTTTAAAAAAAAGTTTCCTTCGTTATTTGAGAAGAACAATTTTGGATTTGGCATTTACATCAACACTAGTTCTATAGGAATATATTTGTGTAAAAATAATCATACTATTCCAATTCGTAGGAAAATTTTCAGACAAGAAAACATCGATATTAAATATGTATAAAAATGCTTTGATAAGAAATAAAAATGAAATAAATAAGAGGGATTTATAAAACAAGTTTTCTGTGTCGAAAATACACTGAAGATATAATTATTCACAAGAGGCTTGTGTGTGATACTTTTGGATATTGTTCTGTAACAATACTTCTAACTCAAACCGCAATAAAGTGCAAGCAGTATTATCTCGTGATAAAATAGGGTTTGAAAATTTTCGCGAAATTTTGAATTGAAAAACATTATTTATTATGTGGCTCTTACGAGCTTCGCCTTATAAAATTCAATGAAAGATTAAGAAAAAAATAACCAGTATTTTAAGTTTATTTTTCCTTTTTTGCGTCAATATTAAAATACTGTCAATGAAGATCGAATCTATTTTAAAATTTGAATAATCTAAAATGTCCGATCAATTCATAAATGATGTTATAAGTTCAACTGGGATTAAAATCTACATTTTGACGAATAAAAATCATAGTAAAGTTACTCTATATGCTTGAAATTCTCCTTTCTTTAAATTTAGTAGACAAACACTTTTCATAAATTCCTATAACACAGTTCCATTTTATATTTATTATCTTCAGTGGTACACAACTGGGTTGAAAGTTGTGCAACTGAAAATAATGTTAAATTTTACTTTTATACCAATATACCAATTATTCATACTATTCTGCGTGTGTGTACTATTCATACTATTCTGCGTATATATATTCAATTTAGAATCTCAAGCAATACCATCCTGAATGCTAGAGTAAGGACCCATTGGAGAACATAATCATGATAGGATTTAATTAGCCTAAGTAATTTTTTCGCTGGCTTAACAGTTATCTCATACTACAAGATGTTCAATGTGTATTGCTTCGCTTTGTTAGGTTACATTTCTCTTCAAATTACTACATAAAGTGATGGAAATCTCAAAAACTGACAATCTATTCTAAACACGTAGTGCATTACGCAGAAAAATTTATTCTAAACACGTAGCATGTTAGGAAAATGACCTCAAAATACTGAAAATTAGAAAATGGGAAAGTGTCGCTCTGGACAGACTGGACTGGAAAAGGCGTTCGGCAGAGGCAGCTAAGATCTGTAATATGTTGTTACGCTATTAAAGAAGAAGAAGTATGTTATGAAAACATGATAGACGATTTAAATGAATAATCTTTCAATAAGAAAGCAACCATGATCGAAGTTTCAAATAAATTTGAAAACACTGTTTTAAGTACTTACTCAATACCTCATAGTGTATACTACTGAACTATTGAAGATTGTCAAACCTTTAAGATGGTCGTGTTTGTGCTTGATATTAGTTAGATCTGTTAAACCTTTTTTATAAGTGGGGTGTGATCAACTTTTTCATTTATTAATAATTTGAATTTGAAACACAATTATTTTGAATTTTGATCACTTGTAATATTAATTATTTATAAACGCTATTATTAAATATTACCAGAACATCCTGCTACCACTAGTTTCCCTATCGCGGCAGTTCTCTTAAGAGTTATTCCCAAACAATATAACGCTCTCATCTTCTCACAGCATGGTTGGTACAGGAATGCTACAGAGATACTGAAACTCTTCCATGACTAAAACATGTCTTAATTGTTTAAAGAGATTAATCAAGGCACTAATCAAAGCACTAATTTGAACATCTTAATTGTTTGGTTAATCTTAAGCCCAGTTGTATCTTTTGCGGTCAAAAATGCTTCAGGATTTCAAGAAATACTGTTGAACCTCATGACAATGTTAAGTGCGCTCAGCATTTATACATTATTACATTTTTTTCATTTACGTTTCATGTAGTTCTAGGATTATTATATCATTTGGAAATTTTTATGCAATAAAATGCTCTTTTGATGTGAAATTTCAGTCATTTATTTGCATCCATTATTAAAACCATATGATGAATTTCTCTTCAATTCAAATAATCCGTATTGATGTCGAAACATCAATGCTAGAAACAGTGTGTTATCCTAATGTCTTTATTCCATTTCCATGCCCTTTGTATCAATAGAAATGCAGAACAATTGTTATCCTAATCTTGAACTTAAGATTCTCAGGATTAATTAAATTTATTTCTTGATTTAAGATAACTGCGAAGGTGAGGAAAAATATATGAAATAAAATATGTGGTCTTATATTAAAAAAAATTAAATTATAGCCTTTGAAAAAACAATGTATATTCTTATTTTAATTACTTTTAGTATAATTTCATTTCAGAAAAAAAGAAACTTTTGAATTCTCTACTAAATATAAAAACTAGAAAAATAAAATTATTCTACCGTTGAAGAGTAACATTCATAGAAAATGAAGTATTTAATATTTCAACTAAATTATTTCAGTAAATTTAAGGAATTCTCTCTCTAACTTTATCTATTTTTGAAAGCAATATTGTTGCACAAAAAATCCTTTCTGAATTAACAGAAATTAATAAAAACTTTCCAAAATACTATAAAAAACACTATTTTAATCAAGAAAATTTGCATTCTACCTTGCCATTAATTTCTTTGTTAAGTTAATAGCTTTCATACTTTTATTTATTAGTTCAACTTGATCTGGCCTTAGCTGCTTGACAATAATAAACCTATTGGGGCCATTTTTCTCATCTGCAAACCGCAGAGTAAGAAAAGGCATTCTTTTTATGGGAGATTAGAGCCACAAAAAGTTCCCAGAGTGAACGATCCCTGGAGACGTTGAGCCCACTGGATGATAAAGAAGCTGCTGTAGTAGCAACAACCAAAAACGAAATCCTCGCACTTAGGCCCAGTCGGCTTTGTCTCTATCGCTTCATCTGAAACGGCAGACGATATCCTAAGAGATAATGAAACGATTCTCGGAGAAGTCGATTAAGATGAAGAGAGATAGACATCCTACACTGTAATGGATGAATTCGATAATAGTTCTAAGAAAACGAAAGAATGAATAACGATAAGAGTTCCTATCGCAAAGTGTGTTTTCTTCTCTCGATTTTTCCTTCTTTTTATAATTCCCGTCACAGAGCTAAAGGTACGTAATGCAATTTCGTTATCGGAAAGTAAAGATTTTTCTTTTATTGTCATCCGTCGCAGTGTGCTTTGTTTTTATTAGGAATGAAGTATATGGCATTTATGGATGTCTTTATTCATTGCCATTTCACTCTTTTCATTGTGGTGATTAAAAAGAAGATTTTTTTAAATGCTGTAGAGAATAATACTTTTTTTAATCCATTTGTAAGTTTATCAAAAATCGAATTCATTTCAAAAAAAATAACATTATATTTGAAATGAAAAATCTGTTGGAAATAGAAGGATTTAAGAAAATATTTTTACAGTTTTTCAGCAAGTGGATCATACAACTGTCAATCGAAATTTTTCCCTAATCTCTAATTTATAATTGATCTGATTAAAAATTGTATCTAATTAGAGCATTTTTAATTATTTTCATGACCTAAAATATAATTTTTAAAACACAGATAGTGGTTACCACATTTGATTTATTATGTTAAAATGAACCAAGTTTTTGTTTAAAAAACTCTTAATTATTCTGCATACATACATAAATAATTCTTTTTAATACTATAAATACATTATTTGTTTTTATCTCTCTCTCGTTCCCTTTAATTATCAATTAAATAACTTAAAATTATTTTACTTAGTCATTTATTTTATCTAAATTACCAAACATTTACCTAAATTTCTAAAATGGTTATCTTGTTTCAATTAAATCAATGAAAGAGGACTTAAAATGTAACAAAATTCATCTGTTAGATGGAATATTTTGAAATGGTTCATGTTAAATGGGAGACAAATCCATTTGCTTTAACTGTATTGAAATCATATTTTGAACAGTCTAATCACATAATAGTTTTATAAAGTTTGTAAAATAAATATATCAGACCATTCAGGTTAGATTTCTCAATTATGTTTTAAAATAGAATGTAAATAATTATCGTACAAGATAAAACTCTAAAACACTAGAAAACCGTCTCAATAAATGGAAATGAATATATTAAAAAAAACTATTTCTATCGTAGTTTTCCAGGGAAGATCATTTTCTAAACTTTCTCTTAAAAAAACTGGAAAGTAATCTAACTAATATCGCATAAACTTTAATATAAAAATCTAACACATCATAATAACGTTGCAGTTGTAAAGCGTTATCACATTGCAGTTGTAAAGCGTTTTGAGCACCTACAGAGCACATCACATTCAGACACTTTTTAATAGATGCGTACATTAATTAAAACAAAAATCAAAGGAAAAATCTAAAAGTTACCAAAGATTATAATGATCTTGTACATAGAAATGCTACATCATTTAATTCCAGCTGTTTGAAAATGATTGATGTTGAACATCGAATGATTATATTCAAATACAAATCTAACTTTGTGGAAAAATATGTAAATAAAATTCCAACTTTTAAGATTATTTCATCTCGAGTTAAAGGAAGGTAAACTAGAGTAATATCGGTAAAAAGAAACACTGTCTAGCATTTTCACTCATTAAAAATTAATTTGAAAATCCAAATGGTGCAAATTTGTGAATAATGATTGTCTCTAGTTTATAACTGCCCATAATTCAACAGAATTAAATTTTCTTGACATTATCAACTTTTATTCGGAAATAAATTGCTTTTGCAATAAATCATTATACTTTAGTACATTTGATTGGTTTTTACCTCTGATCATGCTTTCCTTAAAATGGTCAAGTAATTAACTTCCAATTATTTTCTATTGGAAGAACTTACATTTAGATGTTTTTGGCTTAACAAAATTTAAAATAGATTTCAATAAGTTAGAACTCAATCGGTTTTCAATCAAAAGTTTTTATTATTGCCTAGAGCATTATTGCAACATATGACACACCTATTGTCAATAATTTTAGCTTCTATATATTATTCTATTATTTCTCCCAACTTATTAATAATAAGTAAAAATGCTTTTATGGTTATATATTGTATGCTCAATGTTCCTGAATTTATTAATTTATTTCTTAACAATTCATTTATTAATCGTCATTAGTTTTCCTATTCATAACAAAAAGTTAAAGTAAATAATTACTTTAACTTTTACTAAAATGAACGTGAACATATTAAATGCACTATATTGGAAAGAGAAAGCGAGTTGCGCTTTTTTATAACACGATTTATTTGTTCAGATGGAAATTATTTTCTTGTCTGTTTAACGAATTTGTGATGAAAGTAATCTTGAAAATCTAAATGAATAATGTGTGTGTGTTCTCACACACACAGGAAACTCTATTCTCACTAAATTATAAAAGTTTTCCAATTATTTTAGTGTTAATAATACTAAAATATAAGAATACATAAAGTATTTTTATCAGTTTTATCTAAGAAAGTTAGAACAATCTTAAATATATATTAATGATTGGTTTCTTACATACTGTGTTTTCAGTGAAATCAGTAATTTATCGAAAATTTCTATGGTCTTAACCCTACAAAATATAAATAAAATGATATAATGCCAAATACATCATAAATGTTCAAACTAAAAAATATCTCACCTTAAAACAACAAAAATGTTCACCCATAAATAATGTCAAATAACTAAGTTCGCTAATGAAATAAGCTGATATCTGGCTCAGTAATAGGAATTTTTTATGAAATTTTTGAAGGCTCTCATTTAGTTTTGCTAACGTAATTGACCCAAAGCCATAAAACTCAGACTGAAGCACTATCTTTCGAGGACTGCATCATAAAATTAAGGCATTTTTATTTGTGAAAGCCAACGGAGCAAGGTTATAAAAATTATTTTTATGATGTAAAATGTTCTCGAGGGTTTTAAATCTTGCTTGTCTCAAATTCTTTATCCCTTTATACGAGGCTGTTGATATGATATGATTGAATAAACACTTCTTTAAATCATAAGAGGGCTTAAATGTTATGGCGGTGTTCTTGAATTAAATAATTAACTACATTCAAGTTCAGAGGATGTTCGTTTCGGCTTTCATTAATCTAGTCTTCTTTTATACATAAGTTTGTTATCATAAACATTGCTTGTAAAATTTGTTCAAAGTAAATAAAATACTGAATTTTATAGGTATGAAATTCATTACATTAACGGCAAATACTAATGATTGTTTTGTGCACGTACAGTTTATCTTTTAATTAATCTTTACCATAAAATCTGAAATATGACTACATGCTGTTTACAAGAATCCTGACTAAACAACGAATAGTTGGAACCGGACATTCAAAACGTCATAATTACTATTTCTGAGTCAACTGCACTGTTTTGAACATATTATATTGAACTGTTTAAAGTATATGAGTAAGTGACGTATATATTAAAGCCTCATTTATTGAATTTTCCTCCTCTCAAATATTTGATACAAGTGTTATCTCAAAATAACTTGCTATATATACATATTTTCATCTAAATTAAAATAAATTATTTTACCTAAAAAAAAAGACATGATAGTGTATTTCATAAACTAAATTAACATTTTAAGTAAGAACTTTGATTAACAATTGAATACCAGTTTTATCTAGAGATCTCTTAAAAAATGTTAACTTTCATTTAGTCACATTACCTATCGATGTGCATATTAATTACCTATATTAAAAGTGTGGTTATTCTTCATAATATGCATTAAATTTGTAATTAATTCAGTTTGGATTACCATTGATCGTGATAGGAGCTGTTTCATATTGTAATATCTGTACGAATTCATTCATTACGATGATCTGCTTATTATTACATTATCTTAAAAATGATATTTTGCTTTTATTTATAAATTATTATTCAGTTAAAATTGATTGGTAATATATATTTCTCTTTATTAAGAGTTAATGATATATGAAAGATTTCTTAAAATACGTTTTGTAAAACTTCACAATAGTCTTATAGCTTAAACAGATGAAACAACTCAACTTGATTTTATAGAGCACCGTTGTAACTTTATCATGAAAATAACGAGGATAAAATATGTCAGGCCAAAAGAGAAAAGATTCCCATCCTTAGAACCACCTTACAAACCATAAAAAATATTTTTAGCTTAGTATGATAATATTTTTACCACAAAAGCGAGCTAACAAATGATCTGAATTCGGGTAATAATTTCAAGTTATAAATTTAAAAGGAAGCGGAACAAAGACACTTCTGATAATGCTGTTCTTCTGGCAATTTTATGGATTTCGGTCGGCGAGCCTAAACGGAGAGTGCTAGGGAACGATTCGGTGCCCCGATACGAAAGGGTAACCTTACCACTCATTTTTGACAGAATTCAAGTCATAAATTTTGTATATGAGAGGGCCTTTTTCTTGATTCCTAAATCATTTTAAGGGTCCTAAAAATTGTCTTCTTCTTTTCTCGATTCTTTTTTTCTTCTTTCCTTCACACAAAAGAGATATTCGATTGGATTGGTGGTTTTCGTTGATAATCATTACAGAAAGAATACAGATTATTTATAGACACTGGAGCATTCTATAAACATAAAAAAGTTTACCATGCATATAGCATGTTATTTTTGTAAAATTTTTTAATTAAACTATAAATTACAAAATTTTCAAAAGTTGTTTTAACAATTTTGATTATATATAATGATAGATAGTAGTTTTGTGAAACTAAATATTATTTATATTGTAAATCTCAGTATGAAAGTTACTAGAACAAATTTTAATGAAAGTTTAATAATTCACTTTTATTTCCTAGAAAATATTTCTATGTTATTTAAATATTTTGGAAATTTATTTTAATATCCGATTATCATTGCTTCATATTTAAATAATATGATGCTATATACATATATATATATATATATATATATATATATATATATATATATATATATATATATATATATATATATATATATATATATATATATATATATATAGTGTATTTATCCTCTGTATTTAGGTTGTCATTCAATAGTCGAATTTTGATAAAAAAAAGGGGGGGGCTAATTAGACCCGGAACGTACAGCTTAAAGTAGATTATGTTCTACCTCAAACAATCACAGCAATTGCAAATCGCATCCATAAATATTTGAAAGGTAGATAAGAGTGCAATTATGAATAAATACGGCAGAAAATTGTTTACCCACGACAACTGTCTGTAGAATATTATATGTGTCCTTGCCTCAAATAATCACATTCTAACAACTAAGGGCAAAAACCGTATCTAAAAAAATTTTTTGAAATAAACTAAAGAACTTAAAATTCCACTTTTTACCCACTTATTTTTATTATTAATTAGTACATTCTTCAAAAAAAAATTTTTTTAATATTTTAGTCATTGTTTAAGTAAGAAATGCATACATAATTAATCACACTTACAATAGTTCTCTTTTTTTTTTAGTTTATCAAAGCTAGTATATGTTTTCATAAACAGTACTTATATAATGAGAAAAGAAGCTTCAGAATATCTCTATAAGAAATTCATACAACCATAAGCCATTTATTTTTCAATATGAATTAAAAATATTTTTAAAAAAAGGTTGTTTAAATTTATAACATAAATTTTATATTCATTGAAGTGTTTATAATCCATTATTTAAAATCAACTTTTTCATGATTTCTATAACAGAAAAATAAAAGATTTAAAATGTCAATTAAAGAATAAAACAAAATATTCGGTACTATTCTATTTTGTCGGCGCAAATCTCGTTATGTTGACATTTTTGGTAACAACTCGCGGTAAACAGATAAAGGAATAGTAACTGTTAGTTGAAAATATTACTTTGGAAATATATATATATATATATATATATATATATATATATATATATATATATATATATATATATATATATATATATATATATATATATATATATATATATATATATATATATATAACTTAACTGTGTGTTTGTGCCAGTGAAATGGATAAGAGAGTATCCAATATTCTTATAATTAAATGTCACAATTGTTTTCTTAACATGAAAATCAATTTAAATTTCTCGTTTATATAGAAAATTGTGATTCACAAAAAATTTGGAATAAAGAAATCTACTGAATCTAAGAATTAATGTAACATATTAAATTTATAATATTCCTTCCGGATAAGTTAAAAAAACATTTTGAGCATTTATATCGAATATCATTTATGTAAGATAAAATTCATCTACGCGAATTAAAAGAATGTGAATGAATATCATGAATAATATGTCAAATAAAGATACGAATGTAGAAATTAGAATTAAATTTTTCAAAATCTATGAACAATATGCATTTTTCAATTCCTGAGCTGGAAAGGAGGCATGAAATAAATATAATGTCAGTAGAAATTTAAAGCATTCAAGTGGGAATACGAAACGAATAGTAAAAACTGCAGCATTCCGTGTTTAGACTTAGTCCCATTAATTAGAATAAGCAAATGCTATGGAAAAACTTACTATAATGGCTTATGAGATCATAATTAAGAGATGTATCATGTCTACTTCAAATCGTAAACAAAAACACAGAAAACTTATTTTTAAATATTTTAATTTCAGAATGATTTATTAATCAGGGACTATATATCTAAGTTTATACAACTGTTACCAACTACGAGGGTAACTCTGAAATTTTTGAGATACGCGCAGACGGGAATTTACAAAATAAAAATAACGGTTTAATTTTAAAATACAAAGTATTTTAACACAGAAGAAGATATTTTACTGATTTATTTCAACTTGTTTAGCATAGAATAAATTTTAGACAGAAGAGAAAATGGAGTTGAAGCGAGAACATTTTCGCACTATGATTTTTACGATTTCAAAGCAGGATTAAATCAAGAAGAATGCGTTCAACGGTTGCAATTAGCATTTGGTGATGAATCTCTAGCTCGTGCTACTGTATTCAGATGGTTTACAGAATTTACAAGACGTCGTAATTTTCTTCAGGATGAAGAACACACAGGAAGGACGCCATCGTCAGTAATCCCAGATAATGTATCTGACATACGAAAAATATTAATGGATGATAATCGTTATACCTATCAAATGATACAGAAGAAACTTAACATTGGTTCCGCAGCCATACACAAAATCATTCATGAAGAATTACCTATGAAAAAAGTAGTTTTCCGTTGAGTTCCCCATAATCTAACTAAGCACCAAAAAGAGGAGCGTGTCAAAATCAATAAAGAAACTATTAAATTGCTAAATGATGGTGGCCACCGGATCATTTCTAAATTGTAACAGGTGATGAAACGAACATACCGTTTTTTGACGTTCCAAAACGTCAAGAAAGCAAAGTATGCGTCTTTGAAGATGATCTCACGAAATCAATGGTGAAAAAACAACGCGCACTGAAAAAAGTGATGTATGCCATTTTCTTCAGAAGTATGGGATTGGTCAAAGCCATCAAGTTAGAAGGACAGAAGACAGTAATTGCAAACTGGTATACCACTAAATATCTTCCAGAAATTCTACAAGAACTAAATATTAGGGGACTATTGCTTCACAATGACAATGCATCTTCACATACAGCCGGATTAACAGTTGAGTTTCTTAAACAAAAACAAATTAAAGTGATCGAACATCCGTCGTATTCACCTCATCTAGCTATGTGTGACTTTTGCTTATTCTTTAATATAAAAAAAGAAATTACGTGGACGTCGTTTTCATTCAGAAGAGATTGATGTGGCTCTAGATGCGTTTTTTCATCTATTCCAAGAAATGAATGGCTTGAGGCATTTAATCTGTGGAAAATTCGTCTACAAAAGTGCATTGATGCTGGAGGAGACTACTTTGAACACACCTAAAATTTTGTAAGTATAACTTTAAAAACCTAGTTGTATCTCAAAAAATTCAAAGTGACCCTCGTATAACACTCCGAAATTTCAATAATAATAAATATTGACAGCTGTAGCGTTTTGTTATGAGACATCAGTGAGTAATAGTAATCTAAACTGTACCATTCAAGAAAGTTAAGAAAGTTATATTGTTGCATGTTCCCTTTGGCCATCAGGTCCATAACGTTGAACACACCCAAAAAATCTAACACCATAAAAGGATCGTCGCATAAATCTTGCTTAGATAGCCCCAGGCTGGATCAAAGATATGTTCAACAGGTCTCAAAAATTTTTGAGTTTTTAATGATCTGAGGTAACCACTTCGAAAGCGGGGAGAGTAATTTGTTCCTGTCTTTTAAAGCCAGTGAGCCTCTAGGATGAGAACGCTGATACCATTATTGGTTCTCTGGAGGAACAGTTCATGTAGTCTTAAAACGTTATATAAATATGATTTCACTTATATTTTTGTGACGTACTTTGGTATACTGCTATGAATTCCAATGAAACAGGCAAATCTGAACTGAGTTCAGAAGTCACTTCAGTTTAGAATGTAATGATACGGTAATACATTTCCAAATATATTATGTCACAAATTAACAACAGAAACTATGTTATGTGTGTATTCTGAATGACCACATTGCGCATTGCGCTGATGTTTATATGGGAAGACTTGTCACCATAATATGTTATACGTAAACATGACAAGTGTATCCTAAAAAAGTTATAAATATATTAAAGACTAGATTGTTGAGTAAAATGTAAATATCTTACTCCTGATTTATTTAGGAGATTCACCTTTCCTTAACTCACCCTACAAATTAGAATTCTTTGAATTCGACATCAAAGAAATGCTTCACAATCACAAAATTTGATTTTTCATATTGGTATATACTCACCCTAAAATAATTTAATCTAATCTGTATTCTAGGTATGTGTCATATAATTCATGCTGCCATTAGGGTACATGGCGATATATTAATTATTAGAAAGAAATTTATATAATCTCTAAAAACTCTCTTAATTCCTCATACAAGTAACAATTGTTTTTAAGAAAACATGATTAAAAGATTAAATGAATGGTTCACTATGGACTGCAGATAGTACTAAGCTGTTTTAGAAAGGTAATTCTCGTATTCGGTACCAAAATCATTGATAGGGAAAAAAATGCTGTATTTCTGCTTTTTACGCGACATTCGGCCCAGAAACCTTTCTCGTTTCACCTCTTGTGACAGGAGAATATTGCACCTCTATCTGTGAAAATTCCTATCAGAAAAAACAGTGCAAATGCCTTACATCTTCGGACAAAAAAAACTGCCTATTAACAAGTGTCAAAGATCAAATGTGTACAACAAATGTATGAAATAATCATACAGTAATACGATAACGAATTATATGTGCATTTAACGGGCAGTTAAGTTTCTTTAACGTCAAGATAATTCATTAAATCTGAAGTATGATACATTTTTTAATAAAATTTGCAAAATGAAGTAATGAAACTCTTAAATATGAAATTTATGCTACAATAAATTTTATATATTACTCTAATTTTGTATTGTTAACATAAAATAATTAGGTTATCAAAATTAAATATTTACTGGCAGAGAAAATATATGTAATATGTTACAAACATTAAATATATAGTGCCTACAACCAAATAATCTCTAGATATTCCTACAAAACGAATATGTTGCACTGGTATATGTGACTCAATATTTTTTATTTTAAATTGATTTTTAAGGGTTCTTTTACCAGGAGTATTTTTTGGACTATTTCAAAGAATTTTCAAACTACAATGACTTATAGTATTAAGAAGTATGTATTTTTCATATCCTTATAGAAATAATGTGTGTGTGTTACATAGATAAAAATGCTTCCTTATAATTATTTTTGAATAATAATATTGTTAACAGATAATATGTACACTACTTATGACATTTGGACAAACCAAGATTGCTATGCCCTTGGCTATACGAAATTAAGTTATTAGGGCCTCTAGTTTTAACCAGAGCACTACGAAGGTGAAAGTACAGATTCAGTACAAACTATAAATTCCACAGATTTAACGAGCACGTATAACAGATTATATGTTCTATCTGAATCAAACTACACACACACACATATAAAAAACAAATTTTGTTTAGTTGATTAAATCTACTAAATATAAATATAATATTAAAGGAACGCGAATCTTCTTTTATAAATCATATTTCTTTGTATGTATGTATGCTATTTATTCCTTACAGTGTAACAAAGCATCAAAGTAGTAATTTATATCAATTTATAAATATAACAACTTTTTCTCTCCCTGCTCAATAGTATAATCTTTTTAATTGTAATTAAAGGCACTTCTTATAAGGTGTAAAATATTTGTTCGTTTTGCAGCTAAAAATTCAATAAATTGAAGTGAAGAAACTAAAAGGAAAATATTGAAAACTTGTTAGAAAATCATGTTTTACAAGTATAAAGTTACAAATTATAAAACATGAATTGTTTTTTAATCAATCAACTCGAAGACATTTTTCCCTTTTTAGAGTGTGCGTAAATATGAATGGACTATGATCGCACGATCTTCCAAAAAATAATAAATCCAATTTGCGATTTACTTAGGAAACAGGCGTGAAATTATTTCCCCTTTCAAAAATAAATTCCTTCCACGACTACACAATTATTAATTATATTAAATTAACGCTTAGTACATCTTTAAATGGGGAATCCTGCAGTAGAGTTATTTCTTCAAAGAGCCGCGTAATGAGATTTTTTCCCTATACATTCTCCTTTTATTCCCCATCCAAAGACATTCCATTGGTTGAGTGAGAAAGCATAAAAAATGTATATCCCCAACTTTCTGCATTTTCCAGATATCTTATTTCAGGTGATTAAATTTCGTACAAATTACATTCATTACGAAAGTGTAATTAAAAATAATAATAAGGTTTCGTCTTACATGTTTTAGTTTTCTTCAAAATTAAATTCAAAGGAAAAAATTCGTGATAATCAGTTAGATGGAACGATAATATTAAATAAAGAGAGTGAATTTTCTAAAACATCACGTGGAATCTTTTCCATTAAGGAAATAAAAAAAAACATTAAAACCGAGAATTCTGAAACAGCGTTAATTTTATATTTTAGCTGAAGCGTAAATTCATTTTTTTAAGCGAATTACCTCAAAAATGCATCCTACGTTGTTTACTTTCAAAATTATGTTATAATTCTCAATTTAAACGTTTTTCATATTTAGCATTTATCCGTGTTTTTTGTTTCAGCTTCCTCAAATATTTATAATTTTGTAAGTTAAGTCAAAAATATTCTAAGCAAAGTATGATATATCTAATTACTTAATCATAAGCGCATTCGATCTTTTTGAAATAAAAAGAAGTGTTCACTATCATTCTATCTAGATTAAATATTTAAGCATTTCTGTAGAATGACACGAGTTCTTCATATAGATGCAAAACAGTTTTTTTTTTGGGGGGGGGAGGTTGCATATTCAAAATCCCACACTAAAAATATAAGGGTTTTTTTTCTTTTCATTGCATGATTTATATGACAATTTACATTATTTTAAATATTTGCACATTGAAATGCATCTAAGACAAAATTTAATAGATAAGTAAAAAAACTCATTTTAATCAATTGGGCTTTCCAAATTTAACAATATACATGAAATTTAATGCAATTAATGTTTACTTTTAAATTCCTTACAATTGTATAATTGGGATATGGAGAGGTATCCATTCAACTTTTTTCAAAAGATAAATAATCTTTTGAAAAAAGTTCATAATATAAGGGATGTTGTGTATCTAAATTAATTTAAAATAAATATATTTAGCAATATGCTGGAGAAACATGACAATTTTTCGTTTGAAACTTTTCTTGGTTATAATCAAAATATTTATATTGATTACGATGATTTTGATGTTTTGCGCCTCCCTTAATTTATGTTCATCTTTTTACACAATCATTGTCTTTAAATTGTAGAGAATGTTGTGATTTGGATATAGAATGAAATAAATATTGCTGGTAAATATTGGGTTTCTAGCAAAGACATGATAATAAAACTCTGTTATATAACTAAATTTAACTCATAATCCTTTATATTAAACTATAACAAACTGGGCTAATTAAACTCATCCATATTCACAATTTCTCATATATTTTAATAACTATTTATAAATTATTCATAATATATGATTGAGTTATGGCTTAAATATGTTATTCTGAGGAATATTGTATTTTGAAGAAAGGTTATATATATATGCTACACTAAGAATAATACTTTGCAAATACAATGGATTTAAATCAAATTATGAATGAATTTAATCAAAACATCGAAAGAAATTCTACATATTTTTTACTCTTCAGATTTCGCTGGGAGTTTTATGGGTAGAAAATATTTTTGCTCATAAGCGAAACATTTATGTTAATTTTAGATCAAATTAAACCTATCAAACTTATCTATAACATATATTGTTGCAATAAATTTGCAATCAATGACAAAATTCTCATTCTTCACAATAGTATGATTAAGTTTTAGAGTAAAGTATAGCCATTTAATGAATATTGAGAAAGAACATAACTCCAGTGATGTTACAGAATAAATACATTTTTCGGTTGAATATTCTTTTTTAGGCATAATATCGATGATGTTAGATTGAAAGACTTTAAATTGATGAACCTAATTAAAAAAAAAAGTTTTTTTTCATGAATTTCTTTGTATGTTTCTTATTTTGTTTTTGTTTAATGGTGGTTTTTTTTAAAGTTTTATACATTTTGTAAATTTTTATCACTAAACAATAATCACAATCTTCACAGGTTTCAAACTACTTAGAACGTAATTATTATTGAACAATTAAAAAAATTGTAATTCCCGTTTTAATTTCCGAAACAAAATTTGAAAATAAATAAAAAAAGAGATTTGTATTTTTATCTATAATATGTAATTACATATGTACAATTTAGAATATAATTATATTAATACAGAATGGAAAACTTACTTTAAAACTTTCCTTTCAAATGTCTCAAATTTCATATTATTATATATTTATATATTTTGTTTTTAATAAATAAATTTAATTAAAAGTATAATATGTTAAAATATATGATCCACTTATAATTATTAAATCAATTTTGGCTTCGACTCTGTATTTTTTATAAATTCAAGAAATTTGTATATTCAGTTATTTGTTAATAAAGGATGTTGTATAAAAAGATTTTCTAGCTGTTATCACTCTTGTTTTAAAGCAATTTATTTTGTATAAAATTTGTTGTGATTATTTCCTATAAGATCAAATAACGAAAATTTGTTTTTGTAATTAAAATGACGATATAATAAAAAATTTTAAATAAGGAAGAATATTAAAGAAGCGAAAAAAATCTTCATTCATTTGACAAATATTGAATTTTTGATTTATAAATCTAAATTATTAGATACTCAGTATAATGATTTGAAATTCACAGATAGCAATGACCGTTTCGTTTAACTTCATTTCATATTAAATTCATATCATTCATCTCTAAAAAGTAGTACACATAAAAGATTCATTACCTTTTTTATCATGTTAAGTATTTTTGTCTCCAAGAATAATATTTCTGTCACGTTTAGAAAAATAGCTCATTTAGTACTTCCTCACTTGAAATTACAAGCTAGTAGCATGTTGTCTCAACACAATGTATGTGAACGCGTAATTCAAATAACCTGGAACCCAGTCACAACAGAGAATTAATATAGCGTATCGTAAATCAACATTTACTATCCTATATTAGTAATGATTGCTCTCATAAGTTATACAATTATTATGTAGTTATACAGAAAGGTGGCAATAAACAAAGAAAACTGAGTTGTTGTATTTTTTAATAAAAATTACTGTCGCAATCATAAGTTGAATTTTTTTTAATCATATGAACGTTTTCCTGTTTCTTATTACATAGATACGAGTTAGTATTATCAAATATCGTTAACTTCAAATGATTGGTTTGTTGACAGTTTGATTTTAATTGTGTGATGGGCTTGTTTTGAATAAAATAATTAGATTGCTGACAAATAATGTAAACTAACATATGCATTTATAATATTAAATTTATATAAGATAGGAATTAATTTATAAGAGAGTTCTGTATATTCGAAAAGTAAAAATGGAATTCACTATTAAATACACAAATGGTAAAAGTATTTGTGTATCAGATTTTTTATTTTTTTTATATGATTTTTTATTTTTTGCAATTTTTTGCGAAAAAAACATTATTATTCAAAAGAAATTATATAATATTTCAAATGTTTATCACTTTTGAAATAATTTATTTACTATTTTAAGAGATAAAAGATATATGTGTGTGTTTGGTAAATATTTTACAAACATCCGTTTTTATTTCTCGTAAAAATGAATGCTCAAATTTTTGTAGCTAAATAACAGAAAGAGAAACTTAATAATTGTGATCATGTCCATAGCGAATACACATAGAATCACAACTATATGCTCAATGTGTGTGTGTGTGTGTGTGTGTGTGTGTGTGTGTGTGTGTGTGTGTGTGTGTGTGTGTGTGTGTGTGTGTGTGTGTGTGTGTGTGTGTGTGTGTGTGTGTGTGTGTGTGTGTGTGTGTGTGTGTGTGTGTGTGTGTGTGTGTGTGTGTGTGTGTGTGTGTGTGTGTGTGTGTGTGTGTGTGTGTGTGTGTGTGTGTGTGCATTTGGTATTAGAGGATATTTTAAAAAATAATAAAGTTATATTTTTTATGATTATACGAGAGTAAATTAAACAGTACAGCAAAAAAAAATCGATGTTAGGTTTACTATTAAAATCCATCTTTTAAAGTGATAAAATAAATTTAAATTTTCTTTCATAATATTTTTGTATAGGTTTTAAAATTCAAACAAAACCATGCGTTTAGTTAATAACATAATAGTAATATTAGCCAGTAATATATTGCATCATAAATTTCACAATAGTTTTACCAATTTTATTTGAATAAAATCTTAATGAATTTGGATTAGATAAAAATAAATATTTATTTCAAGACTGATATGAACATCTATAATTTATAATTTCCAATTAAACTATATACTCCAGAATTTACCTTTTTGAATCACAAGAATTTTAATATCAGTTCACGGTAGAAAAACGTTTATGAAAATACACGCGCTCTTTCTCGAAATTCAAATGCATAAACATAATTAAATACAAATATTCTTCAATCACTTATTATATTTGATTTGCATTAAAATGCATGAATTCATAACAATGGTTAGAAGAAAAAATTTTGAAGATTTTCGTAATCTATTTTTATGATTTTCCAGACAGGAAAATACAAGAAAGAGGTAGAGGAACACATCAGCATCCTCAAAGAAGGAGAAAAGCTTATTATCCGAAAACAACGGTAGAAATAGAGGAAAAAACTTGTAACATAACCCACGCTACTACGAAATTAAAACCGACAACCTCAAATTCAATTTATTTTTGTAAAAAAGAATGAAGGGGAATGTTGCCGATATTGGCTTTCCAAAAGCAGGATTTTATTTTTGGTTGAAAGAAACTGTAAGACTGTTTTCCTGCAATATGATTAAACTGGCAGTGATGCTTGTTTAAGATCATATATTGCGAAGACTTCTATATAAACCTTTATCTAAAAACTAAAAATGAATTTCAAAACACACATCGAGAATTCTATTAAACATATGAAATCCATTACACTTGTCACATTTGGAAATAATAAACAACTTTCTAATTGTTTATGCATATAAATGACAAAAGTGCATTACATGTATAACATAATTTACTATTCCTTTTAATATTACTATTTAAAGGACATATTTTTCAAGTATTAATTTATCATAAAAATTTACTGCTAAGTATGTGTTTATAAACATATGGTGTAAAGATTTCTTAAGAAATACACATTTAATTTGATTTTTAAAAATTAATTTTCAATTACTTACTTAAATAAATTATTAATATTTTTTAATTTTTCAGATATTGTCAGTTTTTTTTTAAATTTGCCGCTATAAAATTGTATTCACTAAGAATTAGTATTTAAGTTTATTAAATTGAAATTGATTATTATACATAAAATAATAAAATATGTGCATAAAAAAATTTAAAATTTATTTTTTAAGAAAAAAGCTAATTTTTACAAATTAGATATTTTTTTATATTTCTTGTACATGTTATAGATATTTATATAGTAATAAGCTATAAGTAAAAAAATCATACTAAAAATTTCAAATTTCATAATTTTATTTTTGTAATTACAGTAATTTATAGCTTTAAATCCAAATTAATCAAAAACGGCAAGTTTACTTATACCAATTTATTTTTGTAATATATTAACGAAAAAATTTTTTAAGTTTACTTCACATTTCGTCATTTGATTATGAGAATGTCTTTTCACGACAAAACACATATAAATAATATATCATTTAAATCTCCATAATTAGCTAATTTTAAGGGGTATTTTCATAAAATATATCAAAATTATTTGTAAATTTTATTCATAGAATAAATCCTAAATCAAATATTTATTTTTCATTCAACTGAAATTAATATGCGTTATTATTGTTAGTTTGTATATTACCACCTGTTTAAGAACTAGAAATTTCTGCACCAAACTTATTAAAATTATCCATACGTAAAATTTCATTAATCAAATCGAATTTTATGCTCATGAGAAAATATATTGATATATTTAAACAGCAAAAGTATCATAAAGACTTACTCAGTATTAATTATCAATACCCTGAGCTTAGAACTGTACTTGGAAGCGATATCTAAAAAACGATGAAAGCGATCAGAAGTCTTCAACACTCAGTTACAGTACTGTTGGACCTTTCAGTAGCCTGCTCAGAGAAAATGTGCCGGACTATTTCCGAAAACCCGGACGACAGGCCTTCCGGACTTGGTAGCTTTGAAAGAAGCACTACCGCCATCTCTAGGGCGAAATGAGTGAAATTATTCATTCGCCTACGGCTCAAAGACATTAAGTAGTTGTCAGGGTTGATTGCAAAGAGTTTTCTCTTGTGAGTGGCAGAAATTTAATATATCTTTTGTACTATTAAAGATTAAATATTGATTTATTTTACTTTTTGTGATTTCTTTCAAAATTACTCTAATTATTAAGCATTTTTCATAACTTTTAAGATTTTAAGTTCGCTCAATTTTTATTGCTACTTTCAATGCAGAAAAGTGATTTATTGAAAAGTGACACAATTTTTAGAATAAAAGAAGCTTTTCTCATTATTTATTTTACAACAAGGTTATTATTTAATGTAAAATCTTTATGCACATTGTATGAAGAAGAAGAATTTTACTATCATCCTACTGCTAAGTAATCATTGAATTGTTTAATGTCTTATAACAAAGGTTTATTATAGGTATAAACACATTTAATAAAAAGTTAAACACAAAGCAGCATTTTTCATCCATTGAGATACAGATGCATAAGTTTATTTACATTCCTTTTGGTGTAGAAGTGCATTAATTGAAAACTAAATATATTTGCTAGAAAGCAACAATGACATTCAACCAGTTTTACTGGCAATAATGAGAAAACAGAAAACACCGAAAATCATTTTAAAAATAATTAAATTACAAAATGTTGAATTAATTAATCTAACATTCGAACCACGGACATTTTTAATAGCATGAAATGCAGCTCTCTTAAAATTCTTTGTAAAATAATATAGAGTATTAAAATTTTAATTACAAGCAAATTGTTTGCAATTTATTTTGAAATTTTATGCTAACCTGTTACACAAGAATGTGCGCATAAGATTTAAATCCAACATGTATAGTTAATATAAGGAAAAAATTACACTTTGAATTTTTTTTTATAATAATAACAGTTTCTCAAAATATGAGCATCAACTTATTAGAAAATTAATCAGATAAGCTTATATCACCTTGATGAAAAATAGGATTGTAAAATCAAGTCTGTAAAACTGTTCTACATATAAATGTTAACACAAGAAGAATAGGATATATACGTTACACTTAAGTACCTATCAAACATATTGTAAAAATATCGGCCATTCCCATCTTGAATTACATGAGCAGATAAGCAAGATCATGGGATAAAAATATATCTTGAAAGTTACAATAATGCTCAGGTATGATCATTTTTAATTTAAGATTATAAATATCTTAAAATACATCTGCTTAAGATTCTGAGCATAAAACCAACAAGTAAACAAGCAAAAAATCTTTGTCATCCGTCAAGATAAAGTTGGTTTGTTTACTGCCCTTCAGTTACTCTTTGAACACCATGACTCATTGTACCGGAACCTACATTTTATAAAATGGATTCCAAATTACTCCCAATATCACCACTCGATGACGAAATCGAATCCACGAAATGTAGAATTAACGATAACAACATTCAGTTTACACCTGGATTTAAAATGGAACAGTCAACTTGAAATTCTTTTGGAAAATTCCCCAAGCTTCCTGATATTGGAAGCAATGTCTGTCAGAAGTAAAAAAAAACTACATCACATATTTATATAAGCATTGAAATTAGTATAAAACATACCAACCTATATTAATAATATCATATCAAAGTATTATTAACGGTAATAAACTAGACTGTTATAAATTCTTAAATTATTTATATTTTTCATTGAATTTTGTTATTATTTCATATTTAGCTAGAAAATAGCGTTCATATATCTTCTTATTGAAGACAATATTTAATATTTCATCACATATCTTCTTCAATATTTTTTTCCAGCCAATTTGTATTTAAACTTTATGTTGTGTTTTTTACTTAAACTTGTTACTATGATTTATCATGTTGTATGCATACTTTCAAAGAATGATTGAATAATTTTTCTAGAATGATGCTAGTTCTTTAACATTTCTAACAAATATATTATTATTATAATTATTCTAACAATAATTATTTTGTTAAATGGAACCAAACATTATTCTTCATATACAATTAATTTATTTCTGTTTTTAAATATAATAGAAATAAATTTTATTAACTTATAACAATATTTAATAATCTTTCAAAATAACTGATTGATGGAAATTCTGAAAAAATATATTTCTATGTAAAATATGTTTTCTTCAATTACATTAATTTCTTTACAGAATTTTTTTCATTGTACACAACAAAAACTCCTACATAAATATAGTAAGTGATTGAAAACTTTTATTTTAAAATAATAAATATACTTCATTAATGATACAATGAAGAGATTTTATAATGGTGAATCAAATGATACTCAATTTACTTTAACGACTTTATTTTTTGTTCTATTATTTAAAGTAGTATTTTAAATCGATTTGAGAGGAAGAGAGAAATATGTAAACGACGTTATCCAGATTTACACTTAAGATACATTTCCTTAATATATTGTCTTCATACATTATTAGTCTTATCTCTTAATTTCTTTTGATCAGATATTACACGGTATATAAGATAAAAAATAATAATATATATTTTAGACACTCTTATATATTTTTTTCAATACGTTTATTCATTATAATAACGAATAAATTTTAAAATAGTTAAAGAAAAAATTTATGTTTTTGATTTTTGATGATAAGGGTCCTGATATTTTTATAAAACAAAGTAATGATAATTAGTAAAATATTTATAAAAATTCCTTGCTTTTCTGTTGAACAATCATTAAATCATTCAAATAATAAGAATTATCTTTGATTTTATTTAGTCACATCAATAAAGTTTATCTATTTCGATTGCAAAATTGCAAACAGCAGATCATATTTTACATCCCATCTACACATTATTATGTATACCTCGTAAAATAAAAACCACTGCGCCCTGATCAGGAAAAATATTGCTCTCATTGATAGAAGGGAGCGAGTTTGATACCTGAACCGGTCGAAGAAGATTGATCCTGTCGTCGGTTCAATAATTCTCCGTTGGGAAAATATAGCATGGAATAGAGAGGATAATCTCATGTTTCTACTTCATTTTATCAAGGCTGAAAATTATGAAGCAGTTGGCTATATTTAGAAGTCTCTGATGGGCAGATATATCTTGGCGACAATGTATCACTATAATCTATTTTAATCAAACCTTAAGCTGATATATTATAGACTATTTATTTCTTCGTATGTCATGTAGTAACTAACAGAATGCTGAAAATAACAGTTAAATTGCTTTTGGAAAGTAAATTTCAAATGAAATTCGTCTTCAATAATGATGCATATTAAAATCGTTCACCTTGACATTCTAATTTTTTTAAAAACGAACAGTAATATAACCTAACTATTTTTACCTTTACTTCCTTTAAAAAAGGGAGGACTATAGCCATGAATTCACAAAAGAATTATTTTCTTTCTTGATTTGAAATCTTAAACAAAACATCGACAATTAGTTTATACAAAACTTCAACAGTAGTTAGTGTAGAGGAATGATCTCATAACTTAATATATTAATATATCTTACTTAATATTTATATATTTTATATCTTACTTAATAACTTAATATTTACATATATTTTGTATTTAGAAAAATAAATATTCAACAAATATAAATCTTTATTCCAAGAAATTTACATAAGTAGCTGTAGTTTTTTAATTTGTATATATAAATGAAGCACATAATATTAAAGTACATATTCATTACTAATTCTTGAAAATTTTTAATGGTGGTATAACATAGATTCAAAAATTATAAGAAATTGTAATAGAAATGGTAAATTGTATTTAAAAATAATCAAAAAATAAAGGCGATACTGAAGTAAAGACTCAATTTTTATAACAAAAACTTTTTCTTCAAAATTTTATAATCTTATGATAAGTATTACAAATCAAATCAAAATATTTTTCCA
This sequence comes from Latrodectus elegans, assembly GCA_030067965.1. Taxonomy (NCBI): domain Eukaryota; kingdom Metazoa; phylum Arthropoda; class Arachnida; order Araneae; family Theridiidae; genus Latrodectus; species Latrodectus elegans. The sequence continues at coordinate 51,798,640 of CM057813.1, forward strand.
AAAATCAAAAAAAAATTCATATTTTTAATTTATTGATAAAAAAATTTGGAATCTAGGTTTACATCAATTTAAAATTTTATACGATTTTTATTTGAACATTAAATTCTTCAGTTAAATATCATGAAGTTTTATTTAATGATGCGAACTTCAAAAACAATAAAATAAAAGATTTTGTTGATCTTATTTCTTTCGAAAATATTTTTAATGATATTTTTTTAATGTTTGAAAAAGATTCCTTAATTTTACTTGTGTAAAATTGTCTCTTCAATTACTGGCCACAGTGCCTATTATTATTCCAGTTTGAAATAAAAGTTAATCCTGTATTAACGAAATTATATTTTCAAAAATTCTGGACTCCTTTATTATTTCTTTCTTGCCACAGATATACGATTTTAAGATAAAACTTTCATCTATCTTAGAAAAACAACTCAAAATTTTTACTCAAAGAGCAATCTCCGTATTATTATTTTGAGTGAAATGGAAAAGACGCTAGAAATAATAAAAATTTCAATAACTGCTCACATTTGCTCTATTTTATTTGTTTAATGTACAAAAGAATTTAATTTTTAAAAGATTTTACTGCACATCAGACAATGTGCGTGAAGGAGATGACCATTAAAGCTGTATCCATTCATAAACTAAATATTAAAAAAAATGATCATTGTTAAGTTAGAACTTTTTAAAACGACATGGTTGGATTTGATTGTTTTTCGTTTTTCAGTAATTGCTTTTACACAAGGATTGATTTGCTTATAAGTTACAGCTTAAAGGTAAGATTCCAAACTGCTAAAAACATCCATATCTAAAAAAAAAGGTTGAACACACGCTCATGAATTGAACCAGAGCACTAACCATTTAACAACCAGGCAGGCTAATTTCTTAAGATCGTTGGTGGATACTTTCTACAAGTTCTTTAATAAAAACACATTTTCCCCTTGAATTGCATAATCATTTTACTCATTTTAAACTTTCATCATGGCTGCAGGTGGTGCACAGCTTTCACTCTAATCTCCATCGCGATTGTTAAAATTCCATTTACAAATATATTGCCTATATGAAATCTTATGTTTGTTAAATGCTATGGCAATATTCATTATGCTCCTTCACTTTTTCCTTTCATTTAAAAATAACATTAAAATAAATACACCAGTAATACTATACATAATTTGTGACACTTCTTATGAACATAATTCAATTAAAAAATAACCATAGCTAGTTAACGAGATTAAGGTTTGCAAAATCATACTATCATGAAAATATTTGGGCAATAATTTTATTATCACATAGTACTTGACTTATAGACTCTAACTAATCTAATAAATTCATCTTCTGATAAATCGCAAAGCACATATGGAAATATAAGCTTCATAATGAAAATGTGTTAAGTAAAATGTGGTTCTAACATACATTAATTTTACTTGTTTTCAAAAAAGACTAAACTACTCCCATGAGATCTCATAATTTTTCACGGCGAAGGATATTTTCTGAATTTATCTCCGATCTGAAATCATCAGAAACCCCCTGGTAGAGATTTATTTTAACAAGAAAATCCATGCTTGGGATAAGATATTTAATTTACTGTTACATCACTTTAAGAAATATCTGAAGAACAGAGAATAATAGTACCTTATATTTTTATCCCACCAGCCTACACTCTGGCACTTTTGATATGAATAAAATCCTCTTTAATTTCTCATAAATATATATTAATATCTATTCCATTTTTAAATGTAAACGGCAAATATTACGTAAAAAATTTAGTTTTTATATTCTTAAGATATTTTTCAAATTCTGATAAATGTTTGCAATTCTTTTGTCGTAAAATTCTAATTGAATCACTTAAAATTAAAAGTTGTTGACATTTCATCTGCCTATTATTGGTTTTCTATTAAAAATTGAACCTAAATAAATATACATTGTTAGTCATGATATAAAAAAGGCCTAAAATGTATAACAAAAACACAGCTTTTTAGTCTTAAAATTCAATTCATCAAGTAATAGTTAATCCTATGAAGAGTGATGTATTTGTTCACTCTATATACAAAAAAAGTAAATGTATTTGTTATGTCTTTCACACTACAATATAGATCTGTAATATGCTTAAACTTGCTACGTAAACTTAGAATTGTTATTTTTGACTGTAAAATTGGGTAAACGTTTTATTGCTAATCAATATTCCACTCAATGATTTATAAGTTCGCTGAACTTACTGAGTTTGAAAATTGCTTGGCATGTTAAAGTACTTTTTGAAATTTATTAAATATAAATCACTTTACAAAAGACAAAAATAAATTTGCGAATCGAATAAAAATACTTCGAATGATGCTGATAATATACTAAGTAATTTTTAACATTTGTGCCATACGATCTGGAGCGAAACTAAGTTTTATATGTTGTAGAAAAAAATTAAACCACTTTCTGTGTTTATCGATCAGATAGAAGCTGGTTGAAGAACACAAGTTGAGTAGTTTCCCAATAAATCTACAAAAGAAATTTGCAGTCTCTATAAACATCTAAGTTTAATTCTGTTTTTATTGCTAAAAAGTGCAATGTTACCCGGTATAATGTTAACAACAATAACAGCGTCAGGAGTAGGTTTCTTAGAGGTAAATTTTAACACTTAGATTAATATTCGTTGCATTTCATGTTTGGTTACTTTGTTACGTCTTGATCTCTTTGTTTCGGCCAGTTGAAACCCTAAACACAATCAATAACTTCTTGATTTTAAACCATGATAAAGGGACAACTTGACATCTGATTTGTCAACTGCCAATAATTCTTTAAATGAAAAATACTGTGTCCTGCGGAACAATTTATACTCGTACGTGTATGCTTTCTCATCAAGAATTTCTCCAGCTATATCAGACATCAAACTCATTACTAACCAGACATAAGAACTACTCATTTCCTCTCTAAGCAACTAATTTAAGAAAACTCTTAATATAAATGGATAAAAAATAAATCCTTGCTATAACTATTAGTTTTGTTGTAAAATTTTCATAAATGTGAATAAATAATATAATTAAATAAGGTAATCTTTATGATGTGAATGATATAATAATACAAATTCTGTTAATTAAGAGGTTAAGAAAATTTATTACTATTTTACTAATTATAATTAATGTAACTAAATTTTATAAAGAAAAATCATGATGCTTAACATTAAAAGTCAGAAATATTATTTTCCTTAAATATTTATAATTTATTCCGTTTTAGATAGCAAAAACACCTTTCTGAATACTATTGTTATTGTGTTTTAGCATCATGCTAATATTAAACCGAAAAAATTCCTAGGGTACCTAAATATTTATCTAATACATAATATACAAAGAAAGTAAATTACACAAGCTCTAGAGTGCAAATCTGGCTACTGTTTTCATTTTTCTTGATCACATATCAATTTCAAATATTTCCCTAAAAATAATTCGATAAATATAGTCTTTAAATTAAAGTAAGTATCCTTTTTGATTTCGAGCTTTGAAATATTTTCATTAGTTGGATATTGAAAGTGAAATAGACACATGGTACCATTTTAAAAATAAAAAATTCAAGAAATCTATCCGTATATGTCTAATTTTTTAATGTTTATGACGAGAAAAATTCATTTTCTCTTTTTTCTTAAATTTACAACAAATAAATAAATTCGATGAGTATACTGTGTTCACTTAAAAAAACATTTTTACAGTTTATATAAATTATTCAAAATTTCCTTTATAAATATATATATATATATATATATATATATATATATATATATATATATATATATTAAAATTTTCGAAATCAGGGTTTCCATTATTTATTTAATTATTTAAATTTTATGTATTTGCTAAAATCCATTATAATGTTACATATACTACATTTATTTCATATCTAAATTAAAAGTAACATAACATTTATATGGATATTATTTTTCTTTTTATAGCCATATTGCTTTCTTTTCTTTTTACTTTTATTTTACTTTCTGTTCTTCACCCAGTTTTATTATCTTTTATCTTGTATTAATAAATGAGTTAATCATTTCAAACCGATGAAATCTAATGCTAACATCATTTTAAGATTGGAATCCTTCCCCAAACAATTTTGCTTGGGAGTATTAAAAGATGTATAACCATTTGGGACAATTTTGGTCTTTGTAAGGAAGCGTAATTTACAATCTAACAAAAGAGGATATTCAAAGTTGGAATGCTTCCAAAAGGAAAGCAAACATATATTTATAGTGTAAAACAAAAGGTAAGCAAATGATGGGTTGCGTCCTGAAGCTTACAGATTTCAAACTGTTCCGCAATTCCTTGTTCATTATATATGAGAAGAGTCGATTATAACTCTCCTTTATAAATCCACTTCATATTCTTTGAAGAGTACACAATTTAAACTTTATAGTTATTATCTTCTTAATTGTTATACTCCCTAAACTAATACTATTTTTAAGATAATTGCTTATAAAAGGTATTTTAGTAAATAATATATGTGCATTGTTTTTTAATACTTTCAAAAAATGGAAACCTTAAGAAGTGTAGTTTTTATAAATATTCAATTATTAATTTTACAAAATCAATCGAGCTATTTTCGCTTTTCTGTGTAGTACCATACAAACAAAATGAAATGTAAAACTAAATGCAGGATGCACTACATTTTTATGGGAATTAATTTATTTTCAAAAAATAATATATGATATATATAAATATACAAGTATACAGATGTATGCAGAGTGTATTTTAATTAAAAAGTAATGTAGCTTTTCATTTCATCTCTTAATTCGATAAATGTTTTAAGCTTCCAGTAAAAATAAGCCATGTTAAATATATATTATAGTATTATAATAAAATAGCCACCAAATACGAGGATTTTATTTAATATAAAGTCAAAAACTGAAGGTCAGTTACAGGAAGAGGGTGAAATAAAAAGAGATTTCTGAAAAAGGCCAGGTTCATTGCGAGAAGTCGTGCCAATGTTGATGATTATAATAAAATGAAATATTATTCTTTTTCTATGAAATATTTATAAAATCATAATTAAAATAGTAAAATTAAAATCCTTTATCGTAAAATGGTGATTAATAATATTTTAATTAGAAAAATAACTGCATACAGTTCTTTGCCAAAATTAATAAAAAGTTTCAAGGACATGATTGATTTCACAATATTTTGATGATTTTAATGATTTTCATCTATGAAATAATTAGATATATTAAATTCTATTTTTTTGTAAAAGGAAAGAAAAGGATTTTTTTACACTTTTTGTTTTAAAGAGAACAATTTAAAATTTAATAGCTCTTTCAATAAACTTTATAGACAATTTATTCTAAAAAATAAAGATAAGAATTTTTTAAAAAATTAATATTTACGTTAACTAATGATTTAAATCTTTTATAATGCACAAAATATATTTTTCTTAAGTGGGCTTTTTTCTCTAGGTACATTTTAGTGCATAGAAGTCAACTTTTCATTCTTTCAAATGAAACTAATAATTTTAATGTAAATTAAAAGATATATATGATATAAATTACGTTTTGTAAAGTTCTCAGGCAATGTAAATCAAATAAAAAGTTCCTATATATATATATATATATATATATATATATATATATATATATATATATATATATATACATAATGAGACTTTAAAGGCATTTATTATTGCATACGTTTACTTGAAAGGCATGAAAAAATAGGTAAATTTTTATACCTAATATTTCTCTTTGTGTTCTTTAGAATCAAAGGTAAATTATATGAAGAGCGGTTACGCATTTTTATTGATTATTCAAGAAGTGCTTTTTGTTGTAATTTTAATGTTGTGGACAGTTTTATATCTATATAAAACTTAATTATAATGTGTTATATTTGTTGGCAGTAAAAAACATAAATGAAAAATTTCCTCTTTAATCTTTCTTGGCAGAAGTTAAGCTAGTAATTGAATGGCTAGAGCATTGTGACCTGCACTTTAATAGTTCTTGGATCCAAATTACACACATCTATGGCGTAGATGTTTGTAATGATTTGGAATCCACTTTGGATTGTATTTTACCGTTGAATTACGTCTCATATCCACAAATTGATTATGGAATTAAAAATAAAATCGAGTAAAAGAAGTACTGAATATAAAATTTTATTATTATACCATGAGCATTTTTTTTTCATTTGCTTCATAAATTTTAGCGAAAAATATAAAAATTAATGAAATTTTAGATATTTTCAATAGTTATAATACATTTATTAGGAATTCAGTCATTGAATCTTTCATTTCTATTAGTATTTTATTTTAAGAATTATTATATTTTTAAGGAAATGGATAAAAACTTAGCATTGCATCAATTTAATATTGCATGATTTTTAATCAAAAACAACATAAATAATAAACTTCCTATTAATAAAGTAATATAAGTCCAATGAATAAATTTGAAGTTTTCTTTGAAGCAAATATTCTTTAGGTTACTTGAATTCCTCGGTTACAGCTGACAGTTACAGCTGACTCTCGTTTCCATGAAACTCTGATTTACGAGCATTCTTGGTTTTGCTAACTAGCGGTTGATCCATAATGAGGTCAAACTGACCAAGTGATAATTTAAATTTCAGTTTATAATCTAATTTTCTTTTTGCAAAATTTTAGTTTATAAATGAAAATTTACACCTTTTCCTTTAACCCTTTTCATCAACTTTCGTTTGCAATTATTTATTTATCATTTGACTTTCTTTAATTTTTTCTTATGATTAAAAATCTAGGATGAACGTTTTTATGAGAGTATCATAAATCCTAGGAATTGCACTGCATCTGTTGAAATTCTGAATTTTTGAAAGCAATTTATAAGGAATTGCTTCCACCTTATTTAACTCCCATCCAACTACAGATGCATCTGAGTATAATCAATAACTTCAAATACAAATATTGTAAGGCAAAGAGTGATCATGGAATGTATCACCTAATAAAATTGCCAGTCTAAAAGCACTGCACTAGTCAATCTATACTTGGACTTACTCCTAGCATGCATAAGGCAATTTATTTGGCGACATTAAGATTCGGACTGTATTTTATGCATTACCATTTTGAGGTTCAAAATTTTTTCATTATGAAACTCTCACGTATGTTGATGGTTATAAATCGCATGAATTTTGAAGTTGGCGACACTTTTGAAAACCGCGCCAAATGCGTTACTTATACTAGAATTTTACCTATGCTTGGAATAATGTTGCAGGAAAAACAGCATCTGGGATCATTCTGACGTACAGGATTTATTTTAAAAAATTAACTTAAATGAAAGAAATAAAGAACATTTGTCTGATGACTTGAGCGAAGACGAGTTATTCCTCCATAAATTCTGACAAAGAAACATAATAATGCTCGGAATTTCTTTTCAGAACTTTTTCAATATGGACTTATAGTCATAAATAATACAATAAATATCTGATCATTAAATAATGGATAATATGTTGAAAGAGAATTAAAAAAAAAACTTTTTTAAAAAAAAGCAAATAATACGGCCGTAAAAATTTAGGTACTTTTAAAATATATATATATACAGTGTGGAAATGCCTTTATGCATCGTAAAAAGTGGGAAAATGTGTTTTAAATGCAGATTTTTCACATGTAATATTAATATCATGTGAAAATGCAATGTTACTTTGACTGATTTTTCATCAATAAAATGAAAACAAAAGTATTCATGAATTTCATTCTGCATGTGTCTCTTATATAGGGCATACAAAATAAGTTTTCTCATAGTACTTTATTTAGAAAAGAGGAAAATTTGGCAAAAAAAATTACTTTTAAGATCTAATATTTATTTTTCTATTTTACGATCTTTCGAAATTAAGATTTATTTTGCCGGTACCTGCGAGTTCGTAAAAATTAGATTCTATTATATTTAATTTGCTGTGCTGGAAATTATCCGTAATTGATATTCTAACGATGGTTAGTACGTACAGAATAAAAATTCGTACCGTAACATGAAATCCGTAAATTTGGATACTTTCATTGAAACAATTTCCATTAAAATAAAGCATTAAAATTTTTTGTCTTTTAAAGAAATACTTTTTAGAGAGCGAATTGAATTTAAATTATTTTAAACTCTTAAATGAAAAAAATGTTTCATAAGCTAAGTGTCTAAAATTGGCATCTTAAAGGATATAAGAACATCAAAATAAAGAAAAATCAAAAATATACACAAAATTAAAATCATTTATTTTTTAGAAGATTTACAAAATTTTATTCAACAGAATTTAAAATACAGAAATTAAACGTAATTACATGTTATTTTTACTAAATATGAATTGCATAAATTTAACAAAAAAATTCTTACGAGAGAGCAAATTTCGGTATTGTATTAAAATGACTAGAAAAAAAAGTAATTAACAAAGTACGAAATTCTTTTATTTAAAAAAAAATAACTATTTGATAAAGATGATCTACGCATTTGAAGCAATAAATTTTGTAACTTAGGCAATAAAATAACATAATTAATCACATAATAATAAAGTAACATAATAACAATTTCTAAGAATATTTTATATTTAATAGTTATAAATTTTTTTATATATATATATATATATGAAATGGTATAATTCGTTTTCTAAACCTAAGACAAAATTATTTATAAGGATGTGTCTAGACTTGAAAATATATTCTAGTTTCTTTTTTTATTATATTATAAATAATTCATTGGTACGCCCAGTGCATTCCAGTTCACATTATTTAAGCCACTGAATGTTTCATACGAAAGACCTTCCTATAACTTAAGTTTAAATCAAAGGCATATTAAGATAAACAAAGTCACAAACCTTGAGAGTATACTCTTTTATATCTGCAATATTAAAAATAAGGTTATACATGTATGTTACAATATTTGTGATTTTCTGGTTTGTTGGCAACAATATATGTATGTGTGATATATATATATATATATAAATATATATATATATATATATATATATATATATATATATATATATATATACATGAGTTACCAAAGTTAACAAATACTCTGATCCTTCAGAACCAGGTCCACCTTGGGTATGGATGTTTGTAGTGGTTCGGAATTCACTTTAAACCGCAGGTCCCGGTCTAATTGGCCCTCGTGTGCAAAAAATGACCGGTCAGCGACAAACAAACTAAACCTGCAGAGACAGGAAAAAAATGACATGTGTCAAAAACTTTAATCTTTCCTTTTTTTTTCTTTTATTATCTTTAAGCCCTATTGAGAAAATTTTAAAACTATTTTGATAAAATTATTCCATGTTTGATCAAATAGAGTAATAGCTTATCAAATAATGTAATACACTTAGACTTCATAGTAAACTTCATTATTTATACATAATATATATATATATATATATATATATATATATATATATATATATATATATAGACATTCACATATACACATACACACACAAAATATATATAAGTATATATAAAGAGATATTAATGCTCCTATTTATTGAATACCTTTTGTAATTTATCGTGAATATCATAGGTGGAAAGTGAAGCTTGCAATCTCAAACATTTCCATAAATCAGCAATGTCTGACCTTGGTAATTTGACAGAAACCAAATGATTTGTAAACAAGAATAGTTTTATTGATGTCTTATGAAATCGAACCATAAATGCTTATGAAAGACAGAGTTTTAATAATGTAAATCAATTATAGTGATTATCTGAGGATAATTTAACGTTTCGATTTAATTTAAATAATCTATTACAAATCATTGGTTGAACATTATCTTATACTATTACTATATAAACATTTATTCTATTTAAAAGCTATTAAAAGCTTTTATGGGAATTTTCCAAAATTTGATTATTTAACTGTCAGTAAATGAAAACTTGACGATAAAATAACAATATAATCAGAATACGTTCTTTCTAAATCTAAAATAATTATTTAATGAAAAGATGTGTGCACGCGAAGTTAAATCTCAATTTCATCAACAGTTCTAACAAAATTTTAGGGTGTATTTATAATGAATTTTATCGACGATTTTTTTTAAAAAAAATCCTTTCCTATAATCTGCAAATAAATATATTTTGATTAATAAACAAATTTTGTATTATTAACATATTCCTGAAATCTTTTGAATTCTAGAAGTCTCTTTTATTTACATTAATTTTAAGAATACTTACAATGCACTTTTTAACAAAAATAAAAGTGAAAAATATGGAAAATATCGACATAAAATATGAAAGCAAATTTGAATATAAGAAAAATTTAAAAACTCAACATGCAATTGAATGCAGAAATTTACCAGTGAATACATATACATACTATAGTTACTCTGAAATTTTTGAGATACGCGCAGACGAGAATTTCCAAAATAAAAATAACGGTTTAATTTTAAAATACAAAGTGTTTTAACACAGAAGACGATTTTTTACTGACTTACTTCAACTTGTTTAGCTTAGAATAAATTTTAAGCAGAAGAGAAAATGGAGTTGACGCAAGAATATTTTCGCGATATGATTTTCTACGATTTTAAACAGGATTAAATTAAGAAGAATGCGTTCAACGGTTGCATTTAGCATTTGGTGATGAATCTCCAGCTCGTGCTACTGTATTCAGATGGTTTAGAGAATTAAAAGAGGTCGCAATTTTCTTCAGGATGAAGAACACACAGGAAAGCCGTCTTTGATAGTAATTCCGGATAATGTGTCTGACATACGAAAAATGTTAATGGATGATAATCGCTGTACCTGTCAAATGATACAGATGGTACTTAACATTGGATCCGCAGCCATACACAAAATCATTCATGAAGAATTACATATGAAAAAAGTAGTTTGCCGTTTAGTTCCCCATAATCTAACTGAGCACCAAAATAAGGAGCGTGTCAGAATTAGTAAATAAACTCTTAAATTGCTAAATGATGGTGGCCACCGCATCATTTCAAAAATTGTAACAGGTGATAAAACGTGCATACCGTTTTTTGACGTTCCAATACGTCAAGAAAGCAAAATATGGGTCTTTGAAGATGATCCCACGAAGTCAATTGTGAAAAAACAACACGCACTGAAAAAAAGTGATGTAAGCCTTTTTCTTCAGAAGTACGGGATTGGTCAGAGCCACCAAGTTGGAAGGACAGAAGACAGTAACAGCAAACTGGTATACCACTAAATGTCTTCCAAAAATTCTACAAGAACTGAATATTAGGTGATGCTTCACAATGACAATACATCTTGACATACAGCCGGATTAACAGTTGAGTTTCTTAAACAAAAACAAATTAAAGTGATCGAGCATCCGCCGTATTCACCTGATCTAGCTTTGTGCGACTTTTGGTTTTTCTTTAATCTAAAAAAGAACTAACGTGGACGTCGTTTTCATTCAGAAGAAGAGATGGATGTGGCTATGAATGCGTTTTTTTATCTATTGCAAGAAATGAATCGCTTGAGGCATTTAATCTGCGGAAAATTCGTCTACAAAAGTGCATTGATGCTGGAGGAGACTACTTTGAACATACCTAAAATTTTGTAAGTATACCTTTAAAAATCTAGTTGTATCTCAAAAGTTTTTAGTGTGACTCTCGTATATATATATATTTTTTAATGTAAACTATACAATTAGTAATATCACTCTTCTCTAATAATTAAGTTTCTCTCAGATACCGTTTTAAATAAAAAAAAAAATAAGAGTTCACCCTTTATGATCATGAAATGAAATTAATAACACTCATTAAGAACAAAAAATTTTCAAAGTGTTCTTTGCGATCATTTCATTAAGCAGTAAATTTTGATAACTTCACAGGAATATCTGTAAAAATATTAAAAGTGTAAGTTTCGGTGCATTTTTAATTCACTTAAAATTTTAAAAGATTCTTTTGATAAAAATAATAAATCCATAAGTTTAGATCATTTTACGTGGTAATGCAGAGTGAAATAAATCAGTTTCAAGACAAAATTATGAGACATGTCTGTGTCTCACCAAAATGTCTATAATAATTTGATGAATAAATTATAATCAACTGGGAAGATATTTTTCTAGAGAATTCATCTAAGCAGTCTAAAGTTTAAATGTTCGATGAGCTCCTTGCCATCTTGATAAACTGATTTTGAAAATAATCTTAATGCATAAGCTTTGAAGGAAAAGACTACATACAAGGACAAAAAGCTAAAGTTAATCGTTTAAAAAGATAATTCAATAAAAGTGTGCTGAATAATTAGCGCAAATTTGATAAATAAATTATTATCAGATGAGACATTTTTCTAAAAATTTCATCTAAACGTAAATCTTAATATTCGATGTTTGTGTGGTTATCATGCATAAATATTTTTGAATGAGCTTCAGAAACTTTCAGGGCAATGACCTCTCTAGATACGGGTATCAAAATAACGCAATGCAATGATTCGTGGAAACTGCATTGAATGATTAGCCAATACAATTAAGGGATAAATAAATCCTTAATTGTATTGGCTAATCATTCAAAAATGAAGATATTTCCCATGTAATTTAACAAAGCACTGTTGATCTTGATATTCAGTAAACCAATAACCATTTGCATAAATCTATGTTGAAAGAAATCTGAACTACAAAATCGTTGATAAAAAAAAAAGACTGTGTTAAACCACCAAGATATCACCAATCAATCCCTCATAGAAAGTGCATTCAACATTTAACTCAATCTTAATTAGTAGACTATTATTAAATGTAATATTTTTCCACAATATTCTTCTAAAGATGCAATATTCGACGATGCAATATTCTAAAGATGCAATATTCGACGCAAATATGTACCATTTTGCATAAACGATGATGAAGAAAATCTGAGCTGCAAAATTCTTAAGGAGCAGGAATGAAATGATTTTCACTTACATAGGATATTGCAGAAGGGATGAGACAAAATAAGTATTGTTTTCAATGGCGATTTTTTTTAATGTGTTTCCGCTGAAAACACTCATTATTTTTTTAAAAAAACTCTCTACTGAAAAGAATATTTATATTACCCACTGAGTAGATTTGTTGTAATGCAGAATCAGATATTTTGAATAAAGATACTCAACTCAGTGGTATGTTTACTTAAATGAAAATACTGTAAAATGGAAATAGAAATAATCAAAAAATGCTACAAAGTCACTCTAAACTGAACTAAATTCAGTAACCAACAGCCCCGTTTGTCCAAGCCCTTCACTGCCCATACCTTTTTCGTGATCGAGGACACTACGGTACAAAGCGTAACCCGGTCTGGTAATTAACCTAACACGCAACCCCTAATGTTTATTTCTCAAGTATGTTTGATATTCAATTTTATCGAGCTAATGGAAAAAAGAAAGGCTGATTTGGTCTTGCACAGCCCAAGGATTGAACCTCGGACACAGAACTGAGCTCTAAAGGGAGCACAAGGGCCTAAAGCAAGCCTAAAATTAGAAAAGTTAAACGATACCACTGTAAAGTCACACAGTTTAAAAATATCACTCTATTCCCCCTTAGAAATACTTAAAAAATATATATACCATAATAATATACAGAACATTTTAGGCAACACACACACATATTTCTATAAACTTTTCTATATTAATTACACATTTTAATAATTGACCATCCAATTTTTGTATATTAACAACAAGAAAAATTATTATTAATTTTTTTCTTTATTCAGACAAATTTTTTTCTCCTCTACTACAATATGTGAACTCTTCCTACTTTAGAATTCATACATGATATAAAATGAACAATTATCTCTTTTAATTTTTCTAAAAACAATGATAAAGATCAAAAACATGACTTCAATCTGTCAATATTTTTCTTTGGAATATTCTAGAAGTTCAGAGATTTTATTTCATACATTTATTCAAGATGCCAACAAGGTCTTGTAAAATTCGCTTTTGAAAAAATAAATATTTCATAGAACTCTTTTCGAAGATTTCCTATTCTTATTTCGATTTTGTACATCAATGAATTTCTTTTAGAATAAAATAAATAAACTCTAAAAACATTTTCTCAATTTAAAATATCACAATAACTTTGATTTAAAATTAATATATTTTTCTCTTGACATTTAAATAAAATATTTTTTCCTTTTTTTTCTATATTGATAAGATTAATATGATGATTGTTTCTTCATAGTTTAAAAATTAAATATTAATAGACTTTCAATTTCTTTATATATTTTGTATTAAAAACTTAAAGAAATTATTGAAAAAAACTCTTAAATTCCAGTTAACTTTAGTCAAGTTAGCTAACTTATTATAATTTATTATTATATGTCCCATGCTCTGAATTAAACTAATATAATTAATTCAATAGTATAATTAATATATTATTTAATCAAGTATATAGTCTTTACCTAAATATTATAGTTACTGAATAATAGAACTAATTCCTAAGGTTACTATATATTTAGATCATTGATTTAATTAGGTAGCATAAGTTTAACAAATAATTTGGACATAATTATACAAGATAAAGTCAACGAGCGTGCGATCAACTGAAAGAGAGTCCAACAGGTTCCTTCCTATTGATTCTGATTGCAATCTGGGAAAAGGTTAGAATCGGCAAGAAAGCATTGTCCTTAGTAGACAGTAATAGGAAAAGTTCAAATCGGCAAGCAAGTGGCATCCTCGGTAGACAGTAATAGGAAAAGTTCGAATCGGCAAACAAGTGTTGTCCTCGGTAGACAGTAACAAGAAAAGTTCGAATCGGCAAGCAAGTGTCCTCGGTAAACAGTAATAGAGGAAAGGTTCGCATTGGCAAGCGTCTTCGATAAACAGTAATAGGAAAAGTTTGAATCGGCAAGCAAGTGTTCTCAATAGACAATAATAGGAAAAGTTCGAATTAACAAGCAGATGTTGTCATCTGCAGACAGTAATAGGAAAAGGCTTGAATCGGCAAGCAAGTGTTGCCATCTGCAGACAGTAATAGGAGTTACCCACAACATCAATTTTTGATACGCAATGCATCGATGACCTGTTACTGTCAAATCAATGAAAGAATTATGTTTTTAAATATTAATGAAAGATTTTCTTAAATTTATTCAATTAAATTAAATTAAACAAAAAGCTACAAAGCGACAAGACTTGACATTGATACTGTTTTGACTCTGAATTAAATTTCCACCGTGAACTTATCACACAACATATTAGCAATCAATTTTTTTGTTATCATCTATGATTGCACACAACATAACATTAATTTACAGGTACATTTTGTAAAAGGAACACCACCATTACATTCTCAACATGTCCATTCTGAATCGCTTTCGAATTCAGCCGAACAGCCCGCTATTTTATTTCTTTAAAAAAAAATCTCGTGTTGCTGTTTCCGTAGTGAAATCTCGAGTCGACGAAATCATTACAGACTTATTCTTTCTCCGCTTGGAGGAAACTTTTCATGGAATAAAAAGTTTTGTGTTTTTGATTCAAGTCAGGAAAACCAAATAGTTGTTCATAAGTGCATAAATGTTGAGTAATGTTTAGAAATACACACACACACACATATATATATGTACCAGTTCTATCTATGTAGTACCTTACGCTAAGAAATGCACTCATCTCATCCCTAATTAATGAACACTTTAAAAAAACACATAAATAAAATAAATAAAAAGAATATTTAAAAATTTTATTAAGACATAAAAATATATAGCAAAATGTACCCTTCAATTATATATTTCAATTTAAGTTTTCAAGTTTTTATTCAGGGCTGAACAAAACGGGTTTATTAGAAAGTTTATCGAAGGCACTTTGGCAACAGCTATTCCTGTCAATAATTGATTTTCTATTCTTGCTCTTTAACAGATTGGTTAGAGGAGCTGCTATTACAGAAAAGTTAAAAATGTATCTTCGATAATAACCAGCTAACCCTAAAAAGGCACGGACTTCAATTTTATTTACAGGAATAGGAAAATCTTTGATAGCTTGAACTTTCAATTCGCGCAAGCCTTCTTCGCCCCTGTCCTACCAAATGCCCAAGTTATTTCACGCAAGCTTGGGCAAATTGGCACTTCTTTGGTTTTATGTGCAACTTCGCCACATTTGGCTTAATGAAAATGTCCTCTAGATGTTTTAAATGATTATCCCAGTGTTGGGAAAATATTGCCACATCATCCAAATAAGGGATGACATATTCTTCACATCCTTTTAATATACTAGCCATTAAGTCGACTGAAATCATATGGTGCATTTTTGAATCCAAATGAAAGGCGCAAAGATCTGTATGTTCCAAAACTAGTCACGAACGCTGCATATTTTGTGCATTTTTACTCAAAGATATCTGCCAGTAACCTCTGGTTAAATCCAGAACTGTAATGTATTTCCCAACAGATATTTTTTCTATCAACTCTTCTATATTAGGCAGTGGAAAAAACTTTGTTCTGGTCACTTTGTTTAATCGTCGATAATAGATGTAAGGTCTTGCTTCCTTTCCAGGATCTTTTACTAAGATAAGAGGAGATGTAAAATCAAATTCTCTTGGCTCAATCACTTTTAGCTTCAGCCTTTTTTTCTATTCCGGCTTTCAAAATTTCAGACTTTCTCTGTGAAAGTCTATAAGGTTTGGCACTGATAGGTCAGTCAGAATCTAATTCAATGTCATGTTCAGTTAGATAGGTACAACTAGGCTCATTTGAAAAAATGTTAGAGTATTTTGTAATCAGTTCACAAAGTTTACCAATTTGAATTTCAGATAATTGCTTGTTTGATTGTATTGACTGCCACACTTCCTTCCATAATCTGGGGATTCTAATTCAAGCTTAGGAATTTCATCGTCATCTTTGTTATTGCTATCCTCCAAAGACATCAAATTAACATTTTCTTCTCTCTGAAAATACGGTTTTAGCATATTCACATGGTAAACTTGGCTTTTGTCACTATTCGGAAAATAAGCAACGTAATTTGTCTCTGAAAGTTGTTTAACGATTTCCCCAGGACCAACCCAATTTACGGACAGTTTCTTTGGTATTGATGGTGCCACAACAAGAACTAGATCGCCAATTTTAAATTGTCACTTTTCAGCGTTTCTATCATATCACAATTTCTGTTTTTCCTTTGCTGTTTGCCTATTTTCTACAACAAGGTCCTGACAATGCTTCATACGATTTAAAAACCAAGACGACTGAAAATCTGTAGTAGTGCATCTACAATAGTAGTAGAACATAAATTCGAAGTGGGAATAGCATCTGGATATTTTGATGAGATGCATATCTCAGTTATTATATACTTGTTTCCTAAACTGCAGACAGGCAACGGTCCACAAGCATCGACGTTCAGCTTAGTGAATATTCCAGAAATAACAGGAATGATTTTTAGTGGTGATTTTTTCTTGTCTCGAGGCTTTTCCAATTCGCTGACAGTGGTCACAAAATCAAACGAAATTTTCGACGTCATTATAACAATTTGGTCAGAAGAAAATCTTGAAAAAAAAACATCTTTAGTTTTATTTACGCCTAAATGGGCAACGATATATTCGTGATAAAACGTATTCAGTTGCTCACGAAATTTTTCCGGAACAACCAGCAATTTTCTTTCTGTTCCATTTTTATCTTTTTTCTTATAGAAAATATATTATTTTCTAAGAAATACTATTGGATTTTAAAGTAAGCTTTCGTGCTTCTGCAATAAGTGGTTTTAATTCTTCACTGTTTTGTTGCTTTTTGAGGAAATCTTTTATTAAAAATTTTATAAGTTATTTCACTGTTAATTCTTCAACCAAAGTATGGTCTCTTCGTCGTTATCTTCAGACATACTTTTGTTTAAATATTCTTCCGTTCGATCACTGGATTGGGGTTCTTTTACTTTTTGCTCAGAAAGTTTCTTTTGGGCTCTTGTTTGTACAGCATTCATCATGTGCACTTGAATATCGTTTTTGGTTTTGCCATCTTCAAATAACATAGCTGTTTTATTTCCCAGGAAATATCTGCCATGATCTAATGAATCTCTGATAACAGCAGCTTTAGTCATTATGTTTCCCATTTCACATTCAAGTTCAACTTCTACAAGAGGTAAGCAAGTCAAAGTCTCTTTCAATGGCGTCCTCAGCCAGACCTTTTCATTCGTATACATGTGTGGTTTCAGGTATTTATTGCAAATCAGATCCAAAGTAGCACCAGCATCTCGCAAAATCTTCATTTCTACTCTGTTTACTTTATCTACACTGGTATATCGAACCATCAATTCATCAATAGTTTTATCAGCCATAAAATAAGAAATAGATTCTGTGGTTTATTTAGTTTATCGCACCGTGGGTGAAGATGATTGCTTGAGCCACATTCATAGCAACGCAGAGTTTTTCTTTTATCAAAATCCTTTTCTTTCAATTTATCTTGAGATGTTTCAGATTTTATTTGGAATTTAGGTTTGAAATCTTTCATATTTTCTTTAAGCTTGTGATTTCAATTTTCGTTTCAAAAGTTGGGAAAATTTCTTCTGGATACTTCTTTCTTCTTAAAACTTTCTCTTATACTTTCATAATCGTCCAACTTTTCTGCCAATTCACAGGGACTTGTGAATTTTAGCCAATCTTCGAGGAAATGATCTCTTACTTCTTCAGGCACTCAAAACTTGGAGTTCTTGGGCATAGTTTCTCCAAAATTTTTCTGAAGACTTGTGATGACGGTAGAAACGTTGCTTCAGTTTTTCACTATTCAACTTATATCTTTTAAAGATCAGACTTTTGACAAAATCATAATTGCTAGCATCACCAGGCTGTTCTCTAGCTAACATATTAGATAATTCAAATGGTAAAACTGCTAACAGGTATGCAACCCAATCTTTATTCGGCACCTGAGCCATTTTATCTCGTCTTTCTGAATATATTAAATATAGACTCATTTCGTCATGGTTTTCATCATACTTTGGGATAACGTGTGTTAGCGAAATTTTAGGACTAAACTCTACTCTGGCCTCCGATTCACTTTTCTGACTAGATTCTCTTTGTGACAGTTCTAACCTTTTCATTTCTAGTTCGTGTTATCAAGTTCGTTCTTCGCTCTCTTTTTCTTCTAGTTTATTTTTTTTTCTTCTTCTATTCATTTCCCCTATCTTCAATAATTCTCTCTACTTAAAAGTTTTACTTCTTCCTCATTATAAATATCATTACTTAAAATTAAAGTTTTAATTTCCGGAATTGTATTTGAGGCATTTGCTTCCAGTGTCCTAGCTCTTTACATATCTCCAACAATTCAGTTTTCCTAGTTTTAGCTAAATAGGTTATTTTTAGAATTAGGTCAACAAAATCAGAACGCTTTACTAAAGCATTAAAAAGAATAGAGCTTAACAAATATATAGGACTTGCTAACTGATTATTTAGAAAAAAAAAGAATGAGAACTTTAGATATCAATATTAATAATAAATCATACCTTAAAAAAATATTTGTCAAATTTTCAAATAAAAATTCTTATTCTAATTATTATTTACCAAAATATAATCTAGTATCAGATTGTTCTTAAGAATTAATATCACATTATCAAGCAAGTTTAATAAAATAATATATCACAATTTTTATCAAAATCTAAAACAAAAACTTGTCACAAAAGCAATAAAAGTTATTTTTTTGAATATTTTTTTTAACCATAACGCATTTGATTTACACTCGCTGGTTAATTAAAACACTATATTTAAATTCAATATATTATATCACCACAATAATAAATTCTTATTATGAAACTTAATACATAGAAAAATCTTTTTTTTATACTTTCAATGTCACAAATAAAAATAAATCGAAACACGTACTCAGTTTTTTTTTCCCTGAATCCAAACAAACACTTTAATCAACACAATTACAGTACATTCTATTCCTAAATATAAAAAAAATACACACTGACTGCAGGAAAGAAATGCTATTAATCATTCATAACTTAAATAAAATATTCATATTTCTAATCACATATACAATAAATTTATCATTTAAATATAACAAAACTTTGCTCTAAATTCTAATCAAAAGTTCTATGGGAACAAAACTTTGTTCTAAATTCTAGGCAAAAGTTCTATAGAGACAAAACTAATTATGCACTTGTGTTGTGCCAAAGAATATTAATAGACAATTGTATGTGACAAGTATTTAAATATACTGACAAATCTTGATATTCATCTAATTTCTATTTTTTTAAACAAATCTGATCCCATAAAATATTCATAATATTTTATAAAAACATTTCATAATTTATATATATATATATATATATATATATATATATATATATATATATATATATATATATGTGTATATATATATATATATATATATATATATATATATATATATATATACCTTATCATTATTTTCTTCCAAACCTCAATAATTATTCAACACAATTTCAATTTCATAAAGGTTATTTAATAAAGCTACAAACAATTATAACAAAGGAATTAAATATATACGCTTACAGAAATACTCAATATTCTTTTTTTAAGTAGGGATAAGTGAGTGCCATAAAAATAATATTCCTAACCCAAAGCAATACAAAATATGAATTATGAATATATTTCTGTATTTTATTTCCCCAAATTTTAATACAAAAACTGAGATTAAATTAAGATACCAAGTCACTACCGATAGAAAAGGTACTCACCTTTATTTTTCATCTGTTTTATTGGTAATCTTACAAGATTCCAGTTAGAATTCACAAAGCGCTGGATTTTTCGTAATCCGAAAAGCTGCCATCGATCTTCACGTCTGTTCTGATGCTGAATTAAATTTCCACCATGAATTTATCACATAACATATTAGCAATCAATTTTTTTATCATCTATGATTGCACACAAAATAACATTAATTTACAGGAACATTTTGTAATAGGAACACCACCATTACATTCTCAACATGGGCATTCTAAATCACTTTCGAATTCAGCAGAACAGCCCGCTATTCTATTTCTTTTAAAAAAGGATTTCGTGTTGCTGTCTCCGCAGCACCATCTCGAGTCGTCAAAATCATTACAATACCGTCAGTTCAAGTTACTATTAAAAATAGTAGTTAGGGTGATATAACTGATTATTGTATCATAGGAAGTCCTATTAATAAAGAAAACTATCTCTTTGGACTTTCATTTTTTACAATCAGATACTATAAATACTGTTAAAATAAAATTTCACAATCATATAACACAATATAAGATGCGAATCATAACAATATATAGTACAATCCTATGTAAGATACTAAAGTATACCAGTTAAATATTCCCAAGTCTCTTTTTGTTAGTGTATGAAGATAATATTAACATTTTGGGTTCAATTTCATTCCTAGACTGCGAATCAAGATTACAAAACGTTTAATTTTTATGGTATTTCACTTATTATTGTATTTTTATAGTTATAGCTTTATTATAATTATTTATTACTTGTTTAAAAATCAATTAATTAAATAACACATATATTCCCAAAATGATATTGACTTTTGTAAGAAATCTAACATTTCGCTACAAAGTACTAAAATATTTTAAAATAGTTTTTCCAACACTGACTTCAGAAACTGTTGTTTCTTTTTACTTTTAAAATATTTTAAAGTTTATTCCTTAAAAGATTTCTGAAGATAATCATTTATATTGTTGCTTACCTTAGAAATACATATACGATCCTTAGAAATTCATATAGTACACAGGTGAGTTTTTTGTGATACTATACAAAGTAGTCATGCATCTTAGTGGAATTATATACTTCTACAAAATATGTTCGAAAATAATTTCGTATAAAAATATAAAATGCAGGCATAAGATCTGAAAAAAACTGGCAGACATTAATTTACCTATTAAAAACATTCTCTTTTCCTAGATTTCTTATTAAATATTAATA
The DNA here is from genome assembly GCA_030067965.1 of Latrodectus elegans. Classification (NCBI taxonomy): domain Eukaryota; kingdom Metazoa; phylum Arthropoda; class Arachnida; order Araneae; family Theridiidae; genus Latrodectus; species Latrodectus elegans. The sequence goes on from CM057813.1 coordinate 51,820,355, forward strand.
CTCTGTATTGAATAGTCCAATGGTTAAATTTGGCTGTTAAAAATAGTTCTATCCAGTAGTTCAACTATTTCTAACAGCCAAATTGGATTTTTTCGTGGACACCGTTTTGATTCCGTAGATAGTATTTCCCTCTTATATGAGAAGGGAACACCGAGAGACTCAAAAACACCCAACTTAATATTCACGCATATATAAACACAGAAAGGTCATATCTTTCATTCATGATTATTTAACAGTGTCTACTATTAAGTCTCGGGCTTTCTATTTCGAAGAACATGGTTTTATCACTAAAAGAAGAGAGAAAAGTAGGCTTATTGCTTAGGATGGCTCAGTAGAATATGAGTCTGATAAAAGTGTACATATAATTATCAACCAAATTATTTTATTAAATTAGTTTATTTACATGTACTTTTCTTCAGCGTATGAACTGTGTTGCTCAGTTTAAATTTTAGTTCAAATTCTATAAATTTATGAAAATTTTTTCATAATGTTAAAAGTATTTCTAAATCAGATTGATGCAGATTTCGGCAGTCAAATGTACGGACCAGTTTAAATGTTATTTTTTTATCAGAGTTGTAAAATCTGACAATTACCTAGGAAATTTAAGTCCAGTCAAATCCTTTACGTTCATGTCTGAGAAAATGTTTTTCTTCTTGTTAGGATAAATGTTTTGATCGAATGTTAAAAATCTTTTATAATTATTTTTAATTTTTATATTAGTTAAAATGATTTCAAATTTTAAAACTCATTTTACTCATTTCCAGAATGAGAATAAAAAAACCTCTAATTATTGTTTAATTTTAAATCATAAACCGCAGTCAGAATAACTGAGTTTCTTGAAAGTTAACTAATATAAAATAAGCATTGTCGAAAATGCTTCCCAATTTGCTAACTCTTTGCTTTGTTCATTTGTAGATGAACATATTTAAATTTTTATGTTCATTTAAAAACCAAAAAATTAGAATAAAATTCCTACAGAATTCTGTCCTATGAAAGTAAAAGAATCTAGAATAAATTAAAATAAATTGCAGAAAAATAGTCAAATAATTTATTGCTTCTTTCATATGTAAAAATTAAATTAAGTACTTTGTGTACCAAAATAATAAAACTATCCAAAAAAAATAGCAATTTTTCAAAAATTCATGATTGAAGTTCATAAAAAGTTAAATCATTGATTTTAATCATTTAATAAGTTAAATCATTCAAAAAGCAAAGAATATCCATGAATAATTTACATGATTAAACAATAGTAGAGAAATTTTTTGAATGAAATATGTTTTGATAAAAAGAATTACAGAGCAAAACATTGAACGAAATCTTGATATTGTAAGGAATGTATTAGGCAAAACATATGGTAATCAAATCTTAAGAATGTAGAATCATGGCTGCATTATATAAAAAATTCATTTTCTCATTTTCTTTTTAAAAAAAGAGATCAAATTTTCCCTGTTTAATCCATTTCATTTTTATAAAAAAAATTGAGATGGATTAAGCTTTGAAAATTAGCTCCTGATATATACATTTTTTCCTATATGGTGTGTTCTTTTAAGCATTTATTAAAATATAAAAAAAAACATTTTTAAATTCTGCAATTATGTAACAATCTATTTTCTTTATAATGTTTAATATTAATAATGCATCAATATTGTGAGATTTTATATTCATTCCAAGGCAAAACCCCTTTTACAAAAATTTCTAAGCCAAAAAATTTTTATCAAAATTTCAGTTGCAAAACTTACTTGCAATTATACGAGCATTCTTCTAGAAATTGTACAAATCAATTAGCAATTCCACAGAATTTCATCTTTCAGGGAGAAAGAAAAAAAGAAAAGAAGAAAGAGAAGGAATTCAGAAGAAAGTACTTTCATGAGAAAAAAGAACATTTAAATTAAAGTTTTTTCCTCTTAACTTAAAATTTCTATTAAAAAATTAATAAAATAAAAAAATAAAATAAAATAAAAAGTTAAAACAGTATTTTTATATAAATTTATAACCTACTTTTTTTTATCAATTTGTAAAATGAAATGTCTCGGAAGAATTTCTAATCAAAATCTAAACTCTGTTAAATTTATCACATTTACCAATAACCTATTTTATCAACAAATTATGTGTTAACGATCACCGGGAATTTGTCAAAATAGCTAGATCATAGAGGAAAAATTAGATTAAATTTAAACTTATTTTACTACTTTTAACTATTAAGAAATTATTCTAATATAATATTCCTATTAAGAAACTGTTAATGTATCTTTTTCTATACATACATACATACATACATACATATATATATATATATATATATATATATATATATATATATATTACGATTAAAAAATATTTATTACTTTTAATGACAAAATAAAACTTAAAAAGAAGATATTTTTCATGAAATTTTTATCATAAATATCGTGGATATATTTCTAAAATAGTATTTATATACTGTTTATTATATTATTAGAATTATCACTTAGCTGATAAAAGAAATGATTTTCCATGCAACTATTCACAAATTCCTTTATTTTTATGCAGTTTATGAGTACACATTTCTAAATATAAAATCAGCTTCATCAATAAAAAATTTTATTACAGGTAAAATTACGTGTATCGGAAAAATGTGCACACCAGAAGTAATAATTCAATATTAGTACTTTATCCTTTTATTTTTAAAAAATATTGTATACCAATACCAAATAGGAATTTTTCAAATAAATTTTAAAAACAAAATGATGTTGATAACTAATTAAATGTCAATATGAACTGGTTGTACAAAATTTCATTTAATCCTTACAAAAACTATTGTATAACAATGGAACTATTTAACAAAGCATAAACTGGAAAATTTTGCGATCAAACAATTAAAAACTTAATTCAAACTTGTGTAATCTTAATAAATAATTATTTAGTAGATATTTACCTTAAGTTCGGCTTTGAAGAAGAATATCAAGATCTTTATTATTTTTACTACACACACCTTATAATTATCAAAAACATTATACAAAAACAGAATTGAAATACTGTATTGACATTTTTTATATAAAATAAAATATACAGTGATGAATTAATTATTTATCCATTTTTATAAAGATGATTTGAATCATTAATACCATAATATAAAAGAAAATTTACTTGAAGACCTAAATATTGGCATTCATTCACAAAACCTAGAATGCTTTAAAATGCCTTGAAAAATAAAATATTAAAAGGAGATAAAAAGAAATCATATAAACTATTTCAAATGAATATATATTTTAAAGCAAATAAATAAAAACAATGTTTTGAAATAGTTTATGCTTCCCTAGAAATGTCTATTTGAATAAATTATCAAGAAATATTTATTCAACTGATATTCTAAAATACTGTATATGTAATATAAATATACATGAATACATTGAATTATATTTTATCTCTTTTATACTTCGTCTAAAATAACAATATTATTCTTTTTTATATTTTAAATATAGAGGATCCAAAATAAATATTAGAAAGAATTCCAATGCTTATATATGCATAAAGCAGCATCATATATCTATAAACAAGAACAAACTGATTTTTTTTATTTCCAGTGGCAGGGCAAATACAAGGAATAACACAAATATAACACATGAAAAATCACAAAATAGACATGAGACGTAGACAGGACAGAGGAATACAGTACATAAACTTAAACGAGATGATCGGATTCATTGCCCCAAAAGCTCTCTGCTTGTCAATCAAGCGATGATTCAGAGCTGCCATGCAATTCAGCACAGTGATGGAGGTGGGTCCTATTCATAGATTCTGTCAAGTTGCAGAACGGACAATCGGGTGCATTTAAGATGCAAATGTGGTACAAGTGTTCAGCCAGACAGTCATGACCCGTCAGGAATCGAAAATGTGCCACAACTTAATGGCATGGACCATCAGGGATATTCTGAAGGCCATCTTCCACCGCTTGGTTTTTATCCTTTCTTTCAGTTTAGAAGCTTAAATTCTTTTAAAAAAAACTTGTTTCGGATGTAGCTTTATACTGTGGTAGAAAATCTCTGTATATCTTAGCTGGAAAAGTCCACTTGCTCATTTCCAGAGATGCCACAGTGCCCACTGAAACCAGTGGGAACTTGTTCCAGAGTATCCACTGGAACACAAAACGTTTCTTTCGTGATGTCAAAATTTTCAAAAGCTCCTGGATATGGAGAATTTTACAAGATAGAGGAAACATTGAGCTTATGGCCTGAATTACAGCTTGTAAATCAGAGAACAGAGCCACTCTGTCATAAATATCAGAATAAGCTACTAGTTATTTTAAAGCAATTCGAATTATCTCAACCTCTCTGTCAAATGTTGTTATGTAGGCACCGGCAGAAGCATAGAAATTGAACAGCTTTGAATGGCCACCTGCACCAGCTGACAATTGGATATCAGAGTAAGAACCATCTGTAAAGACGTAGTCACTCTGATTTAAGGTGTCTCAAACCAATGCTTTCCACAGCACATTCTCTCAATACATTTGTGAGAGAGTCAATTTTGAACAGCTTGTCTTGGCGATCTAGATTTATTTCAAAATCTGGGGTATTTAGAAGATTTACTGGTTTAATGATTTCCTGCACATTAACTGCAATATTTAAAAGTTGTCTAGTCTTATAAACACACTGGATAAAACCATTTTTAGGTTTCTCTCTCTCTCTGTGTGTGTGTTTGTGTGTGAGAGAGAGAGAGAGAGATTATATTTGCTCCTTTTATAGTTTAGTTTTTTTATTATATGAGATTTCCAACTATTCATATTATTTAAAGCTTTAATTACCTGCATTAGTTAAAAAAAATAATTTATACATTGGTCTCTCCAAAAGTTAAATAACAATATGTTTTTCGAGGCTCTTCATAAAAAATGGCACTAAAAATAAAATTTATAATTTATATGAATGATAAAAAATGAATTTATGTAAATTTATGCAAAAACGCTTGCTACCACACCTTATTTCCTTTGTAGAAAAGAGCTGATATATATGAATGACAGAAAAATATGCAAATACCAGGCTTTCGTACATGAGTGTGTAACTTTTGTTGAATTTCAATTTTAGTAAGCAATAATCAGTAAAATCCCGCAATATCTGAGAGAAGCCGTTTGCCCGATTTATTAAAATTGCTGTTGGTCGAATGTGGAAGGAGATATCACACAGGCTAATGCTGTAAGTTACCTTAATGTGTCTCACTGTGTAGTCCACCGTCTCTGAAATCAATATCAAACCGAATCATGTCCGATATATATGAAATCAATTTTAAACAAACTGAATCTAACAAAACAAAATTAAATTAAATTGAAATGTATGTAAGAGATGAATTATAATTAGCAATAAATAACACCTGCAATAACAGATTTTCTCATCATTTACTTTAATAAGAGGAATTTTCTTTTTCGCTATCAACAAGTGTATTAATATCGGGAGTGTAGGCAGTGTTTCTTTGTTAATCAAGTATAGTTATCCAGGTAATTCATGATTTTTTCTATTCTTACTTTCACTAAATTTCACAGTGGAAAATAAATTCACACAGAAACGTTGTGAAACATAATCGTTTAGAACTTAACGTTGCTTTCTCTTGGAGATAAACTTGGAAAGAATTTGAGCATTTTTTTTTATTTATTTATTTATTTATTTATTTTGACAAAATACTTCTTTATGGAACAAGAAAGTAAGTATTTTTAGAACATGAAAAAAAGGGACAGATAAATCGTATTGAATATAAATTAACTGTAATTAAACTACAGCACGATCTTCTTTAAAATTAAAAATTATATTCTTGACACAGGTAGTGAATTCTCTAGCATCAGTTTATGAAATAAGATATTATAAATTAAGCACACACACAACAATCGAAATCCTTTTAAATTCTTCGAAGTAGATGTATTTCCTTTTCAAATCGGAAATACACTGCTCAAAAAATAAAGAATATTGAAAGTCTTTTATAAAATAACGGCATAAGGTAATATTTTTGCATAAAATTGAAGAGAGTTGCAGGTGAAACATTTTCTTGTTTTTTAAGCTTAACAGTTTTTTTTTTTTTTTTTTTTTTTTTTTTTAATGCAAATTTTGAGTTTGACGTCGAACACGACGCTTTAGCAGCAGTGAATGCGATTTGGCTTTCACTTTAATGTAAGATAAAGTGAAAAGGTAGGATTCACTTTCAGAAACCGCGTTGTTTTGATAAGTGCTATGCCTCAACTAGGTCATTTAACCAAATCAGGAAATTTTAGAGTTGTTGACTGGTTACAGAGGATGGGGGGCGGCAAACACAATAGAAGTAGAAAAAGCCTTTAAGCTTCACAAAGTTTAATTTCCAGCACTTGGAATTGTTTTTTAGTGACTGAAAATGCAGGCTGAAGACTAGGTTAAGGTTGTTGACGTGAAAGTTGTGGATTTAACACGAACGGCTCGCAGACACTGACGGATGAATGATGCTTTTTTTTTTTTTTTTTCGATGATACCTTGGGTCTGCCACTAATACCATAGTTTCAACTCAAACTATCCGAAACCGCCTTTACACTGTAGGGCTCACCGACCAATGGTGTGTGTCACGTTAACAGAAAAGCACCGTAGCACTGGCAGGGAGTGGGTAACAGAGCATATGAACTGGAGGAGGAATGGATGATGCAATATTCTTTTCTCTGATGAGTCTCGTTTTTCTCTTCATCCTGATAATGGTTGCATTTTCATCTGGAGGGAACATGGCACTAGAAATATTCTAGAATCTCTACTGATTGGCGCACCGATTTCCATATCACTCGAAATCTGACTCTTTACTGATACAAGGATGAGATAGATACTCAAACTTATTGTAGTCCTTTACGTTACAGCGAATGGTAATGACTTCATTTTAATGGACGAGAATTGTAGAACTCATTATGTTAATTTGGTGAAGAGTTTCCTATTGGAAGAAGGAATCGTGCGTAGGGAATGGCCAGCGTGTTCTCCGGACAAGAACTCATATAGCGCATACTTGGGGCATTTTAAGCAGGCGATTTTCTGGACACCTATCATCTCCACTAACTTTCCAAGAATTGGAAACAATTCTTCTGAAGCACTGAAATAAAATACCCCTGCCTCTCATTAATAGTTTCATAGATTTGATGCCTCAAAGGTAATCAAAGTTGCTGCCGTCTGCAGAAACAATACTCTCAACTAAAAACGATTTTCTTTTAGGGAAATCTCTTTTTTATTTTTGTCATATGCACAAATTGTTTGTTTCCTTCGTACCCAAATACTCAATAAAATATATTTTCCTTACTAAATAAATGTCCTTTTTATCTCATATAACATTTGAAGTCTGTTAATAATGTATCGATCAACCAAGCAATTCTCCATGTACAAGATTAACCCACAGCTTCAATATCCTTTAATTGTTATTAATAACGTAATTTAAGCGTATTGTTTGATATCGTGAAAAAACAATGAAGACCTTTGCTTGTCAATAGTTTGTTTCAAGTAGGCAAAGTGTTTGTATTCATCTTATATGATATTTTCCCGCAATTCCATAACAAAATATTTTTGATATTAAGGCAACATTTGTAATTATTCTACCACTATCCTTACCCTAATGTAGCAAGTTATAGACATTTAACTTTTCGATGCAGTTTTCGAGAAAAGCAAAATTTTACAACCAAACCGGATCTTTCCGTTCAAACTAGGATTTGCCTCATTTTTTGAAAATTTATATTTCATTATGAAGCAACTCACGGAAGCGTTATAAAACTCTGACTCAAGTGAACCAGTGTATTTCGAGATGAAGTTGTGAATCACCATATTAGCAACTAGTTCATCATTCAGTGTTCTGAACTAATGTCTTTGCATTGTGTTTGTTCAAATTAATCACTATTTTTATCACTGTTTTCATAATATAGTTCATATTTAAACTTTTCTCAGAGTAACGCAAGAATAGTTACTGGTGTATAATACAGTGGTATGTTAGTGATTTCAAAACACTTATAATAACACAAGCTTAAGCATCCCTTCTTTTTATTTACCATCATAGAGTTCCATCAGTTGCTAAGACCAATTCATTGACAAGAATATTTTCAAATATCATAAGATCATTAAATTTCAAAAATATGTACTATTTTCTTCCTTATTTTAAAATAATCAAAAACCATTACTGTAAAAATAGTCAGTTGAGCTTATCAACTACATAAGTCGATTAGCCAAATTACAGGAGAAATAGTTGCAGTCATCTCAGTTAATTTTCAGTTGTGTTGTAACGTCAGAAACAATAAACTCGACACTTTACCTTCCTGTATTTGTGGAAAATTTTTTAAATATCAGAAATTATTATTTTTTTATTTATGAAACTATCGAATAATGTATGTGCAGTCTCTGAGAAGACAATGTAGATTATTTCACTGTCTGTTCATGATTTCGTATTCGATGAAATATAAAAAAATACGAAATGGCAGTTTAATTTCCATTTTATTCTTGCTAAATAGTTTAAAAAAAATAAAAATTTAAAAAATTTTTAAAAAAAGGTGAATTTTGAGCATATTCAGAATTTATCTGCCTTTTCTTTTCTTAGAACAGCAAATTCAGTTGGGAATACCTTTCAATCTTTGCATGAACAGTTTTAAAAGTGAATTTCGACGTTTCTCTTATTCTTCCTAATTGATAGTAGAGTAAACACACATATACAGCCCAATATTGAAAATGCAACAGCAAGAAGTAGTGTTCAGAAAGTTATGCAAATTTCAGGGTAGACGCACCTTATCGAGTTACACAAATGTGAAATGCGCAACTCTCCAGCGTACGTAGGATAAGATTATTGTTCATTGGTATCTCTGTCTGTTTGAAGATTTTCGCCACTTCCAGGCAACTTCTTCTTGGTGCTGGATTTTCAATGTTGGGTAGTGTATTTTATATTATTTTTCAAAAATGGCTCCCTCCTATTCTAAGCCATACCAGAAATTGTAGATACATGCTACACAAGTTTTCCACAAAGATAGTCTGATAAAAGTTCTATTATTAGCTTATCTCTCTGAATGTGCTAAATAATTTTTGGAACACAAATGAAAGCAAAATATATTCAATTAAATATGCAATGATAATTGCTTTATTAGCTCGATCACATTAAAATTTTCAAACACTAGTCTCTTCAGAGCAGTATTTAGATTGTATACGAGGATGATAAACCTCCCTCTAAGGCAGTCGAATTCCGGATGAAACTAGTTACTTTAACAGAATATTTTATTAATACTTTATAATTAAGTTTATAATTAACACTTTAACAGAATATTTTATTAATACTTTATAATTAAGTTTATAATTAACACTTTAACAGAATATTTTACACGTTGACAGAAAGGTAAATTTAGACATACCGGAAGATTTCCCTTAAAATAGTTTAAGAGAATTTTTAAGGAATAAAAAAATTTTCTAAGTAATTTTTTAAACGATAAATAGTTTTTCTTTCTTTCGTTCCAGTTGAAATCATCATTACGCCACTTTATGACAATTCTCATTTGTTTAAAATATCCATGAAATCAGACAACGTTTCCTCTTGTATTAAGACACCGTCATAAATCCGACTTGACGAATTTGCTGCCCGTCTTCGAATTGCAATTTTCGAGCGGTAGCAAATAAGGCCGAATTTCACCGTGGAATGTCTGAGTATAGTTGGCGAGAAGAAAAAATCTATTCTTGACTTTTAGCAGTAATAATTATTTTTAATATAAAGTATTTTTTATAATTTTTCCAGTTTGAAATAATTTTCAAAATCATGAAAGTTACCCGCTGTTCTAGTTTCCGAATCTTTAGCTATATGCTTCCAAAATTTCCTGAAATTGTTTTCTAATTAGAGTGTCTTTGGCCGATTCCAGTTTTCTTGCCTGGCTCTTCAACTCACCAACTCCTCTTGTGTCATTTAACGTTCCCTTAAAATTTGTTAAAGCTTAATTATTTTATTTTTTTATTTGATGATTTTGTGCATAAAGAGATGCTAAACATTTAAGCACTTGTTATTGATAATATTCGTTGTATTAATATGCTTCTATGTTTGGGCTTAATTATTTGTCACGGCCCTTTGAGTGAAGATCAGTATGGTTTTACCCCTCAAATACTTGAGGATGATTTATTACGGCTGGTCAAAGAAAAAAGAACTGTTACTTTCCTCACTTTTATGAACATTATTTTGATATTGCGAAGTGGCTTGCTATTCTTCATTTACTTAGGTGCCTCAAAGTTCTTAAGAATATACATTTTTTATTTGATTAATGGCTTCCTGCAATCACACTGCAGAAATTTCTTTGATAAATGTTACAAAAAAATTATTTTAAAGAAAGTATCTGTTACTGGACCTTTTGTTTGGAACCTTACAACGGTTTTGTAAACAGAGAACTTCTCAGAACTCTTAGCAAATTGCTTTTGCAAGTGATTTACTTGTTAGTAACACAGTACATGAATTTTTATAATATCTATATTTAATATCAGGCAATTTTAAACTATAATTATAAATGATACAAGCTCTATGAACTCTTCAAAATTGAAAGTTAGTATTCATAAAAGGTTTAAACCATAAATTTAACCATTGGTAGCGTTCCAATGAACGAAATTCAATGTCCTCTTACCTATTGACTTAATGATTTTTAATAATCTTGAGGATATCGATAAAATGTTGACTGGAAACCCTTGCGATATTTTAAATGGCGTGATTTCGTTTTGTTGGTCGCACCTTTCAATATGAAGCTTATGACAGATATTCATCATGTGAAGGATATTTTTCAGAATTGAGTATTATTGGTTTCATGGACAGTAGTAAGATGAGTGGAAGGGAAGGCATTATTTTCATAATTTATGAAGATAAAAATGAATGTGATAAACTAAACTTGTATTCCAACAAATCTGCTTTATTTCTTTTTGCAACAATAAATCTCTTGATCGTCCTCAATATTCATATCAATAAAGTCATTGACTTCAACATTCTTCCAATTTCATTTTCTTATGAATGATAACATGTTTCCTATTTCAATCAAAGGTGGTCTTAAATTTTCCAATAAACAATTAATGTTGATTATTTTAAATCCTTTAATCTAAAAAAAATCTAATGTAAAATTGCTTATTGCATTATTAATGGATTTCAAATCAATTTATAGATTTTCCAGTAACGTCTACTAATGAAATAAGTTTTAAAAGCATAAATAATCCCTTGAATAACGGTTGGATCATAAAAAAAATGTTAATTCATAGTACACTATCTTAACTTTAGGATGACTCAACTTTTATGCAGTATGAACATGGGAATATAGATATAAATGAAAAATTAATAATTTACATATTTTATATAAAAATATAATAGTACATTAATCTTTTTCATCATTACATTAAAATAATTTATTAAATACAACATTAAGTAAAATATTATGCAATGTTACAATTGTAGTGTTATTCATTTTCTTATCATATGCTAAAATGAAACTGTCCTTCAATGGTTGCAGCATTTTATCCAATCACGTTACAAAATAGTGTTGCTGGAGGACTACTTGTACTTGCAAAATCATACAATTTCAGACGGTCAAAAAAAATCAAAAGTGATATTTTTATATTTTTCAAAAAATATGTTCAAATAAATTTTATTGAAAACAAAATTACAATGATGAAACAAAATTGAATAATAACAGAATGTATAATACTTCTAATTTTAGGAAATGAAAATGTAATAAGGATCACATGGTAAATTATATTTTGATAATATTTCTTCTGCTATGCAACTTCAAAAACTGTATTTGATATTGTACAAAAATAGAAACTTTTACAATATTAATATTCTTTTTACAAATCTTATATATAAACATATATTTACATAATTAAAAAAGGAGATATAGACTAGTCATATAAATTTCTTATCAGCGAATTTTCATAGAATAAATAGCATTTCTTATTGTTCTTATAAACATATAACTGTCTTAAAACAGAAATAGTTTGACAAAAATTTTTAAAATTAAGTCATCATGGATATTTTGCTAAAAGAATAATAATGAATTCTCATGCATAAAGCAATTACTTATTACAGAAATAATCTCTATTGAATTTATAAACAAAATAAGTTAATTTAAAAACAGATAATAATAATAATAAAAAGTTTCAGAAGCACATACTATATATAAATTGGCTTATATTGCATTTTTATCAAATTTTATATAAGAAAAACAAACTATAAAAATATTTATTTACAACAAAATTGTGATATCTGAAAATATTGTTTTCTCCTTGTGCTGAGATCCAATTTCAGCCATTATATCAGAAACAAGCTGTAAAAAAAATTTAAAATGTAAAAACCCAACAAGAAATATTTCATTTAATAAAAAACATCATGAAAATTGTTTAATATTGTAACATTACTGTTCTGTTTCTATCTTGATTTGAGTCAAATTTATTAACTAAATGGTTTGATTTGATTTGCTGTTTTATGCTCAATTTATAAACATGAGATATTATTAGCAGATATTAACCCTTTAAAGTAATATTACACAGTTTAAAAACTCTAATTTTTTACAACCATTGATGCCTGAAATGGATACTGAGCCCATAAAATGCTAAAAAGATGAATAATGCAATTATTCAGCTACAAGTCTGATAAAAATAGAAATATCAATAGTATACTTAATAAATAAAAACAAACATATTGTGGCAATTAACATACATAGTTATATTGAAATGATAAAATTTTAATTACCTTTTGTATGTATTCATTAAATTTCACAAATGAAAATCATTCAAAACTAAAGGTACCATTTTCAAAACATATACACAAATAAAAAGGTGCTTTTCTTAAAAAAAAGGGATTCATTTTTCATACAATTATCAAGTTATGGAAAGGATTTTTTCACAATCGCAAAATACTTTCTTTATCAAAACTAATAATGAATTATGTGCATTATTTTAAAAACTGCTGAATAACTGCATTCAGATTTATTATTGAATATAAGTTGTTGGTTAAAAATGTTTTACAAATTTTTCATAAAAATAATATTTTTAACTTGTATGCACTAATGAAATCTAAATATGCTTTAAATAACATTCATTACATAAATTATTTGACTAATTTTCCACTGTATAGTTATATTTCACACATCAAGGCTAATTCGAAATTAATTTCAAATTATTACAGCTATCCACACTCAAAGTGGTAGTGGAACCAAGGAACAATAAAACTGAAGTCAGAAGTGCTAATTATTCAGCTACTAACTCAATACAAATATTAAAGAGAAATCTGCATTATTTTAAAAATTATTAAAAAATTCATTGTTATTACATAATTGTAGATTGCAAACAATGAATTCAAACTGTAGGCATGCTATTCAATTGATTACTATTATCAATTTGACTTTTTGGAAGCATAATGCAATACAATTTCACTGGAAAGTTTTTAAAAATAAAAAGTACATATATTTAAGCTCTTTTTATTTTCTGAACCAATAAATGTCTAATGTTCATATGGAAGCCGAATTGAAATTTGGTGGGATTTATTTCTACAAGACTCTTCTGACAGGTGTAAAAAAATACTGAGGATCTGGCTCGCATCAAGCAATTAGCTCTGGAGACTATCAATAGTACCCTGCACTTATTTTTGATGAAACTTCAGAGAAAAATACATTGAGAAAAGTATTAGGTTTAGAAACCTACAGCTCAAGAAACAGATTTTTCACTGACATTGGATTTTTCCAGACTTTAGAATTATTGACAGAAACGATTTAAACAAAAAATACAATACATATTGGTGATGCATTAAATTATTTTGTTACAAACATTCAAAAATTGTTGGATCTTTCAACACAAAATTATTCCATGTCCCAAGAGATGAAAGAAAAAGACAAGTTGCTCCACATGCACAAAACTTACATGCCAGAAAGATCCTTTCATATACAAATGATTAGCTTCACAACACATTCATGTGAAATAGTTGGCAGTATTGACACCTATGAATTTAAATAATGAAATCATACAGCAAGGTTCCAATGTAAATTGCATTTTAACATTATATCAGGTGAAAAATTCATGTAAAAATGGAAAAATATTTGCTAGCAGAATTTTGACTTTGATATGGGTCGAATAGTTTCTGATTCAGATTTATCATACTGCAGTATTGGTACTTGCATTGATCAAGATCCTATAACTATCTACAGAAAATAAAATTGATGAGTTAAGGCTGCTCATATGTAATGGTGATAGATATCACTGAAACATTAGATTGGATTCCAATGAATGTAATCAAGGTCAAAAACAAGTCACCCACATGATCTTAACAGATTGTATTGTAACATCACATAATACTTGAGTCAAGAAATACAGTCCTTTGAAAAACAAATATCAACACAAACAGTTAAATAACTTTTTTCATAGGGATGAATTCTCAATTTGGTTAACATGGCTTTGGCTACAATTGACACTATTACTATAGATGGGAGTACTTTCAATGGTTTCCTGGGGGATATATTTAAATGAAATAATTTAGATAAGTTCTTGTTGTTTACAGTGTGATGATGCCAAATCCATGCTTGGTAATATAGAAGAAAGCAAATACAAACAACAAGCCTTGACAATGTAATACTGACTTATCACCACAAAAGCGACAATATAAAGTACCTCTGTATGTAAGTTTTATTCAACTTTTGTCAATACTGATCATAATTTGCACAATACCAATTCCTTTTTTACATTAACACTTATGGCGCCACCTTTAATCTGGAATTTGAAAAATGTTACACTGCAGCAAAATAATGCAGGACTACTTGTTACCTGTATTATATACACTCAACTTGATACAGAAAACTTTTTACCACTGCATTGACCATTACATTCTCTAGATGTCTTTCCAAAAGAAGACATTGACTCAATGGTTGTTGAACAAATGATTTATCATCATACATCAGTCACAATGGTCAACGAATTATGGATTTATGTTGAAGTTAATGGTTTGCTTTATGCGTTGCTCAATCGTCATTTTTGCATAGAAAAGGCTAATGATATTGTTTAAAAATGATTTTAAACCACTACAAACTTTCAAGTCCAAGGTGAAATTTATATCTACAAATTCTTTAATCAATAACCATTATTGTTAAGCATTCCATATTGAGTAAAATGTATACCTGTACATGCTATCCAATCTGACTTATTTCGTAAACATATGTTATTATTGACTTGCATAAAACAGTTTTAAGCGTTAATTTCTATGGATCTATGCTTTCATAATTCTTGAAAATTTTATTGTTATTTCCAGTGCAAATATACACCCAATTAATATGATGTTATTAGCATTTTCACCTAGTGCTGAAATTTTAATAATCAGTAGTATATTTATAAACTCCTGAAATGTATAAATTGTTTAAAAAAATTTACTGTAGTTAGCAATTACTGACCTGTTTTGCTTCATTTTTGCTTACATCTCCCCGACATAAAATCAAAGCAACTAATTGCTCTAAAGTCACATCTGGATATTGTCGAATAACACCCTAGATAAAAAAAATTTCTTAAATTCTGTTGTTTTTAACATGACTCAAAACAATATTATTAATAAGAACACTACATTGCTTTGTTTTTATAAAATATTTTCCTTAAATTTAAATCATAACTTTTAAAACTGCTGAAAATTTAAAATAACACCCTACACTTTATAAAACATAGTTTTCTTATCCAATAAGCTTATAAATATATCTTAACCCCATATATATTTTTTCAGAACTTACTCTTTTAAAAAAATTTTAATTGTTTAAGAATATTTCATTTAGTAGTAAATATTTTAAAGCAAAATTAAGAAAGATTTTAATTATCATTAGAAGGAAAATAATTACATATTATTTCAATTATATGACATTTATATTGAAACTAAAATCTCAAGTTTCTTATTAAAATTAAAGCAAATAGAATTATGTTTTACATAAAAATAAATATAAATATTTATCATTCACACTGATTTTTGTAACAATAACGATAAGTATAGTCAATAAAAATATAGTATGAAGACAAGTGTAAAATTAAACTTACAGAAATTTCTAAAGAAAGCATACTGATATCTTTCAGCTTAATAACTTCAGCAAGTAAGGGCACTGCTTCAAATGGAGAATCTTTCTAATAAATGGTTTAAAAAAATATTAAACAGTGACTGTTATGGAATTAAATATATGACAATAGCATATCTTTAAGTAAACAAATCTAGTAAGTTCATCAAAATTTTATTTATGAGGGCAATTTTCTAATTCAATATGCAAAACTACAAGAACTAGTATAAGTAAATGCAAAGGACAAGTACAGTTCACAACATTTCTTCATTTACTGAGCAGAAAAAATTTGCTTTTCTTAAAAGAAAAAAGATTTATTCTTTAATTCTTCTCATTTAACTGTATATATATTATTTGCAAAATATCTCTCTCTAGTGGGTTAAAAGAATAACTTTAAATGTAATTATGAAAGTAAAATAACATGATTTAATAAATCTATTTATGAGCATAAAAATTAAATCTTATTTAAAAAATGAAGATATTTTCTTGATTAAGGGCCCTGGTATGTGAAGTATATATTCTAATTAAGTGGTCAGCCTAATGAGAGACCCCTAGAGTTTAGTTCCATGCATGCTTAATACTCAGTTTATCAAACCACTGAAGCAATAAAAGGCTTAGTAAAACTTGCCCAGCCTGAAGATCAAATCTCTGACCTGTGCCTCGGAAACATAAAAACACTACTTTTATGTCAATGGGCTTCTTTAAAGATATAAGTCATGATAAATTTCAAACCAAAATTTTGATAATTTCACTTCTGATATTTAAGTAAAAATCCAGATTTTATAACAAAAATCCATAATAATTTTTGGACATTTAAAGACATTTATTCTCATTTTATGTTAATTACCATTTTACATTAAAGGAAATTATATTTTTGGGCTTTTATTTATAATGATAGTTTAAATATATTGAGTAATCAATATAAATATAAATACTTATTATGCTTTTTAACCATGATTGATTTAAATTTATATCAAATAACAAAAATGAATAGATTTTAAAGAAATAGCATTTTATTTTAAACTATATAATATAACTAAATAATATTTTAAAAAATATGAATAAAAACTCCAAAATATTACCTGTTCTGTTGGACCAAATTTTTTGATAACATTTTCTAGTGTAATTTTTCCATCATAGTATGACCTCTTCTTAACAACTGAATTTAACTGTAAATTATTTATTATAATTACTAAGATATCAAAATTATATTAAACAATTTTAAATATTCCCAAAAAAATAATAAATTATTTTATGACATCAATGCATACAAATTTAGATACATATAACTATAACAGAAATATGCTGCTAATGTTTACAATGAAGATTAAATTTAATAAAATGTAATAAATGAAAAAGAAATATCTGTGACACTAGAAAAGAATAATTTAAATTAATAGTCACCTAATTTGAGGAATATAAAAATTTACTTTAAAGCAAAAAAAAATAATTTTTTAAGTGTTTTTAATGAAATATTTATATAGTTCAGAAGAATAAAAAATATAGAAAATAACAGTAGTTTTAAATGCTAATAATGAATAAGTTAAAACTCAGATATTTTAATTATGTCAGTGCATTCAATTTCAATGCATGAATGAAAAATTTTGATGACACATTTTTGTACAGCTACAGCCAGATTATAGTATTGGCTGTTAATAAGATTTTTGAAATTAGATTTTTTATAAGTAATGAAATGAAATAATTATTCAGCTATAAAATGTACACAAAATCTCATGAACTGTTATGTATTTTTACTATAGAAAATTCATTCTAACATATAAATAAACTCTATATTATAATGTAATATAAACTCTTGCCCATTCTGGCCTGTAAATTCATTTCTGAGATTCACAAGAGACAATAAATTGCACTCAACATCGTTAAGCTAAATTGAAGAATAAGTATCATAGAATAAAATTGGAACAATACTGTTAAAACAAACTTGGCCATAAAACCACAATGAAAATCAAATCCCTATATCAAAAAGCATTTATATCGTTTATTGATGAAATATGATAGGATGGAATCTAATGATATGCGGTGAAAAATTATAATAAAATTTTTAGAAATTTCTGATTCAGTTAATTTAACCAAATTAAATATACAAGCAAATAACAGATTTTATTTCATGAAATAAATTTCGTGATATAGCAAAACTTTCAATAATAGATATTTGTAAATTAATAATGGTCATGCCCTTGTGTTTTATCTGACTTAAAAAATTAACTCATCTGTTTTCACTGAATCACAGAAATTGAAAATAAACTAATTCCTTTAATAATAAGATTCACTTTAAACAATTCTCACATAAACACAACAGCTAGAAAGGAAGTATACAAAAACAATAGGAACAATTGTCTAAGGCATCAATAATAGTTCAGTTAACTATTATTAGAATAATTTCATCATGCTTCCACATAAAACTTTTATCATACACTAACAGATTCAGTAATTAAAATAAATTAGAAAACAGAGAAATATTATTTTAATGAAGCATTAAGAATTTCTAGATTTCAATAGTACGAATTTTATTTCCTAAATTTCTCCTTCCAAAAGTTTAATTTCATGCTAACAGAAAGAAATAAAAATATGCAGAGAGAGAACTATAGCTCAATTAAAAAAATCAACAATATAAGAAAAACAATTTTAATCGCAATTGCATTGTTATAATCATCTACATTAGGGAAATTTTATTTCACTCCAATAACAATTTAAGGAATAAATATTGTAAAACACATCAAACCATTTTAACATTAACTTCCTGGATAATTTTAAGTCAAAAAAGGTCCTAAAAAATAAACAAAAACTCAAAACAAACTAATTTAATAAAAGTAACATTTTAGTTTAATACAAAAATGTACTGAAAAGTTTTAAAGAAATAATAATAAAAACAATACCCGTTTATTAAAAGGTGATCGTTGGAAGAGTTGTTGCAATACTTTGCCTTCTTCACACATTTTCTCAGAAGCCAGTTTTCTTTCTTCATAACTTTTAAAACTCATTCTTCTATAATAACATAAAGTTAAGCATATGATAATTTGTTCTTAAAATAATTAATTACAGGATATTTTATTTTGGTCAATTAAACAAAATAATATAAAACAATCAGAAATTTTCAAATAAAAAATCATAGAACTATAAAAATGAAATGATATAATAATTAATTACAAATTTAAATTTTCTAATTAGTTTTTTAACTACTTGAAATAATACTTAATTAAAATTTAATAATTGAAAATATACAATTAATTTAAAGTTAAAAAAAATTTAAGTATGAGGGAATTCCCATATGAAATACTAACACAGTATATATTTTAACTAGATGATATAACAAAATAACATTAAAAATTCTCAACTGCTGAACTTAAGATTTATGTCCGTCCTTTAAATAATAAAAATTTCATAATTAAAGCAAAATATTTCATTTTAATGATCATCATTGTAAAAATTCTTTCAAAAATTTTCCTCAAAAACATTCTCTACCTAAATAATATTTGTGCAATTTAAAAAAAAATTTCAAAGTGCAGTAAAAATGATGTGTGCAATTTCCATATGCAAATCCTTTTTTATAATCACTTTTTCAATTGCATACATTTATTTATTTTTTATATAAACAGTTCACATATTGTGTGCATTAGATAAATAATTTAGCAAAGAATTTTTAGATGATTCAGTATCAATGTAAAATACACAAAACTGCCAGAAAAATCAGAACATATTTGGTGGGAAATAACTATGGTAATAATAAATTTGAAAACACCTTTTGCAAGGAAAAAAAATCTAAATTCTGAAACACTAAAAATTATGTGGAGCAATGTTTATTGCATTTTCAAAAATGAATTAAACTGAACATAATGATAAAAAAAAACATAATGATTAAAATTAACATAATAATTATATTATCAGCTTGACATTTAGAACAGTCTAAAAATATATTTAGCTAATAAAGAACATATATCAGAACTTTTAAGTATTACTATAAGTTACATAAATATTGCATCTGCGAGTTTCATAGCAAACATTAACTGAGATAATAAATTCAAGTCTGAAATTTCATTCTCAAATTCTGAAATTAGTCAGTGATATTTTTCTTGGTTAGTTTCATTTCAAGCATAAAATTAAATTAATTACCATGCAATTTGAAATAACACCTCTTCTAAATACTAATAATCAGAAACACATTTAAATATGTACTTAGAAACATCTTATTTTCCTAAAATTATCCAAGCACACTAATGTCTTTACAAAGTAGCAAAATAAATGCAATATACCGTTGAAGAACAGAATAAATATAATTGATTGCAATCCAATTCATAACATCAGTAATTAACAAATTAAAATTTTCAGGCAGAAGATGTGTGTAATCACTTCCATAATCTTCTAATGTGGCATGAATAGTATCAACGATTTGAGTACCAGAAAGAAACCTGAAAAGAATGATCAAATTAAATCAAATTTACTTTGTAATTTCATAGATAAAATCAAATGAATTTATAATAAAGTTATTTATATCAGCTTTTCATTTATTATTTTTCGAAAATTTTAGACAGTTAGTTTTTTTTTTTATCTTTATTTATATAAACATATTAAATATCTTGAAGATACAATTTTCCAATACTTTATTTTATTTATCTTATAATAAATAACTTCAATTTTTAAATTACGTATTTAAATTATTTGAGTGGATTATTAAATATATACACATTTTTGCTTATTATATGTACTCTAATTATTTGTAAGGACATTAAATAAATTTAATACAAGGAAACTTTGATCAATACGCTATGCAATAACTTTAGAATTAACAGAAATAAAAAAATATCAAAAAGACTCACCAAGTTCGAGTCATAACTTCATTCAAATTACTGCTCAAATCCATAAAAAGCTCTTCTCTCAAACATTTTAACCTAAAATTTAAAAATAATAACTATTTGATACGTATTTAATAATTTAAAATTATGTAAATAAAAATTCATATAATTTTAATTATTAAAAAATTCATAAATTTTTTAAATATAAAAAACTTTTTTTATTAATTCCCTAATTCAATTTATGAATAAAGCAATGAAGTAAATTAATTCAGATAAAAATAAATCAAAAATAAAGAAATTACTGTTATTTGAAAAAAATTTAAAAATACTTATTTAAAATATACTATATATGTTCTAATTATCAAAACAATCAAAAGTCTAAAGATATAAAATTTAATTTTGAAAATTTTTCATTTAACAGAATGTGTAAGATAGATTCTAGAAAGGACAAACAAATTTAGTTGTCTTTAACAATATCTAAATCATCAATTGATTTTAGAAATGTTTTATTTGCTTTATATTATTTGATGAATTATTCCATTAAATAAAATTGAAATGTGCAAAAAAATTAATTTAAAAAATATCACAGTAATTTTTTTTAACTTTAATATTATTTTCATTTTAAAATCAATATATGAAGTATAAGCTAATACATAATTCTTTTAAATTAAATTAATATCAAAGTCAACAATATATAATTTTCTTCAAAAATGATAAATTTCTGTTAAAAAACTTGGTAAAAAATTATAAATTCCTGATAATAAGCAATAAAATCAGCTGTTAAGTTATAATAACTTTTAATAATTATATAATCCATAGTATAAAAATATTATTTTTGCTTAACTTCCATTTCTAATAAAACATTCTGAAAGTTAAACTTCATACATGTTGAAATTTTTATTACAAAATATTTTTCTATTCTGTTTTTTAAATAATAATAGTTATTTAACAATAGAAATATTTCACTTTCACACAAATATTCTTAAAGTATAACATGTATAATAAAACTTTAGTATTTTTCAATATATATATATATATTACATTTAAGAAATGTAGATAATAAATCATGTATATCAATAATAAATAAATCAGTAAAATATTTTAAGAACTTACACTTCTAAAATGAGCTTTAAGAATTCTTCTATTGTCTTACAAAATACCGTTTCAGCATTTTTAGATATTATAGTCAAATCTTTGCAATATCTAACTCTCAATTTGTCAGCAAACTCACAAAACTGTAGGCAATTATTCGCTGTGGCAATCTGAAATAAAAAAAATTCATAAAATAATTCTATACACTAGTAAACAAATAATTAGAAACAAAACAAAAATTGAAATAGTTTACTTAAAAATATTTTCAAATTCGAAAAAATTTAATTTGCTTCTTAAGCCTACAATAAAACTCTAATTAATAAAAGTGATAAGATGATATAATACATAAATATTTCCACAAGTTTCAAATTCTATATGTCGATCAATAATTTTAATACATATATCACAACACAAGTACATGCTTACAATTTAATTTTAACAAAACTTAAAAATATGCTTTTAAGAAAGACTTATTTTTTAAAAATATGCACACAACTATAAATTTTTCTTTTTATAAAAAACAAGCATATATCAAGATTAAATATTAAATGCATTAAAAAAAATTGTTTTCTTACCATATATGATGTGAAGTATTTTACAACACTTCTGTTCTCAAAATGTTTGTTTCTGTATGACATTATAGATTCTACACAAAAGATGACAAGATCATGATAAAATACTTATTAATTCAAAAGAAATTTCAGTGAAATAATTTAACTACAATAAATTATATGATAACTTATTCTTTAGTAATAAAAATAAACAATATTTGATTACAAAAAAAAATACATCAAGTCCAAAATAAATTTTAATTTATAAATAAAATATGTTAAACAATTATTATAGTGCAAAAAATTGTGTGTGTACATGGTATGTAAAACTTTAGCAACAAATGTCATCTCAGAAACATGAAATTTAGAAATAAGAGGCAGCATTTCATACTTAATAGATGACAAAAACACAGCTGCAGAAAAAAATGCAATGCTTATGGTATGGATTCAAACAAAAAAACACCATTATTGAATTCATAGTATCAGTACTCAGGATTGTCTGTCTGAAATTAAAAGCAACAAGCAGATGTTCTTTAGTAGGGAATATGTCCTTCTCTTACAGCAATGTTTGCTTCACACCTTCTCTCCCTACTCAATAACAGACTGTCCGATAGTTTTAGAGGTAAGAGTGCCTATTCCTTATACAGCACATGTATCAATTGTTGGATGTTCCCTGAATAATATAATCATGTTACAAGATGTCTCCTTAATGCAAACCAAACATTTAAATCTCAATCAACACTTGTTTCACTCTTTGAGTGTTCCTTGGAGGATATAATCATAACACAATGCCTCTTTCCAGAGCATGCCAAACATGTTCAATGAAATCCAAATGAAGGAGTGCACGAGTCAATCCATTTGAGGGACTTTTTCCCTTTCTAGTAGCTGAACAGAAGAAATTCATTTAAGCCATGCATAATCCTCCATAAAAATGAAGCCTCTTTTAATGGCATCTCAGAACATAAGCCCATGGGGAAAGATAACTTCCTTACAAAATCGACTTTGGGTTACAGAAATTCTGCCAAAAATATAAAGCTCTATCTGCCAGTTCAACAAAATACCTCTCCAATAACAACTCCAAGATAACTGTAAGTTTCTTTTAAGATGTTATAGAGATTAAGCCACACATGTGTCCTGACCTTTCTTCAAATCAATTGGCATTAAGAGTTGCTTGTGGCAATGAAATGACTGCCATTTGTAAAAAGTAAACTCTTGAAGGGATGTACAATTTTTTTCGCCTTATATTACTCTAAAAGTTAGCATTAATGGGCAACTTTTAAGTGTTTAAAACTCCAGCCAAATAAGCCACCTTTGTGATGGCTTCTGGACACAAAAAAACAAACGACATTTGCCTCCCAACTGCAATACAAGGTTGCTTAGCAGTGTCACTTGCAGACAGGTTTTAGACTATTTTTGCCTGCTAATGCAGTTTCTTACATTAGGCAGTCACAAGCAACTTTCCTAATAGTTATACCAACAGTTGAGATTGCTTTCCAAGCATATGAAATGATACTATTGTTGATTCTGAACTCATCAGCCATACTGGTCATATTACCTCAGTCTTCTAGCTTTAAAATTATTCTTCCATGTGAAGTTGGCCAAGTGATTCTTTCATGCCATATTTCACAAAAAAATTCATTTACACTAGCAGCAAATATCTTTAATTGCATCTTTGTGCTCCCTTTCACAGTAGTTTTGAGCTATGCACGCCAACCACATGCATTTTGCACACTTTTACATCACCTGTGACGTTTCATTCATAATATTTATAAACCCATGACCTATCTAGAGAATTGAGTGTGATTTGTGTATAGATCACAATAACTTTTCCTTCAATTTCACAGCTATCTATATACATTTTATATTGTTGTTTAAGATTTTCACACCAACTTTATATTATGTATATGCTTATTCAGAAAAATATATAAAGAAAATTATTTAATGAAAGTTTATAGAGTTAAGCAAATTTTGGATACAACATACTTTAAATGTTCTACAAGATTTAATAAACACCATTTTTATATGACACAATCATTGTAAATTAAGAAATAAATATTATTTAAAAGATAAACTGAATGATAATAAATTACAAAAAATTAAGAAATGAATTATATATAATGATAAAGCATCTGTTTAAATTTCATGTATACTATCTTTTAAAAAAAAAAAAGGAAGAATCTTGTTTCAAAATTATAAAATAATTTAAATTTTTAAAAATATAATATTTTAAAAATATTTCTTTTCATTAATTAGAAAATAAGTATTTATATAAAATTTTAAAAAAATTTAAAGGTTGTATTAAAAAGTTTATTTTTTACAAAGCCTTTTGATTTAAATATTATCACAACTCTGTGATATCTAATTTAAAATACTTTTCCCAATAGGGAAATACATATATAAATAAGTGTTGTGAAAACACAAGTGGTTGAGAACTTTCAATATTAACTATATGTATTCATAAAATAAAGCATATTACAACTTATGAAAATAATTGAGAATTTTTACACATATGAGTAGATTTAATAAAATATTTAAGCAAGAAATATTTGTTTATTAAAAAGTGAATATTTTTCAAAAAACTCTATTTTATTTTTACAATTAGAAAAAAGATTGCATAAAATAACATAATAGTTTTAAGATTTGACATATAATAATTGAAAATGAATTGAATATTTCAAATTATATCAATGAAATCAATTTTTTACAATTTAAGCAACTACTTTTAATATAAAGAATTATGGAATATTTATATTTTTACCTTTATATAAGCGAATAAATTCAAAAACTTCTTCAAAGCTTAATAGCATCATATTCTGTACAAGATCTTTACTCACAGTTTGAGCCACTTGTAACTAAAGTTAGTAAAATATCAAAAATATAAAACAGAATTAAAATTAATATAACTGAGGTTTCAAATTATGTAAAAAAAAATTTAATATTGCAAAAATATCAAGAGTGTAAGAAGATAAGTCAAATGATATAATAACACAATAAATAATAGAAATTTTCAAAAAAAAAATATCACTGTAATGCGAGAAAAAGTTTTAATTTCTTTTTGTAGCTTCCATTACTAGAATGAGGTTTTAAAAAATAAAATTAACAAAAGTGTTATTATATTCAATGTTAAGAATACAAAATGTTTGAATGTTTTTTACTTACATGCTGATCTAACATATTGTACATTATAAGAGGCAATTGCGTATGAAAATAGCCACTCTCATCTTCATCAGGACCTTCATGCTGATGCCAATCCTTTAATCAAAATTATATTTAATGTTATTATTATTACCAATATTATTTGATTGTTTGAAATCAAAAGTAAAGTGATAATAAAACATGAAGAAGTTCAATTTTCTTTTAAAAAGAGCATTAAATGGTAAATTATTTCAGGATCTGCAACCATGGAAACTGAGTTCTAAACATAGTTTAAAAGCTTAAGAAAAATTTATCCTTTTACTGATTTATTAATCACAATAACAATTTATTAAAGAAAATAATGATATGCCAACTAATGGAACATTAATTTTAGTATTCAATAACTAGAAATAAAATTAAAATGTTGATTAAATGGAAAATCAAGAATTTTAAAGGAGATTGCTTAAAATATTATAATCCTCATTCTTTATTACCAGTTTTTAATAATCCATTAAAAAATTTAATGAAATATTTAAAAAATGTATAAATAGATATTTCATTATTGAAAATAAATGAAGTGTTAAAGGAAACAACAGCAACCAAATGGAACTGAAAGTTATTATTTAAACATTAAAATCATTTTTTGTATTCATTCAGAAGCTGTATTTTTTGGAAAAATGTTTTTTTTAGTAATTTACATAATATTCATATACAAATTATGCACAAATATAATAAGTTTCTTTAATTTTTTATCACTTCACATATTATTTTATTTTTAATTTATAACAGTAAAAATTTATAACTTTTAATATTAATTCCAGCCTACAAAGCTTTATTATATACAAAGTGAAAAATAACAAATTTTCAATAAAACTACATCATATTAAACATGTATCAAATTATAAAAGATGCTCGTTTTTTCACAAATATCTAATTTAGAAATAATGGCTAGTTGCTAACATGGTGCAAGATACAATAATTTTAAATCCCTTAACAAACAAAAATTTGAAGATACTTTTTTGCAAAATCATTAATATGTATTTCTTGCTTAAGCTCTTTTCTTTTTTTAACTTTATAATTGAGAAATTTGGATCAATATTTTTAAGAAACAAGTTCTTCAAATTGTAGAAAACTAATTCCACTACTACACTGGATTTTTTGTCCCAATTCATGTGGAATTATTCAGGCAAATATAACTATCACCTTGCACATTCTGAATCCCCGTATAACTAATGTGTTCAAGTGTGAAATACTTTTGGAAGGAATGTTCTGGCTAGGAATTACCTTATGAAATTGACATTCCAGGCACAATACACTTCCAATCTACTTGGAATGATGTTGCAGAAAAAAAATGATACGTAAATCGTTTTGACATGCAGGCACAATAATGCAATTACTATAATTGAAGAAAACCAAAAATATTTTCCAGACAACTTGAGAGAATGTAATTTATTCATCTATAAACTTCCACAAACTCATTGTTGCCTAAATTTTCATTTTAGGTTATTTTAATGCATTTTAAATATTATTTGTACACAAGACATACACAGATGATTAAATAATTGAGAATATAAATCAAGTAGAAAGAGAGCTTTCAGATATTGAACAAGAAAATGACATAGTGCAGTGATTATTTGCAAAACAAGCAGATGAATGGTTAACAAAATAGAAGTACTTTTTGAGAAAAAGCAAAATTCTTTCTACATGAAACAACTACTGAAAAATATGATTTTAAAAATGAATTTTTAACCAAGAAAAAACTAGTAATTACTTTGCCTGATTTTTTATCAAGAAAATGAAATTAAGAATGGTTTTAGCGTAAATTTTATCTCCCATGTTTTCTTACATAATGCATTATAAAGGAATTTTTAATAGTATTTTATTTATAAACAGAGAGCAATTTGGTAAAATTAATACATAAATTTAAGATATAACATTTATTTTTCTATTTACAAACTTTATAATATATTTTACCAGTCTCAAAAGTTAAAAAAAAAAAAAAAAAAAAAGCTTACAATACTGAGCACCTTATCTCATAAAAATAAATATTAAAAAATATTGAGCATTTTAAGATAATGTCTAACAATAAGTCAGTTGTAGATATAAGTGTCAGATGTCTCAATATTTTAGATTTATTTCTTGTTCTGTATAAAGCTAATACTTCCATACTTTAAAGTAACAATTTTTTTATAAAAACGAAATAAAAATTAGTATTACTATGCTCTAAAATAAAAATTAATATAAGACATTTTATCAAAATAAAGTATTCTTTATTAAATTCATATCACTATTTACAATATTAGATTTAAATTTATCAAAATAAAAGCTAAGCATAGCATTCGATTGTTAGGATATTTTAGTGATAAAAATTGTCAATTAAAATTTAATTAATGGAATAAATTTAAATAGTATTATAATGAAATTTCTTAAATTGGAAATTATTCCTAAGTTTAAAATATAAATGCATAAATACAAAAGATCAAAAAAGTAGCTAAAAGCACAAACCTATTTCAAAAAGAAACGACACTAATAAAACATTAATTAATAATATACAAAAATATTTTATGCATGCATCCATTGTGAAGTGTGTTTATTCACATATAAAATATTTAATTTATATTACTGATGCATGCATAAAGTATTTTTAAGTATGCATCAATAGTATAAGAAATAACATGACAAAATTCTCACATAGATATAGAAAAATTAAGTGAGAAAATAACACACAAGAAAATAGTTTTCCTAAAAGTTAATAACTAATTTTTCAAATCATCGTAAAGAAAACAAACATCTATATATGAAACATAAGTGTTTAAAAATTCAAATATATGTCATAAGTATTTAAAAATAAATAAAGTAAACAATACCTTCACATCAGTTGATAATGCATTCTTCATCCAATCTCGATAATTGCGTTTCACATTGTAGAGATACCTGAGGTGTAAAATAAAATTGCCATTAAAGACTTATCTACACAATAAATTATAATTTGCAATACATATAAGCATGCATTGCCTATTTTAATGTAGATATTTTACAATTGTAGAACAAAATTTATTATTGTAATGTTACAAATAAGAAAACTGAGTTACTATGTGGAAATTCTGCTGAAAAATTATAAAAGTAATCCACTAAATATTTAATAAGAATGTTACTTTCAAATTTATATAGTCTAGTCATCTGAAAATTATTATCATTCGAAATTTTTGCATGACATCACAATAAAGATATTTATATATAGCTTTTATGAAAGAATTTATAAAATTGTTTGTCATGTGTACTGTTTGAATATTTTAGTTAAATAGTTTAGAATTCTACAATTCTTAAATTTAAAAAATCTTAAAAAAATCTTTCATTTCTATTTCTTTTGAAGTACTGGTACATGAAATAAAATTTTCTCTTAAGTCAATATAAAAAGTTGACAGTACATATTTATTTAAAAATATTTATTCACTCTCAAATGTAAGTTTTTTTTTTATCCTGTCCATTCAAAAAAAAGCGATTCTAACAAAAAATGTACATTTAAATTTGAAAAAAAAATAAATAAAAAATAAAAAAAATAGAAACATTTTAATTAAAAATAGAAATATTTTTAGCTAACTAGTTTGTGCAAGGCTTCACAAGGATTTTAATGAAATTGTGATAAAAAATTTAGAATAAAGAAGAAAAAAAGTATCCACAAATTTTATCTTGAATTTCACATAATTACAACTGAATCTAAGATTGCTATTATAAAATATTATAGAAAAAAATTTAAATACTGCAATGCACACAGAGATCAAACAATGGTATCGAATAGGAAAGATTAAACTATAAAATGTTTACAAAATCATTGCCTTCAATTGAGAACAGTATCTTTGAAAAATATACATTTAAAATAATAATTAAAAACTTTCAGTTTTAAGAAATTTTATAACTTTAGTAATAATTAACTTTTAGTAATAATAAGAATTTTTATAACTTAGCATATGCTAATCAAAAATTGGTCAAATTTACTAAATTTATGTTTATTTTAACATTCTACAATGGAAATATTTTTCACTATCATTATCACAAACATCAAGAATTCAAATTGCAATGTAAAAAAGCTTTTTTTCAACACAATTATTTAAATGAAGTAAACTTACTGGTTAACAAGACTATTGATTACAGAAGTTTCTAATAAAGGTGGCAATTTAGAAATATCAATGTTAAGATCTGGATGACCCAACATTTGAGAGCTTCTGTATGAAAAAATGGGACATAAAAGAATAAATAGAAAGAATAGAAAATCTAGCACTTTAAATTTTTAAAAATAAAATTAAAAATATTTACTTCAATAACTACAAATAAATAAATGCATGATTTAAAAAATCTAATTACAAAATCACAATTAGCAATATTGTAAATAAAAAGCTATTTCATATTTATACCTACCCATATTCATTAATCCATCCTAATAGAGTAATATATTCATTGTCTTCTAATTTATTTCCAATAAGATCTTGTAACTTAAATGAAGTAAATTTCAATTATTAATTAGTATACACAATTAATTTCCAAACATAAAATTTGATGATTATTATTGTTTAAAGTTAATTTACAAAAACACAAAACTGCAAAATATTAAGTTTGTCAACCTGACTCTATTTTTGATTTTTTTAGAATATATATATTTAAAAATCAAAATCATTTTTAAAATTAGCATTTTTCTTAATTTTCTGAAATTTTAGAAGAATTTATATAAAGATATTTATTCAAAATTTAAGAGCCCTTATTTCTGAAATAAATTTATATTTACAGCAAAAATTACACAAATTCACTAATTTAAAAGCAGTAACTAAAAAAACTCTTATGAAAGTGAAATTAAATTGCTAATATCATTTAATTTACTGTACCATAAATCACACATCAATCAAAAAAAGTTTGAATTATAAATTTAACACTTTAAGAATTAGACTATTTAAAAAAATTCAAATTAATTTAAAAATTTCTTGAACATAAAATATTAATTCATTATATAAATATACAAATGATCATAAAAATAACATTTCAAAGAAACTTTTCTATTCATACATTTCAGAGAAATTTTCTATTTATTAAATTAAAGAAGATCTTATGAAATGAAATTAGGTGAAATAAAACTAGATTTGCTTTAAAAAGGATTCAAATTGAAAATTCTTCTGAATTTTAAAGAATTCAATATATATATGAAGCAGATTGTACAGATTTCCAAGAATTAAATTCCAAGAGTTTTACAGGAGTCAAATTAAAAATTTCTAAGTATTGACATTCATGTTAAATAATATTTTGTTTTATTTTAAAAATTGTTCCTAACTGAATAGTCGTATAATTATGTATATACAACATTTTTTCAATTATATTTGTAAATAATCGAAACAATTAATAGCATACATTAATAAGAATATCTTTAATGTAAATTGGAATTATATTTAATGATTTATTCAAAAGCCTACAATGAATTTGTAAATACAAACTTTTAAAATAATGGTTAATTTTAAGAGTTTTTAAGCATCATCAATAGATTCCTATACATTAATTTACTGAGTATTTCAAGATGTGCATAACAACCTCTTTTCAAATATAAATATTCTTACTCAAAAATATAAATATTAGATACGGTTTGCTGAATGACTTTTTCCCAATTATTATTTAATAAAATTTATTTTTAAATTTTTTCTTTTCATTTTCAAATTCTTTTAAAATTATACAATTTCCCATCCATATTCTAGGTGATTTTATTTTTTTAATCATTCAAAGGATTTTCACATTTCTAGGTTAATTATATATTTAAATAGAAAAATACAGGATATATAAATATATATATATATATATATATAGCTTTCCAGAGTCCATTTGTCATTGCCTGGTGGAAAGTCAAAAGACACTTTCCACCAGGTTTCTTAGATAATTTATTTCATCCTTTACTTCATTAAGAAAATTCATCTTGATTCTCTAAAATTATATACAATTTTCACCAAGAAAGATATAGAAAATATATTTTAACTCAAAAATTTTATATTTAAATGCTAATATTCAATTAACTTTATATATTAATATTCAGTGAATTTTATATTTATATTTTATATATTCAGTAAATTTTATATATTCAATGAATTTTAAACAAAGAAAACAGAAACAAATAAAAAAAGAATTAATGAAAATCACACATCTGATTGCACAGTTGGATGATGTTGTTGGTGATTACTTCTCACACATAAATCTAAATCTTGATAAAATTGAATTATGCTTGTTATGTAATTATGCTGAAATTATTTTGCTTGAACTGGACCTTTATTTTAATCAACAGTTATGAATACAACATTCTGATATCCACTGTGCCACCATCTTGGGCAACACTAAGTGCTAATATTTAATGAGGTTTTTGGACAATTTTATTGAAAATTTTAAAATGTTAAAATAAAAAAATATAAAAAATTATAATATTTTTAACAAAAAATAAATGCATGAAGGTAAGTAAAAATTCCAGGAGTAATTGACAATTTTCAAGAAGTCAAGTCAAAGTTGTACAAACCCTGTATGCAGTCAATGATTAAAATAATGGTTTATTGTTTTGTTTTTAGATAGCTATTCAAATCTGAAATATAATGCATAGCTATATTTAAATAAAATGATTTTATGTTTGAAAATGATGATGAAAAGCTTCATTTTAAAAATTTTAAATATTACTTACATGTCTGGTGAGGCAATCATGGTACATTTTTACATATTCCTCAAATATTTCATATTTTGGAGGAAAACATGGTACACAAGCAGTCTGAAAAAACATTTTGAAGAAATAAATTTTCAAAAATAAATAAAACTTGCAACCATAATATATTTGCTTTCAAAATTACCATCAATTAAAATTTAAAATTACTTTGACAAAATAAAATTATTACCTTAACTACTCTTAAATCTTCAACAATCATTTGCCTTGTAACTTCCAGATGAGTGACTAGCCACATTTTATTTTCAGACCTGTCCTCAAACTGATTGCCTTCGATCCTATAGCATAAAAAAATGTAAGTTATAGAAAAAGTAATAAAATATTTCAAAGTAAAAATGAATAGATACATTTTTATATGCAAACAATAAAAACATCTTACTGTGCCATCAATCAGCTATTTTTATAAAGATTTTCTAAATAGATCATACTATTTTCCTCAGTAGGATTTTTCTAAGATTAGCATAAATGTTGAGTTGCATAACTATACACATTTCTGTTACATATATGTAGTTGTCCTCTTCATGAAATTATTAGAATAATACCAAAATTTAAAAAAAAAAGTCCTTAAAAATTTTCTAAGATTTAATTATTTTTATAGACCTAAATTTGACCATTGTTATAATAGAAATAATAGAATAATAAATTCTTATCTTAAAAACAATAATTTATAAATTAATAGAGACTATTTCTGAGATCTTCTATTTCCCCTATTTTAACTAATTTGAATGTACTATAAAATTATAATTATTTACCAAAAAATTACAATTAAAAAGCAGTTTTTTTTTTACGCTTATATACATGGCATAGAAACATTAGTTACAAATGAAGGTACAAGTTCTTCAAAGCAATGCTATAAGCTCTAAGTCTTGTTGGATGTTGAAGAATTAAATTTAATTCCTTAATATCCAACAAGCACTAGTTTAATTAACTTAGAAATAATCAAGTTAAAATATACTGGACAATGTTCTCAACTGTGTTGGCTGTTAACACTATACAATAAATGTACAGTAAGGTAATACCCAAAATTATCATTAGCATAAATGATGTTTGAAATAAGAAAATGTTTGGTTTGAAAAAATAGAAAGAAAATCCAGGGGAGATTAAAAAATAAAAATCTATTAAAAATGGAGTGAAAATAATAAAATGTGAGCATGAAGTTGTCACAGCTAATTTTATTATTTACAAAATAGTTTTTGTTTATCAATTATTTATACATAAAACATACTGTCAATTATTATGTCTGCATAATACATTTTTGTGGCTGAAAAAGGTTTTTAAGTTGTAAAGAAAATCATAACAAAAGATAAATGTAATTAGCATAAGTCTTAGACCCACTCATGGAGAACTAATTGATATTCTTTCAGATATCTGACTGAAATTGTACTATTCTCAGCTTAGTTCCTAACAACATTTCTCCTAGAAAATCAAATTTAATAACAGAAAAATTACAAGAAAAAATATCAAATAAACACATAATATTCAAATAAATAGAATTTAAAAATTTAACACAGATTAACAAAAAATATTACAATGTAACAACAGATGGCTAAATTCAATATTTGATAAAAACTACATTTTTATTGGACTTTCACTATATGAAAGTCTGAATATTTCTATTATTTGATCATTATATTTGTATTTTTTTATATTTAAATAATTTATTTTTAATAGACAAATATAAAAAATTTTTTGACTACATTAAAAATACACCATGATGAAAAATTTAGGTTTTAAGACTGCAGTGCAAAACAGGATAGCCAATTGAAATCGTTTATAATTAATGTCATAATTCTTTAGAACAATCAGAAGTTCTTTAAAATATGATACAACTACTCACAAAATATGTTGCTCAAATAATTTATAATAATTGTGCACAAAGTTAAACATACATAATATACTATTTAGTTCATCAAATGGTACAAATATTAAAGCTCAATTGTATCACATTTAATTCAACTCAAAATATTCACATTGTTCATTAAAAAATATTTAAACATAGAAAATGCATAAAAACATACTTAAAAAAAGATTCAAAATAATAAAACAAACTACATTTCAAATAAAATAAATATTTGTGTTTCTATAAAGAAATTACCTTTCTAAAACTGATTGTTTTATGACTTCAAATGCTTTGTTTCGCCACTGTTTCGGTCTTCCAATGGGCATATATCCACTTTTACGATGCAAATCAATAGCAGCAGCATCTTCACTTTCCTCACGTTCAATAATTCTAAGAGCGCTCACAATGATTTTTGGTTCTTTTCTAACAGAATTCAAAGTTCTACATAAAATCAGCCACAATTGCTTACTTATTTCTTCTGAAAGTTTATCCACATCCGAAAAATAATGCTTTAGCATCTAAATAAATAAAAATTTTATATCAAAAATTATGTAAAAATATAACTTAGTTTGTATATGGGATTATAGCAATAGGTAACTAATAAATAGTAAAATCAGTTTTTTATACTCTAATTATGGTAAAATTAAGAATGTTAGAAAACTATTGATAAAGTATCACATTAAGACAATTTTTATGGTAAAAATAAGCCTTATTTTTTCATTAGTGTAATAATAAAAAAAATGGTTGCTAATATGCAAAGCTAAATGTCTTTAATATATATTTACAGTTTGAGGGAAAATTTATTTAAAAACAATCTAAAAAAATTAAGTCAATTTCTACTTAAGTCAACAAAGAAAATATTTTTTTGCCATATAAGACTAAAATTAATTAAATTGATATTTGAAAAAACTGTATTAACATCAAATGTATGACATTTGACATTAATTTAAGTAAAAGTATATAAATTTTTAAAAAAGTATGCGAACTTGTGTAGATGAATTAAAAAAAATTTATTAACGATTAAAAATTTTAACAAGATATAAATAGGAAGAGTGTGAACTAATAGTAGGAATTGAATAAATAGCTTTTTAAGATAAAAAAACAAAGTAAGCAGATAAGAACAATTACATCAGAATACATAATTTGAGAATCTGTTTTGTCTCTTCAATGTTTTAAATTTCTAAATATCATTTTTATTTAAAAAAAAACTTTACAAATTAATAATTTGAACTTACATTCTGATCTGTGGGACTCTGATTGGCTAATTTGTGCATTTCATACAACAAGTCATCTCTGGAATGCTCAAGGATGGCCAAACTTAATTAAAAAAATGCATATTATTTTGAAAAATTCATTAAATCAAAATTTTAATATTCAGTCAAATTAATTGATTATACAAAACATGAGATTCAATGTGATAGCATATTTATACTTCCTACCGTTATTTTTGCTACTACAGCTACAAATTTCAAGATTTTATTTAAAATATGTAGTTATCCTGATAAATTTCCTGACATTTTGTTTTGAATATTATAAATGTACAGAGATTATTAAACTATTTGTCAAATTGATTTACAATTTAAAACAATAGATTTACAAAATTAAAAAAAAATTTTCATAGCTTAAAAAAAACTTTTGAAGATACCAAAATTGTGTTAAAAATTCAGAAGCTAACTTCACAGCAATTAATACAAAATTAAAATTAAAAAATAATTTCAGAAAAAAAATCATATTTATACTAAACGAAACATTTTTTTAAAAATTACATTTTAATAATATTTTATTAGAATATAAAATTTCATGTAAAAAACATAAAGTATAGTTTATAAAGAAAAAATTCAAGTTCTGATAAAAGATAAATTATATTTTTATTCATTTACAATATTTCATAAAAATTACCACTGATGAGCTGCCAGAAGCTTTCCATCATTAATCAAATCTAGGGCATCTTGAACACTTTTTGGTATATTGAGTATGTGTTCAAGATTTTCCAATGCTGCAGAGCACTATAAAATACAAACAGAGTATTTTAAATTATTAAATAAATAGAGAAGATCAGCTTTATTGTAGTTCTAAAATTAACTTCAGTCAATTCATAAATTTTTTAAATTCAAATGAATATATAATTCTTAATTTCAAATAGGATATATATAAACTTATTCAATACATTTTCTCTAATTAATCATCGAATTATGATATTATCTGTGACATAAATTATAGAATAATAAATAATATTAAATAAAATTTGTTTTCAAAATATTAAAAGAAAAGTATAATTTATCAAGGGTAATAAATGGGGGGAAATTAAAACCATTTTTAATACCAATATAAAGCTTTTTGGTAAAAGATATTATTTGATATCAAATAAAAGCTCAAATTTATAGTATCATAAGTCTTTCTTTAAACGTAAGTAAGAATGCCAGCTTAATAGAATTAATTTAATTCAAAAGGTATGAAATGATTACAAATTGTAAGATATGCTAAGAAAAAATATAGGAATGTTTCACAAAACAAAACAAACTTTTCTTTTTCTGAAAATAACTACATAATTTTATTGTACGTGCTAATTGAATATGATGAGCTCAATAAATATTGTGAAGAGAGATTATTTTCCCCCTATATGACAATTCTACATCTTCCAGCAAGTGTCCAATCAATTTTTGCTATAAGTGTATTTTAAATTTGCATTAAAAATAAGGGTTGAAAATTTAGTTAAACTAATAAGCATCATTCTACAAATATCCTTCTGAAAATAGCACTTTTACAAATCAAAACACTTTAGTTCAAACACTATATTTAAACATTCAAGACAAATTTTGTACTTTTTAGACTAAAAAAAAAAGAGAAAATTTTTGTAATAGACATTTTAATTCTATATTTTTATTTAAATTCTACATTAAATTTCCTTTAATTTGATATAAAAACATTTGTATTTCACAGAAAATTAATATATTGTATAAGAACCCAAAATCAAAGTTTACAATTTTGGCTATCAATGTATATAAAACAGCTAGCAAAGATATATTTTTCCTATAAATTAATAAATTGAAACATGTTGTTCATTATCTTAGATGCAAAATGTTTTGCTATAGTATTAAAAATGCTTTTAAAAATTATTATAAGTTTTATGACAAGAAGAAAATTATATTTATAATAATAAAACATTTATTAAAATAAAAATAATAAAGTTTACACACAAAAAAGGTGAATTATCATTATCAAAGAATAATCAAGGAATCATATTAAAATATTTAACTGATTAAAAAAATGAAATAAATCAACAGTATTGTATCTCTTATATGAACTCTTATTTTTTAACATAATTATACATTAAAAAATAAGAGTTCAATACAGTTTAAATACAGAAAACTTCTGATTATGAATGAAGATTTATATTTTCCTTTTTTGAGGGAATAAAGCAATTATTTATACCATTATATCAATGAAATAATTAAATATACATAAATTTCAAAAAACGATTAGAAAAGGTGGTAAGTACAAATATTTTTTAAGAAACTTTTATTGGACAAAAAAGAATTTAAGCAGCAATGTAAAAGATTTATCGAAAACTGTAAATTATCAATATCTATAAACTAATGAAAAAAAAGAAAATTCAAACTAAATCATACTTGGCTATGCTCTTTACTTTCTAATTTGAGAGCATATAAGTTATCAACTAATGATGGTACATGCTTCAAGGCTTCTTGTATTTCCTGCATGCTATAATGATGTGAGGAATTTCAATTAATGAAATTTATGTAAATTAAAAAATTAATAAAATATACTAATCTAATAACTTATCTAATGAATATAATTTTGTATATTACAGTGTTACTATCAGTATTTTTTTATTTTGAAATTTATGAAAACGCAAATGTTAACTGAAATCCTAATTTAATGGTCATTTATTTGAGACTTATTTCCTTGAGGTATGAAGACAATTTTGCCTTTACACCTAATACAGGAATTGAGATGTGATTACTCAGAAAAAATACTTTTAAATCTAAAAATCACACCAAAATAGTTTAAAAATAGAAGATTCCATATGTTTGTAATACTTAAGCAGCTTTGATGCTAAAAGCAGTTTTTTCACTATTTTATAAGAAAATGCACAATTCATCTACTTATTGCCAAAAAGGAGTTTAACACAAATCAGTAATTGTATTTTTTTTTTTTTTCGAAATTTTAGATTGACTCAGTAATTTTTCATGGGAGGGAATTATAATTAATTTTAGTAAGAAACTAACTCTATAAAGCAGACAAAAATTCTGGGTGTCATGTTTTTCTGATTCCCTTATTTCTGTTCTACATTATATTCTTTACTAAGAAATCCCAACAAGACTAATTCTCTTTCAGAGATTTTCACACTAAGCAAATGATTTCCTCATTTGAATATTCCTAACTAATAATCTTGAACATCATTAGTTAAATGTGCATGATATAAAAATAATAGACAATGCTAAGGAAGCTAATTTATTTAAATTTTATTTAATTTTTTGATAATCACCAATTTAAATAATGTGAAATATCAAAAAGATCAATATGGTATATTCTGTAAGTTTTATTTTTTATATTAATTGACTATTTTAAAAACATTAATCATAGAAAACAGTGATTTTTCTCTTTTTATGCTTTCACTGAAAAAAGTTTTTCCTTATTTATGAATAATAATAATACATAAGTTTCTTTTCTTTTTTTTTTTCCTTATTTATGCAATTGTAGTTAAGTGATATAACTAGTTTGTAATGAGATATTTAATACATATCTCATTACAAACTAGTTATATCACTTAACTATAAATAATCATGGAATAAAACTATGAATATATGTTGTGTCACCTTTAAATATACTGTCAAATTGACACTTACTTCATACATATAACTACTACATATAACAAATTATTTTCATAAAAATGCTTAAATATTTTTTTATTTGAAGTAAAAATTTAATAAAAATAAATAAAAATATTCATAAGTATAAAATTTAGATGAATTCCATCTTCTAAAAACTTCATAATTTTCGATGATAAACAATAACATGCATTCAAAACTTTGGGCCAATTATAGTATAGGCTAATTATACAAAATTATTAGAATAAAAAATATAGATATCATTTGCTATTAACTTTATTTTGGATACATTAAAATTAATAAACAATGAATGAACAATGACAAACAAATTAATGAACAATGAATGAAATAATTCTGTATTTATGATAATCTATATTCACAAAAATAATATTTAAGAGTTCTTATTTAATGCTAATTTGTTTAAATAAATATAATGACTTTAACTGATAACAAATATTGTGTTTCTATACATTACTGCAGAACATAAATTTGCTATGAAAATTCCAAGCAACATGAAAATGTAACTTATCATCATTGTACAAGAAATAAGTGGAAAATACAATATCCAAAGAGCTAATAGAATGTCCAAGATATTACAGATCAATTCTCAGAACTATATATATTATTTGAAAAAAATCTACATATCTATATCTGTGATTGTCAAGAGAAAATAGGAATTATTTCAGAATAGCAAGAAATATTTAATAAAGTAGATTAAGCATAAATAAAGTTCAAAATTTTCCACATTTTTTCTGATAACATCAAATAATTTCTTTTTGAAAAAAACTTGACTTGCATTTTTCTAAATTCAAACTCTATAGTCATCACTAAAATTGCTAATATTATTTATATAAATTTTTAAGTAAAAACCAATTCAGAAGAATATTTACAATTAGGTGACTATTGAAAACCTATTTAAATGCTCAAATGATGAATGAATGCATTTGAAAATAAATAGCAAGAAAACAAAATTAATGTCCTCAATCTAACAAATGTAAACACTTGTTGAATGATTAAATTTTAAACAAACCTAATATTCAGTAGTAAATTATCTTTAAACAAATATTTATTAAAGCTAAATTTTATAAATAATATTTATATTGGGAAGTAATTGTGCGCATAGTATATCTAAGAGATAAAATTATTTTCTTATTGAAACACAATAAGAATCATCTCAGTACTATTATATAATATAAATCCTTTAATAAATATTTCTGTAAGTATATCTATAAAAAGAAATGTATGTACTCTTTAATAATTTCTTTTATTTCAGTTGAAGAAGCTTCTAACTGACATAAGCCAGTTTGAACACCATCTAATTGAGTTTGCATTGCAGTTTTTAAAACTCCATCCACAGATGCCTGAAAAAAACTTAAATAAGTAACAAATATAAGATGTTTCTCTACTAATGTTTTTAAACTAAAAAACTTTATAATCAACCAATGTTTTTAATTCCTTTAAACATTAAAATGAATGTGAAAATATTTTTTAAAAAATTTTGTTTCTAAAAGTAACACTTTTTAAGACTCTTATACATAACATAACAAATATAAAATTTTATTGTAGTATTATATCTATAATACTGGTAAAAAAATTTCAATAAAGTTAGCAACAAAAAAAATCTGTATATTTTTTTCCTCTTGGAAGAGAATGATGCTTAGGAAATCTAGATATCAGAATAAGAATGCTCATTAAATACACCATACTAAAAGAAAAAGAATAGTATTTATTTTTGAATCTGTGCTAGAAGTATGACATTTTCCCATGGTGTCATAACTTCAAACGCAGATTCAAAACAAAATAATATATCATCTTATATTTAGGAAATGTTAGATGAAATTCTTGCTAATTTTCTCTTACAAATCACAATTTTAATTCTTTTTTATAGAATGTAAATAATTCACCAGGATTTTGATTGATCTTCTTCGATGAAATCATAGCAAACTTTCCAATATTAGTTTTAAGAAAAAAAAAATACCCAACAACTAATCTAATAAATAAAGTAAATGTGTTATATGAAAGACATTGAATTTTTGGTCAATAATCATTGTATTTTATAGAACAGTAGTACAGCATGTCAATGTGTTTTACTTGCCAAATTTTATATAAAGCCACTATTGTTTTATATTTTTATAACACTACAAAATATCAAAATAAAACAAGAGATTAACTTTTGGTATCAAATGCAGTTTCTTTTTATTGACCACAACTATAAAAAAGAAAACTTTTGGGAAAGGCATTAGTTTTTTTCAAGAAATTACAAATTATCTTGAAAAAAATTGAAGATATAATTAATTCACGCTAATTCACTTTTAAACCGCAAGCTTTTTATAATTGGAAACCTTACTTACTAAATTGGTTAGATAATTGGAATTACAAATTGTTTAAAAGTAAAAGATTTCTTTATAGTGAAATAAAATCCTTAATAATTTCTGGAAAGGATGGAAACTCTAAGTAACAGACATGGATTCATATCAATCCCCAAACCTGTCAATGTAAAAAATGCATTTAATGTAAATGATATAGTTTTGATAGCTAAAAGTAAAGTTCCCTGCTAGATGTGGAAAGTACTGGAAATACATAGAGGCAGGGACAACCAGGTAAGAACGCTGACATTAAAGACTCCATCAGGAGTCATGAAATGTCCCTTCTGTAGTTTAGAAGTCCAAGAGAAAGTAAAAAAATTTTGTCTGAAATGTGAAAAACCATCATTATTGTTTGTGAATCCTTAATAATAGCTAGTAATATTGTATATTACTTTGAATTTTGATTTTTAAATACTTAATTTATCTGATGATGTAAATTTTATTTCCTTTACATGTATGTTACGATAAAAGTAATAAATTCAATGATTATATAAAATTACCAGTGAGTATACATAATCACCACTAAATTTGGTATAAATATGATAAATTATTTCATATCTATCAAATTTACTGGTTAGTTTATAAAATCTCTAATTCATAATGGGGAGTGTGATAAAAATCCCTAACTTTACGAAAATTTGTTCAGTTTGCACAACTGCTTGGCTTTTATCAACACATGACAACCACATGATTTCAGAAGTAGCTCTCATTTCGTTGCATATAGATGTTTCTTTGCTACCCTCTCATAAAAAATAAAACATTGAATAATGACTGGTATGCTTAAGCATTTTAATTCCAAGCTACTTAATATTACGGATACTAAGAAAACAAACAGTGATTTTATGACAAAAGAACGATATGATTTGTTGAAAAAAGTGAATAATACTAAAAACAAAAATAGTGGGAAAAAACCGGTAGATTATCAGAGACTAAAAAGATATGATGTAGTGAAAGTAGGCATTGTTGAAAACTTATCTTTCCCTTAAGTGAAGACAACTCTAATGTTAGATTTCACATGTATTTTGAAGAAATTTTTACCATAATTCATGAAGTACACTTATCAACAGGCTATGGTGATAGAAACAGGTTGCTAAAAGAACTTCAAAAAAAGTACAAAAGCATTACTTCTGAAAATGTCATAATTTACTTAAATTTGTGTGAAAGTTGTCAAAAAAAAAAAAAAAAAAAAAAAAACCAAGGTACTTAAGAAAGGACTTGTTAGGCCAATGGTCTTTCAAGAGATGAACT
Organism: Latrodectus elegans; assembly: GCA_030067965.1. Classification (NCBI taxonomy): domain Eukaryota; kingdom Metazoa; phylum Arthropoda; class Arachnida; order Araneae; family Theridiidae; genus Latrodectus; species Latrodectus elegans. The sequence continues at coordinate 51,862,987 of CM057813.1, forward strand.
CAAGATGCCAGTTGCACCTAACTGACATGAAATTGCAACCAGATAATGACTTTAAGTTTATATTTATTGACTACTTGACTAAGTTTATACACTTGCGTGTCCTAAACAGCAAACACGCAGAAGAGGTTGCATTTTATCTAATTGATATTTTTACTATAGTTGGAGCCCCCAGTGTACTGCAAAGTAACAACGGTCATGAGTTTAGTTACAAAATCATAGAAGAAGCTTGTGCAATGCGGCTGGATCTGAAAATTTTGCACTGAAAACCTAAGCACAGTCAGACTCAAGGTTGGGTTGAACATGCAAACGAGAATACGCTATGTATATAAAATATGCTAAGTTCTTAGTTGGAAAGCAATCACACCAGTAAATGGTACGAGGGTTACATTTTGTGTAATTTATGAAAAAATAGAGCATTTCATACAAGCATAAAGTGTTCTCCTTATGAAGAAATATTTGGAATGCCTGCAAAATTTGGTTTGAAAACATTTTTGTTCCCAAATGACTCAATCAAACATCTTAGAATTGAAAAGAGGTTCAGGCATCAGTCAAGACAGTTAATGCTTCTGAAAATACCAATAGCGAAATAGAAAATGTTTCTAATATGGACAATAATTGTCTATTTCAAAATGATCTTCCATCTGAAGTTAATTTTAAGAATCTGAAAGGAAGCAGTGGTCACTCTAGTTCAGACAGATATTTTATGCAGGCAAGAGCAAAAAAGAAAACCTAGAATCAGTGTTAAAGGTTTAGAATTATAAGCAATGAAAATGTTGAAAGTTTCAATTCTTAAATTTCCTGCTGGTAAAGTTGGTGACACAGTGGAACTAGAAATACCAGATGTTGACAGAGCAAAAAATGATTCCTGAAATTTATTAGCAGTAATATTAGAAGTTCAAAATAAAGTGTTTTATCACTTAAGAATGACAGAAGGAAGATTTTCACAATTGTATACCAGAAATCAATTCACAATTTGTGAAGAAAAATTTATTTTGCTTGATGATGTTCTAGACATAACAATATAACTTTAAGAATGCATTAGAAACACATTTCTATCTGGAGGTCAGGGATATCAGTGATGTTTTTGTAAGGGACAATGCCAGTCTGATAAGTGCAAAAGTAAAAAATCTAAAAAATCTGGCAAACTTTGTAATTCTAAATATCATAATAGTCTAATATGCTTAAATAAGTAAACTTAAAGTATTTAGTTATTCGTAGCAATAGAATTTAAAGTTATTTGAAAAAATGGCTTTTTACTCTAGAATATGGGCTTTGTCTGTTTTTTATATGTAACTGCAGTTAGCTTTTTTTCTGTGCAAATGTTTAATACAAGCTCATGTCTAACACATCTAAAGAAGTAAATTACATGTTAATTCAAATAAATGATTTTTCCCCTCATAGAGAATGGGTTTGGTTTGTTTCCACAAAATAATCTGAATTTATTACCTTCCCCATTATGAGTTGGGGATTTTATAAACTAACTAGTAAATTTGATAAATATGAAGAAATTTATCATATTTACTGAATTCGGTGGTGATTATGTATAATCACCAGTAATTTTATATAATCATAGATTCATCCTTTTTAATTTAACATATACATACTTAATTTTTAATTATATTTAAAAATATTTATTGATAAATTTTTGTTGAGATTGGAGGATGTGGCAATTTAGCCACAGTAGTTCTTAAAAAGGGAAATAAACATGCATCTTCTCTATCCAATAAAGAATCAAGCTCAGTCATCAACTTAAAAGTCTCTTGAAGAGTGTATTGGCACAAGTTAATTATGATGTGGAACAAATTAGAATTTTAATTAATTGTATAGAATAAGTTTTATTCTGTTAGATTGTTACATTTTTTAAAAATAAAGGTTTAAAAGACAATAGAACTTGTTATTTTATGAATAAGAACTCACACAACCAGAAATCTGATGCAACAAGTCTTATTTTGAAACCATACTTCACATACCTTTAATATATTTTCTTATTGTAATAAAATAAAATGAATAAAAAATTATAAAATAAGTAGTATCTTAATAATATTTGTAAAATTAATGTAAATGAGGTATTTTACAACAAAATCATACCTTTTTGCGCATTTCTCGATGCATATATTTTTCAACCTTTTCTAATTGATCTGGTCTTTGAAGCATATTAGCCACATGCTTGGCTGCTGTTGCAGCAGCTTCTCTTTCTATCTGATTCATATCAAATGCTAAAAAATAATGTTTTAATTCAATTTTTGATTTACCAAGTACTTTTTATTTAATGTATTAAATAGAAAAAAATAAAGAAATATCATGATAAAAGAGAAATCAATAAACAAGAACTAAAAAATAACTACCTGATTAACATTTGAAAACTTATGTTTAGCATTTATAAATAATTAATTTCAGAAATATTTAGTTTGGTTTGATTATAATCATTTTTGTATACTAGGTCTATGGACAGGTTATCTACAGCTTAAAATTAATTCCAAAGAAATGGAAACATTCAACCAAGATGAGAATTGAACCCATGAACTGTTGAACCCATTTGGCTACCAGATTAAAAAATATTTGAAAATTTTAGGAAATAGCACAGATACAAGGCTGACCTTTTCAAGAAAAAAGTAAAAGCATAGACTTTAGAAACATAGCATTAGATAAATAATAGGAAAAAAAATAATTACCTCAGTTTTATCATACTGTATAACAAAACATACATCCTTATTATACACATTTCTATGAAGCCTCATATATATATATATATATATATATATATATATATATATATATATATATATATATATATATATATATATAAATCATATGTATGTATGTGTATGTATGTATGCATGCATGCATGTATATATGTATATAAGTTTCTCATAGAAATAAATATACTAAGTTCAAAATTAATTAATAAACTTGCAGACAAGTGTTAAAAGCAATAAGCTAAAATAAATTATTTTAAAAGGTTTAAAAAAAAATAAACAATAAACACAAAGTTAAAATTGGTTCTTCAAGTTGGGAGGTAAAATTAACTCAAAGAAGCAACATAAATATTGAATCTATTATTTTAAATTACTGAATGCTTTTTGCATACAAAAATTTAGACATAACAAAATTGAATATAAAATACATAATAAAAAATAGAAGTTATATAGGTTTGCACTATTAAAAAAGTGATTATTAAATCAAACCTACCTTTATGCAATGTTAAACAATTATTCTTGTATAAAATTAAGATTTGGCTTATTTGTCCCAGACTTTAAAAACATGGGCTAATCGGATTGAAAAATAAATATTTTAATTAATTTAGAACTACTATGAATAAAAAATTAAATAAATAATATAAACAGGATATAAAAATATATTCAGCACTATAAATAAATATTTTTAACATGAAAAATATCAAGAGAGTAAAAAAAATGTCATCAACATATAATTCGTTTAATACTGGTACTATGACAGGATAAAAATTTTAGATAAAAATGGGATCTTCTCCAATTTGAACTGCTTGGTAATCTCAATTTCTAATTTAACCTGACGTAGTACTAATGCTAGCAGATCTATAAAATTAATTAACAATTCTAATATCACCATTTGATATCCAATTGTCAGATCCAGACATAAAATAATTTAAAGAATAAACTTAAAACTATTAGATGTAATGAAAAAAATATTGGGAGCTTAAATTAATATTAAATTATGTTTCCATTGTTAGGATTTTCATTAAATAATTAGAATTTCTTTAAAAAATACAATTAATAATTTTAAAATGTGGAGCTGAAATAATATATAGTATTGAATATATTATAATTTTTGAAAAAATCTAAAAATAAAATACTATAGAATTAGCTATCTTTGAAAAGTGAAATTTTTATTAGTAAAATAATTAGAAAGCAATCTCTTAAATTGAACTGAAGTCATAATCAATTATGTCATTATAATAAAGGCATTATACAATCTCATTTAACTGAATGCTAAATTTTACAGGTATTTTTTAAAAAAATAACAGAATTTAAGAAATTACAAAATCATAATTTTTAAAATTCAATGCATGTGAAAGTGCTTTACACGATTTCTCTTATTGCAAAAAAAATTTATATATATATATATATAATTCTTTACAAGTTTCACAAATCAACATTTTCACTATCTAATAATTCAGTTAAAGAAAAATTTTACTCAGGCTTTCGTTTTCAATCATCTCATATAAATTCTTAACTTAAATAATAAAATACAAATTTGTTGATATTTAATAGCAAATTGAATATCGTAATTGCATCTGGCACATAGAATTCAAGTGTCATTAAATTGAGGCAATGTTTTTGACAATTTTATAGTCATTTCTATCTTAATATATTCTAAATCACAATAAAACAAATCAAAATTCATTAAGATATACCTAGTTAATGCATCTTAGTTCCTGAAATAAATACATCGATTAAAAAAAGTTATGAAGCAATTCATGCTGAATATTATAAAAAATTTAAGACTTTAAAAAAATTTTTTAAATAATCTATCACAAATATTTATGCAATAAAAAATTAAACAAATTGTATTTTGAAAATATTAACATAGTTACTTTTAAATTAAAGTCAGTTTGATGGCATTAAAAAAATGATTAAATACATTTTAAATATATTATTCTGCACAGTATTATTAAAAAATTACATTTAATAAAAATGATTGCCTAGTCATTTCTTAAGCAGAAACTAAAATAAAATTTTAGCATTTTAAAATTTAAAATATATGCAAATAAATACAAATAATTATAATTTAATGTCCTTACATGAGTTAGGGTAATTAGATTTCAAAAATTTATTGATAAAGTAACTGTTGCTAAGTTAATACTTTTTTTTAAATTTTCAAATGAAAAAAAGAACTAAATATTATAATTATTTCACAAAATAAATTATTTGTATGTAATTTGCAGCAGTTCTCTCATACCATTTTATTTCCATTACACTCCCGCTTATGATCCTAAGGGAATGGCATGTTTTTTTTACACAGAAGCGAAAATAATAGATAATGATTTTAATGACTGTCTTAAAATTTTATTTTAAATTACAATATTACAATTGACTTTTTTGCACAAAAGTTGAGTGAAAAGAAATAAACAAAGCTGAACAAAGCTAAAGCCAGTTGGTGAAAAAGATGGTTTAGTGATGATTTAGTGCATTAAATAGAGATTACGATCACAAGTCTTCAAGGATAAAAAACAGTTAAACAATCAAAAAAGGTATCATTAAATTATTTATATGCAATTGATTATTGATGTGATTGCAAAGCAATATACATTAGAAATAAACATTGGAGTTTAAATATGTTTTGTCAATAAGTGACATTTAATTTATAAAATGTCATAAAGTATTTGCATTTTCCAAGTAGTATCTAAGAATGTAAACTTTTTTAAACAATACACGCTGCAAATAGAATATTTATGACAGTAATTTATGTTTTCCTTCCTGTTAGGCGATTATTGTACAGGAGTATAATAGAAAAGTGCCTAAATTTCTAATACAATCTACATTTCAATCAATTTAAGATACAATTATTTTAAATGTCTTGAAGTCATTTTCTTATTTTATCTTTTTTCTTTTAAAGTTTAATTTAACAAAAATTGAGGATATTAAATTATAATAAGAATTTTATTTCTGCAATATTTTTTTGCAATTTTACCTTTTTTTTTTAATAAAAGTATCATTATCCTAAATTCAAGAATCCTGAATTCTTATTCTTTTTTTAATGTTAATCAATAAAATATTCCTAATTTACAAGAGAAATTACACTAAAAAACTTTACATTTAATGGTCCATTATTAAAATAGAGATTCTGCAAAACTGCAACATTTTTTTAACTATTTAGCACAGTTATAAATTACTCAATATATAAAAATTAAATCAAAAGTCAAAAAGTCATCTTTTGAATGAAATAAAAAAATATGACTACTTACTTTAGCTACATCATTATTTTTGTTTCTCTATGAATACATTGTTTAAATTTATTGAAATTGTATTGAAAAAATTATCATGGTATTAAGGACTTTTAATTATGAAAACAGCAAATTTTATAATTTTCATACTTTTAAATGATTTATATTTATTTTGGATTTATGTACTCTTACATTCACATACAAAACATTTGACTAAACAATAAAATAAGATACCAACTTAAAATAAATACAATTTATTAAATTCATAACAAATATATAAAATAATTTTAAACATTTTTACTTCAGAAATATTTTTCAAAGAGAATTGCTATGTAATTTTATTTGCTTTTAATCATATATCAAAGTAAATAGTGAAATTAGTACAATAGACCTTTAGTCACTGTGCTCAATTCTTTTGGAACCACCCTATCCAAAACTAACCTATACTAAAATTGGATGTATATCTGCAATTAGCATGGATCAAATAAAATAACTATATATATATATATATATATATATATAAACTATATATATATATATATATATATATATATATATTTACTATTCTATCTACAACATTTACTTTTGGCCTGAAATGATGTTTCTGGGACCAAATATTAAGGACATTCAATCCAGAGAACAATTTAGCCTCTGCTAACAAAAAAGTTGTCTATTTATATTCACAATTTTCAAGATAATGTTCCATATCTAGAAACTGTTGGTTAAGTTTTTTCATCACATCAACAAACAAAAATAGAATAAACTTTAATTAACAAAAATCTTGTTATTTGGAATAAATCTACTTAATAGGAAAGACTTTTTAATAGGAAATTCTTTAATACTGAAACTGATAACAAACAAAAAAGTAATTCAACACCAGTATGAGAAAAGAATACCATATAGAGTTAGTGAAGTGGGTTGGAAATAGTGCATGTGATTTTTTAATAAGCTGATGATGGTTTTACAACTTTTCAACACAGAAAAGTAATGTTTTCAGTTTTGGAGGCTGGACTCTGAAAATCAAGAGTTCTGCCATCCACTGATTATACTAAGGTCACTAATATTTAATTAATAACCACTACTAATTGGTCACTAATATTTTAGCCAAATTTCAATGATCATCCTAATATAGAAACATTATTATAGAAACATAGAAAACAGATAATCAATAGTAATTGAAAATTGAAAACAATTATGAATATATTACTGTTTCTTCATTATTTAAAATGGTGGCAAAATATAAAAAGTTGAAAATAACAATGAGAAAAGTAGCAATTAGTGATATTTTTTTTCACTTGTAAAAACATGTGGAAACAAAATAGAAAAGTACCCACTAATGTTTATAAGGGACAGTGCAAATACTTTTGCATTTTGATAATTTATGACAAAGTTTGTTTGAAGCAAAACAGATTCTTCATACCTGTATTATCTTTCAACATTTTTTTCTTAAAAAATTATTTTTTCCTTTTATATTTTTAGTAATCCTTTCTTATCATTAGTTTCTTCCTATGATATCACCTCTTCTTTCAAATTTAACATTTTCTTTTTTCACAATCCTTCAATTTTAAAAAATTAGTAAGTACTTTTGTATTTAATGCTTCACAGTTTATAAGAATCTGTGTTACTGTGAAGATTTTCTTTATCTACACATGATTTGATCTGATAGCTGTTTATTAGAAAGATATCAATTTGTTAACAATTTAAGTATTTAAAAAATTTCATTTTGTTTTATAGGAATTTTTGTATTATACTAAGCTTTATAAAAGAGTATTTATTATTTCTAAAAATATAGCATACTACTAGAAAATCAAGAATGTGAACTTCTACATTAATAAAAAAATTTAACCATGAAAATCACCTTTTCTAAAAAAGTATAAATGCATTTAAAAAAACTTTGAATGGAATTGATTAAAATTCATAATAGTTTTGAGTTTGATAGATTGGTAATGGGAAAACAAAGAACAGTCATTAACAGGTAAAGTTTTCCCAAAACAATTACTTGAAATGGTTTACAATATGATAAAAATGGTAAAAAAGTGAATTCCAGAGTATATGGACTCTTGAAATGGAGACAACAGAAACTTGGAGATTTTGGATACATTGTAGATATCAATGAAAACTTCTCTGGTGACATAAAAATAATGCTGAAAAAAGTTACTTTTCGATCATTACTTTTATTTCACATAAGCAATAAATTTTTCAAAGAATCTTTCAAAAAAGTAAAACATTTCTTGCAATTGTTCATAACCTTAGTAATACTATATTGTATAAAATTTAAAAAACCTTGAGAAATAAAAAAACCATTTTTTACTCCATTAAGGATATAGAATCACTAAATACTTCACAGTATATCTATTATAAAGTAAATCACTAATATAATTTTGCCACTCTGAAATTGGCACACACATGGAATTGAGCATATACAGGGAAATGATAAATAGTAAAATGATAAGTAACATGCAACAGTTCATAAGTCATTATTAGTGAAGTTTCTTTGAAGCAAAAGCCACACTGCAAGTAATATGTTCAATGTTGTTTAAAAACATTTTCCAGTAGAAACTTAAATGTGATTACATTCAACAGAGGAATATGTTAATATGATGTTAGTTATTAATTTTATTATATTCTTCTCAACATAATATGTTATTAACATTTCTCTGAACTTTGCCTCTTCTATTTTTAAGTTTATTAGCTGTAATTTACATCTATACTAAAAATGCAGTAATAACAGATGCCCATTGATGTTTTGGAAGTTAAGAAAGGTGCAAAAATGTAAGTAACAAAATTATAAACCTAAAATCATTTTAATTAAAGTGCTGAAAATACCAAAGTTAACTGATAGTATATGTTATTAACAAATTTTTTTCTCAAAGATAAGGGTACCTGCTTCTACAATGAAAACAATTTTTTTTTTCTTCATTTTCTTTTAATTACTATACTTTTTTCAGAAATACTGAATTTATTAGTATGAATATTATCTTAACTATTTTTAATGACAAATAACATTCTACTTAATTCATTTGAGCAAGTGTTTATCATGTGAATTTCAACATGTTATTTCTAACTGTGAGACTTAGATCCACCAACTGTTTAAACTGTTGCATAATTTATAATTATTACTTAAAAACTGTTTAAAAATGCATAATTTGAATAAACTTAAGGTAAATAAAATAGTTTTGACATTTTCATAAGATTACTGTTTACGGTAATATTTAACTATATATATATATATATATATATATATATATATAACCTAGTTCTTAAATAAAAATAAAACAATTTTTTCACATATTCCAATACACCTGTTTGGATATTTCAAAACTTAGGTCTTTATGACTTGTTAATTTCTTAAATTACTGAAAAAAATTATTTATGAAACACAATGACCACTTTCACCAACTTCAATTATTATAAAATTTTTAAAACAAACTCACTTGTTGGAGACATAATCATAAAATTAATGTTACAAATCAAATTTTAAAAATTTTGGTCTTCAGATCAAAATAAATAACAGCCTTCGCTTTTAAACTAATTTAAAATTAAATTTAAAGCAGACTTCAGAAACGCCTATAAAGATTTAGAGCTATGTAAAATTACTCAGAATTGAGGAATCAGTGTCTTTTCAATTTCTATTAATATGAATAATTTTAACTTTAATAGAAACAAAACTTTTTAATTTTCATAATTGAAGATATTAATCAAAAACAGAACTAAACTTTTGTAAACAAAAACAGCGTCTAGGAATAATCCTTTAATGGAACTGTTACTTAATAATCTTTTAACAAATAACGTGTTCTTTAGAAATTAGATTATTAAGATAACTTTCTTTTAGCTTATACAGTTCCGGTGATGATAACTTTTGATGTCGTTACGGTATTGTGAAACGCTTCTACAGAATTATTGATCTGTGGTTTCATCGTTACGTTATTTTAGATCTTCCCAAGCTTTAAGAAAGTTATATTTGTCTTGATTTCTAAATTTACAGATGATGCTTCTTTTTGAGAACACAGTATCCTGTTATCGTTAAACTAAATTTCAAAGGCTTGATGAATTATAAAATATATTTAGAATTTTAAGCAAAGTTTTCTAATTAAATTTATTAAGAAGCAAAATTAGCACATAAACAGCTATAAAAATTGCTAGCCATATTGGATTTAATTTGTTGTACTATATTTTGACTGAAACTCGGCTCTCTATATTGGCTCTATCTTAAAGTGCCCAAGATTGGAGAAAAATTGACACCCATTATAGGAACAATATCATGGAATGTTGTATAATGGGGAAATCTTTGTATATTGCCAATATTAGGCTAAACTATTTTGCTACTTGAAAAAATGTTTTTTCCCTGTTGAACTCAAATGTTGAATAAAGCGTGTTTTTTCTGTCAAACAAATGTCATTTCAATTCCATATATCTTAATACGTCTGTCAACCAAACAATTCAAAAAGTACAAGATCCGCTGATGATATATCAATTTGTTTAATTTATCATAAAATGCAATATTTTTTATTTTTAAATGTTCCAGTTTTATATATCATCTCAATTTAAATTGAAAATACTCTCATTTTATTCACCACATTGTTTGCAAGATGATCATGATTAAGTATGACAGAAGCTTTACAGTTTCATTTAAGCTTGTATTTTAAGAATTTTACAATTGTAACCATATAAAAGGAAATGAAATTTAAACCGAAACTTTTATTGGTTTCGTTGCAGATTCGGAGACCAATTGATTTGGCGATAAATTTTAATTTCTTGTAATCATGATAACCGTTTATTCATAATGGCAGTCTTATTAGTAACATTTTGGCACTAATCTTGGCATCAAAGAAATTGCGAAAGACTCAAAAGTTATCCGATTATAAACTTTAACCCTTTTATTTTGATAAGTACTAGAATTTTTGTTTGTTGTAGATATAATACGCTTTGTTTTTTCTGTAGTATATCTTTATCTCATATTTTGTTTATCTTTCTATATTATTTTTTTGTCTTCATTACTGAAGTAAGTTATTTCGAAAGTAATTTCACTTGAATTGAGTAAAAAAGCAATTTCATTTTTGTTTCGTTAACTTTCTTTTAAGTATTGTTAAAGTACATCCTAGCTCAATGACATTCAATACAAAAACCGACCCTATAATCATTTGTTGATTTCATGATTTTTAGCTTTTTTATAAGAATTTTATTAAACTTAATATGATCTTTTTTAACTAGGCATTTATCCCTATTAGTTGCCCTGCTGAAATACTGATTTTCTTTTAATTTAATGTAATTAGAGCTAGTATTTATAATAAAAACTATCGTTTTATTTTTAATTTCAAAAACATCATTGAAATGTTTCCCATTTCCTCTACTTATACAAAATTGTTTTTCATATTTTGCACTCTTGCCTGAATAAAATTTACATTATTTTTCTATTATAAGAGGTTTTCCTGTTTAGAGTTTTATTTTTGGATATTTCAATTCAACCTCTACTTAAGTAAATCAAATAATAGATTTGAAATTGGGGTGAATTATGTGGACACGATTTCTGTAGTGTTTGAAAATATCATCTTACTATTATATCAAACATAATTCTGTCATCATTCACAACAAATATCTCAAGTAATGTAGTGACATCATCAATTTTTAATTCCACTTGATTTTTCCCAAGGATGAAAGCAAATGCTACAGTAGAGACAAATTCACACAATTTTCTCCTTAACAAATTCCTCAACTGAATATTAATATATTCAGTTTTGATTTAATTGCATCTGATTTTTTAATTAAATAAATACTTTATCCTGTATCTATTAAGCTTTTTTTTTTTATCAGATTCTCAGAATTATTTACTTCTGCTTCTGTTATATAAGCATTTAAAGGGAAAAGGGTTTCAACATTTACTGTCATACCTTTTATCATTGTTTTCAAACACTGCCATTGGCTATGTCGAGTCTCAGCACATTTTGTGCAAATTAAGCCTTTTCTTTCTTTTGAACAGCCTTAGATATATGCCTATAATGGTTACAGCTTAAACATTGAAAGACATTTGAAACAAGCTAAAATAATATTTTTTTTTTTCCTTTAAAATAAAAGTTGTTCTTTTATTCTTGAATTTGCAGTTATCTCTTACATCCTTTTTGAAATTTTCTTTTTTTTACCTATCATTAAATTTGCTTATATGATTATCAAAGTACAATATTTTCTTAATAAATTTTATGTTTTTGTTTTCAACACAAAATTTTATTCCAATTCAAAACATTCTTGTATGAATCTTATTTCTTAGCTAATTTTTTCTGGATTTGTTAAGCTGTTCTATTCATCTATAAAGTGATTATGAATGATGGAGGAATCTCTTTTCTTTAGTTATTCCATAACAATTTTGTCTAAGTTCTTCAACTTTATAATTTTAAAACCATCTAACCATTCCTTAACATAAATTAGCGACTTGTACCCAGAATCTTTCCATGTATTTTCAATTAAACATAAATGTTCATAAAATTTTTGATAAAATGATTTTAGATTTAATATGAATCTTTTTAATAAATGTTCGTTAACTTTAGTAATTATTTTTATTAGTTTGGTTTTATTATTATTTTGTTTGTTAGATATTGGCTTATAGTTATTTATTTTTAGTTTAATTTTAGTAATTATTTGCTTTATTTTCTCATTCACGAGCACAATACAGTAAGTTATTTCATATTATAAATGTCCTAAAAATGGAAAATCTATTGAGCTTCATCTAAATCTATTTGTTGTGCTTGTCTTTCTAATAATATAAGATAAAAAGTTATATGGCCTTCATTCGCATCAAATTTTTGCTTTAGCTGTTGCAAATAGCAAGTAATCATTCTTTCTGAATTAGAATTATTCATATTACTAGTACTTCCTAAGTCTTTTTTTTTTTCCTCATGAATGTATTTCATCTTATTCAAATTCATGAGCTGCACATTCTTTCTTTACATTTAATTTTTTTATTTTAAACATTTGAGTTGCTGTTTCATTTTGTTGTTGTGCTAAGTGATCTTCAATAATACTTTCAAATAAAATTTTAACTAAATCTGTCATAATTTTTAGAATTATTAATTATGATATATTCTTTAATTCTATAACTCTAGAATCTTGGAACAGTTTCTCCCAATTCATTAGCTAAAGTAATTAAATCTATATTTTTAGCATTTGCTAGAAATGACACTATTTTAAAATATGCAGTTATAAAATCAAACATGTAAATAAAAATAAAAGGTTGAGAACTTTCATTTTCATCTAATGTTGATATAATTTGCTATAATTTTAAAAATAGTTTCACTATAAATTCTTGTTTTTTTTTTTGTTTTTTTTTCCATAAAATTAATCCATATCTATCCATGAGCTTTTAAATGAATAAAAGAACATATTCCTACCACACAATATAATTTGCAATGCACTGTAGCAAATATTCAACTATGAAATGAAATAAATAAGCATCAAAGGATGATGTATCCTTCTGAAATGCATATTAACTTTAAAAATTTTCCATTTGAATTATTTTTTGTCATAGCTATGTCTTAATAAAAGATTGCAGCTCAGTAACAAATAAATTTATTGAAAATTGTGTAACTATTCTGATATGTATATCAAGTGTTCTCTGTTTTTATTCACCCTCTAATAACAATATTACATTTCTCACAATTCATATTGGCTATCCTCAAATCCAATTTCTTCATTCATTTAGATGAATTTGGTTTTTAAATTATATTTTATTGCTTAATAAATTGTCCAGTATTTCAGTGATTTCAATCAGATTCTCAGATAGCCTCGACAGAATTGCTATGAATGTATTCAAAAGTGGTAATGTTTTCTCCATTGCTGGATGGTCAAAAGATGGGTTTCTTTGATGTATTACAAAAACATAAATTTTATTTTTTTAATTTATTTTTATGCAGAAGCTTTGCAATGCAACAGATGAGTTTCCTAACATTAACAAAGAAACACACCAATTTTTATGGCTTATCTGGAATGTACTTCAAGATATTCAAGTATGAAACATAAAATATGGCAAGCTATAAAATTCTATCCATCTTTCTGTCTTATTTGGTTTCATCTCATAAAGACATAAGTGAAAATGCTGATAAACTTGCAGAATCAACTACATACTGATATGACTCATCACCAATATTTTTTTTAATTTGTTAAATATAAAATTGAAAAATCAAAGTTTGCTATTTACTAATCGTAAATTTCATTAAGGAGAATTTCTTAGAAATTTGAAATGAAAATAAATGTGTTAATCACTTATATTTTGAAATGAAGATGTATTATTCGCTAGAATTCTATCCAGATTGTTATTGACCCCAGCTCTTTATCATTTTAGTTTGTTGACTTGGACAGATGTAGTGTTTGTTATGCTGTTGAAACTGCTAAATATATAATTTTTTTACTGTTCCAATCAAATCAAGTGCCAAAAATAACTATGACATAAACTTATTGCTCAGTTATAAAGTTGATTATTAAGAATTAATTAATATTGTTATATCTAATTTAAATAAGTTATAGATATTTATTTTCCTTTAAATATTTAACGATCTTAAATTTTTTTTCCTGACTAGATTTTTTAAGACAATAGCCAGAGTTGTTAAAAATCCCCTGTCTTTTTCCATCAACTTCTAAAACTTTGAGAGGTCTTACTTCATAGTTAATTAAATGACTCAGAATGCCAGTGAATAAGGAATTACTTTCAGATTTGCTCAGACATTTAAAAATGTCTTATGATACAAAATCTGTCAGAGATGCTGTGGAAACTTTGCTAAAGATTTTTAGGTATGCTTAATTTTGATACATAATTATGCATTGATGTTTAATATTTTTAATTTTTATGAATTTCTTTTTCAGAAATATATTGTACAATGAGGAAGTGTTGCAATATCGAGTTATTAAACCTTCAAATTCTACTTTTGCAAAAAAAATCTGGAATTTATATCCATGTCGTAGGTTTATGCTATTAAGTGGCTGGATAGAGGTATTATTAATCTTTCTGTAATTTGTGATATTTATTGCATGCTCTATATTTCTGCAAAACATTTTAGAATTCAATTTGATTGGAAAATTAAAAGTTCAAAGTTATACACTGTGTGTTATCAAAATTGTTCTCCCATACCTAAATTAAATTCCTTTACCATATATTTTAACATCATGTGCAAAAATTGCTATCTGGGGGACTTTTTACAGATAGTTAGTTGTATTCAAATAAGAGAGAAACTCGGGAAACTTCCTAACATAAATTTAGTTAGACATGCATGTTAAAGGGAGACAAAAACTACCATCTCCTATTATAGAATCATTACTATGGTCAAATACAAGAATTTTCTTTGAAAATTGTTGTGTGTCCTGTCACTAAATTTCAGTCAGCTCTTACACTAGGCTTGAAATTGCATAGTAAACAATTATCCTTGTTTAAATTTCCTTTTGAGAGGATTTTTAAATGTGAATCATATCCATGTGTTGCAATGAAGGAAACACCCAAGTAACTTTCTCAAAAAACTCTTCCAGACAAAAGCATAATATCTTTTATTCTCAATATTAACTTATATTGAACCTGAAATGTTTCATTTTCAAAAGCATTTCATAAGAAGCCCATATATTGATGCCTTCACAGTGGATAACTTAATTGCTGTAACACATTTTAATCATAAAATTACCTTAAGGGAGGACTTTTTAAAGATATTTAACCATATTCACATTTTGTTAGGAATTATATTTGGAATATTACAGAACACCTATTCTAACAAAGATAAATGCAAAAGAAAGTTTTACAGTGTTCGTGCCCTGATGTTCATTACAATCAAAACTGTAACCTTTCATTCTGAAGTATCCTACCATCAAGCCATGGTGAGATTTGCCAATAAGACAACAAGAAGATATTATTGCTTTGACACTACATAATTGACATTCCAATGACTTAGGTCTGTTATAAGGCATTTTAATATTCTCTGTTTCAATTGTCTTTATATCTTTATTTATAGATAGTCCTATTTACATAGTGGAGTAGAAAAAATCGAGAAAGCACTTTTCCCAATAAATATGTATGCGGAAGCTCCACATCTATCTTCAATTGTTCAATAATTCGTATTTTTTCGATATAGAATGACCCAAGATCTTTGACTCTTCTCAATAATGTACTACTACTAAATTTATAATTAACAAAAAATAAGAATTTATTGATTAATGTTCAGTAAATTTCCATTAAATTGGACTTTCCTTAATCCAGAATACATTTTTGTACATCTAAATTCCTTTATTTATAAAGTATGTACATATATAAATTATATTTATAAAGTATGTACATACTACATTTATAAAGTATGCACATACTATATATAGAGTATGTACATTTATAAAGTATGTACATACTATATCAATAAAAAGAGCAATTTAGCTCAATATTATATTTTTGTTGAATCTGGAATGTTTTTGCATTTGGATGAGTCAAGACACAGCTGGTTTTGAAACTGAAGATTTTTACATCACTCTACATGAAGATAGAAAAATTGAGGTGTCATTTGAAGACAGAATATTGGTTAGATACAGATAAATATGATCCAGGCTATTATAATTTAACAGGATGAAATTGTTGAGAGTGACCACAGCAAAAACTCTGAAGAGGGTGAAAATAATAAAAGTGAAGCATGACAACCAAATTATCCCCATAAATTACAACTTACAGATTAAGGATCACTTAAGTTTTATGAAAAATATGGTTAAGACAACAACAATGATGCCATATCAGAATATTATGAACATTTGAGACATCTTTGTGAATTAATTGTTCAAGAAGTAACCACAATGTGAAGTAAGACAACAAAAGATGTGTAATTACTTTCAATCACTGTGAGCAAGTAAAGTGTGGTGCTTACTGGTTGGGAGGTAAACCTGGGAGGACCATCATGTCCAAAGTACTTTTTATCTGATGTTAATTGATGTATAAGTAAAATAATGTATGCACATTTTATACTTAATTTTCTCTAATGCGGTTTTATATTTCATTCTCTTGAATTCAAAATACAATTTTTACTGTGTATATTTTATTTATTCTCCTTAACTCAATTTTTTTTATCTATATTTCCCATAATTCAGACAATATTGATCACTATTAGTCAGGATTAATGAGGTCTTAATGTATTTTAAATGTTGTGTGATTTATTTCAAAATGAGAAATTGGAACAACCAAAGTTAAAATCCTAGAATCATATTCGGGTTTAAGTCAATTTCCAATTTTTGTACCAAACACTGCATAATTATCTCGTCAATCAAATTATGTCACTTTGTATGATATCTAGCTTTCAATATCCTGACTGTGCTTAAACTTAAATTTTAAATATGGCAATCTCAAATTATTTTAAATTTCAAATATCAAAATTTCTAATATTTCAATATAATTACATAATACAGAAGTATTAAAGTGCTAATAACTAGATACTAACTTCATAAAGATTGCATAATGAATAACAAATATAAATTAATTATTATGCAGTCTACAACACGTGACATATCTGGGCAATAAAACTTAAAGTAAACAATAAACATTTTTTATAAAAACTTGCATTTTAATTAATTGGGTTGTGGCATGTGTTAAACAGTCTAGCTTTGGATTGAACTGTGCAAAAAAAAGCAAAATCTGTAACATAATTTATGTTATATGCATTTATATGAAAACTCAAATTGTAATTAATCATGCTGTGATACCTGCTTAAAATAAATTTATTGTCGCACAATCTAACCCTGGAGTAAACTGGGTAATAAAGCTAAATCTATAAATCCTATTCCATGTAAATAAAATACATTTTCATATAAACTCAAATTTTAATTAATTGGATACCTTAAAAAAACCATCACTGTAAAAGCAGTTTAATCTTGGAGAAAACCGGGTAAAGCTAAATCAATAATGTAGATAACATACATTTTTATGAAAAAAATGAGTTATCTAATTATATTATCAAACATTTCTGTAAAAACTCGAGTTAAGGTAATAAAATTCATAGTAAACCTCTATATATTCATGCCAAACATTTTGCACAGCATTCAGTAAATTACATAAATTATTACATACAACAGCAACTTTAATTCAATTACAAATAAAATAAAAGTATTTACTCAATCATCACTTGGTGAGTTTTAAAAAAATTGCAAGTGTAGTTTTATCACCATTTATATTTTTTTATTGCTAGCTACACAAAAATGCCAAAACTCAAATTTATAATGAAACAATTTGAAAATAAATTTACTTAAACTTTCAAAATTTCACTTATTAATCTTAAATAAAAAATTTACTTCAAATTATTATATAAATGTAACTGTCAAAGTATAAACTAATAGAAAATATACCACTTCATTTGTTTAAATAGTACTCAACTGAAAGTAGAAACACTAATCAAATGCTTTTAGGCTTACTATCATGCAAAACAAATTTTGCACATATACACAATCTTGTTATGTCATAAATTGCAAGTTACTTCATATAAATTCAGAAAAATATTCTGAAGCAGTAAACCAGTTTGGTACATTATATTGGCATTCTGGCACCTTGGAATAGGCCTAGCTAAATATCCAAGTATAAGTAATGAATCATTTAAACAAATTATTTGAAGATTAATGTGTAATAAAATTTCAAAGGATATAAGTCCAAATGAACTTTCAAGATGTCTCATCCAAGAAAATTGGTTCAACTCTTTGAATCTCAAATTTAGTCATCTTTTAATAATAATACTGAAAAACAGCATTTAAACAGTATTAAAAAATTTTAAATAGAATTCTTAAATTATATTAAATATAAAGTAATATACAAATTTATAAAGGACATGCAAGTTGAAATCAAAAATAGATATATTGTAATGTTTGTACATTAAAATCATATTTGATTTCTGTATTCTACTATGTGGTTCTTCGATCTATGATAAAAGGAATAAGAAACATCTAAGTACAAAACATTTTATTACCTCAAAAATTTACATCATGTTTAAAAGATTTGAAAACTCAATGTAACAATAATTAAAACTAGAGTGAAATGACATTCATCTTCTATTTGATTTTTTTACACAAATGAGTAAAATATGCTATTTTAATAAGTATTTGTCTTATACAGACTGAATGAATGAATCAAAATACTTCTCAACTTTATTTAAAATAGCATATACCAGGGAAGTAAACCTTAATGGACCGAAGTGCCATTTTTTCTAAAGAAATGTTGAATGAAGCCATAGATGTGCTGTCAAATACTTTTGACTTTGAGAAAATAATGAAATTAAATACTAACAACTCAAAACTTTATTTATTAATAAAAAATGCAGTTATATGTATAATTTAAGCTAAAATAACATTAGTGTGAATTTTGTTGCAGATTAGATGATAAATAACTTTTATTTGGGGTGTTAGATGTTACTTTTAGCACAATACATGCTGAACTGGAATCGTCTAACAAGTGGTTTCTAAGCAATTTTTTAATGTCATTTATTCATCTGTAAAATAATGACTTTCAAGTAGAAATAGACAAAAATATAACATGAGTTGCATTCTACTAAAAATCAAATGTGTTTGAAATCAAATTCCATTTTGCAAAAAAAAAATTTTACTGGCATTTTTACTCATATGGCTTGTTAATTTTTCTATTTCAATTCATTCCAGTTATATCCTAGTTTCAAAAAATTTTGAACTAGATTGGAAATTAATTAGCTGCATTTCAAATTCTTCAATTTCCAACTTGAGCATTTCTGAAAATTTCTTAAACTGAGAAAATTTTGCTGAAAATTCCTTGAATTTACCTATGTAATTGATTCTTCAATCAATATATCTGATATACATTTAAATCTTTGATTATTTTTGAAATTTGGGGATTTTTTTTTTTTTTTAATAATATTATTTCTTAAAATCTGCAGTTTAGTGTGAAAAGTGCAAGTGAGATCCATCTTGATGATCATTATTTTATTAGTAACTTTAAATTTTATGTTCAGTTCATTGAAATGTTGGCATACATTTGTAAAGAAAACATTGATTTTGAAAGCCACATAACATCCAACATTTGCAAGAGCTGATTAGTTTTCTTCTCATTTTGTAAAAAGTTTGATTTCTTCTAAGAAGAGCACAAATCTTTGAAATACATTCTAGAGGCTCATTGAGTGAACACTATGTATTGTTAAATCATTATACACTGAGTCAACTTCATCCAATAGACCATCTAACTTACATTTATTTAAAACCTGCAACAATATGTTGTTGTTACTGAAACAATTTTTTATCAGCAAACAAATTTTTAATAGTCTTACAAATATCTGAACTCTTTGTAATGATATTATTGCAGTTAATTCTTCCTTAATGACATTTCTTAAGCAATATCAAGCAAAAACCACTGACATATGGATTTAATGACATAGTACTTTCGTCAAAACAATCATATGAAAAGGTTGGAGTTAATGTCATTTTTTGTTAATTTCTTTCATTTCTCACCAGTTTTAAGATTATTTTATTGTATTTTTAGATAAAAGAGCCCTTTTGATGTACTGAATTATTTTATTGTCAAAATCATCAAAAAATAATGTGCATGCTTTAAAAAAAAAAAAAAAAAAAACTCCTTCTTTAAAAGAATTATTGTGCCAAGCATACATCTGCAGCTGAGTACTTTGCCACTCTAATATGAAAAATTTTTGCCAATACATATAATCATAGATGTCTACTTATATTTCTGTTCCTTAGTGCAGTTGCAGTTCTTTTTGTTTGCAAAAATGCCATTTTACAGATTATACTTCATGCACCATTCCAGAACATAAAATGCATGGCTTTGTTGCCCTTACTGACCATTAAAAATTTTTCTGAGTTTGAAATTCTTTTCTACAGTTACTATCTTACACTTTTTTTTTATTGAATTAGCCATTTTTAAATAACAGTTAAAAATAATAAATGTAACAGGAATAATTTAGATAAATTTTAAAGTTACCAGACAATATATAGTATGTATAAACAAGCCATGTGTTGCTTAAATGTATAATATTACATATCAGTTTTAACTATAGAAAATGCAACTTTTATAATCAAATATGACAGATACTCATTTGTACCATGATTTCTCTAGATCTGTGCAAACAAATTTTTCTTATCCAAAATATATATAATTACAAAATATATATATTTCTACAAAGCAAATATAATGTTGATATTTGCAACTAGCACTTCAAAATTTGAACACACATGAACATCTAATAATGTTTAATTTTATGCCATGTGATATATATCCTTCTTTACTTTGTAATCATTTCCAAGTAAATTCATATCTCTTTCAAGAAATCTAGCTATAAAATTGCAAAAAAGTATCAGATATAAAATGTGAAGATTTTTATTATGTAAGAAAGATTTTTATCTAAATAAGTAAATTTCTATGTACAAATTTTTCAAATTATTAGTATATATTATCAAAATATCCAATATGAAATACATGGTAATGTGTTTGGAAATCTGGTTTTATTGCATTATGACAGAGGTTTTTATTAAAAAAATTTTAACTGTTCTTGAAAAATGTTGAGGATATAAATTAATTACAATTAGTTGTTTGCTTTGTTCATACATATTTAAATTAGACTTGTGAAAAAGGGAATGGTATATAAAGTATACTTTAACTAATTTCATTTATTTGTATTGAGAAAAGGTTTTTATATACTTAAATAGGATTTAAATATTTAGTATTAAATTACATTTTCATTTTTATAAAAGTTTAAACCATTCAGCAAATTCTGATTTTATGTATAACATGTATCATATTTTGATCTAGGTTAATGATCAGTTAGTTTTCAATTCTGATGAAAATCTTGTGGAAGTTATCAATATACTCCTGGAACATCGGTAAGATTTTAAGTTATAGATTTTTGTATCATAACATAATTGTAATAAATATTTGGTTGATATTCAGAACATTTTATAAATGTGTGCTGCAGTTGAATATTGAATTTAGTCATTCATTTAATCAAGCATTATCTGACAAAATTTGGGAAAAATTCAAATTGTATATTTTTAGAAATATAAATTTTAGAAGTTAACTTATTATGGTTTATTTGAATTTTGTTACTTAAATTTAATCAGATGTGTAGTTTAATATTTTAAATGTTTAACATAAGTACTATACAATCCAATTATTGTTCCCCTCCCCAGAAAATATTTCCCTAATGATTTAAAGAGAACATTCAAATTTCTTAACATGTAATTTTTTATTAAAAATTATTAATATACCATTATGTAAATGTTATTCAAATCATCAATATTATTAAAATGGTATGAATTAATATAAGATTTGTTATCAAATTTTAAAATAATATCATGTTAAATATTTTTCAAACATTTATATTTTTTAATATACAAGAATTAATTACACTATTCATCCAGTATACTTGTTCATTTTCCTAATGTTTTACACTATTATGTGAAATAAGTATAATTTAAGCTATCAGCAAACCTGCCCACTGGATTGCTTGTAGATAGTGTCTGTTTTGTGGATTTCAGGTGCTTGTTATATCTGATTAACCCCTTAAGGCACACATTAATTTCTAATTTTCGGTCAAAAAATCACCTATTTTTTTTCTTGCATAATCATATTCTCTAGTGCATTTTAAGACATGATCGACAAATAGAAGTAATTTTTAACTAAAAATTTAATTAAAAAATCTTATTTTTAATTTTGGAATAATTTCACTTAAAGTTGTCTTTTTTTACGCTCCTTTGTATTAGAAAAGACAACATACAGGGGTACAAGTATAGGCTAATTTAAAAATATATATATATTATACAAACAAAGTGAAAACGATTTGATTGCATGTTTATTTTGAATTTTAAGTTATTAAAATCAAATTAAATCAAATTTTCATACCTAAAATTGACTAAAAATTCAGTTTGGTATGATATACCATGAAGCATGGTACTGCGCAAAGTCCAACATTACAGTTCCTACAATAGTATCTTGTTTCTTTCCTTATCTTTTTACCCCTCTCGTCCCTTTTACTGCAACAAACTGCGCAATTTCTACAAGGGGCCGCTTTCTTTTCTGTAGGTGGTACAAATTCGGGAAATGCATATCTGTTTGTTTCTGTTAGAATTATGTCCATGAGAGAGTTATCAAAAAATAATTCAAAGTATGACAAAGCATCATCGTAATCCGTCAAAGTAAAACAACAGCCAGGGTTAGCTTCAAATCGAAATCTCGGTGGTGCAACATTTGGTTTATTTGTACTAATTTGATACCAATTCCTTGCTATATCCAAAATCTCGTTGTCATTATCTTCCGATTCACTTCCATCACTCAAGAAATCATCACTCTCATCGCTCAAACTGTCTGATAAATTGGCATATTCAAAATTGTCATTGTCAGAGTCGCTCATTATCAGATAACTTTTTTTTAAATTACAAAAACACTTAGTAATATAATTTGCAGTTAACTGCTTACTTTTATTATATTTACGTAATAAAAATGGATATATTACCACAGATATATACACCAAACGACTGCTTTATAACAAAGAATTCCTAGCAAACTTATAGCTAATCATCAAAATGCGCCACCTGGTTTACACAAGAAAACTGCTGAATAGTGGTGCCATCTATGTCAAATAAATTTAGTTATAATCTAGCCTATTTATTTTTACTGGAATGGATCTCAGACGAGCATTTGAAATAAAATAGCGCGAGATACATGGACGCCCATGTGAGACACGGGCATGTGCAAATTTGCCGGAAACTTTCGCCTGTGTGGGACACAGGCAAATGCGTTAAGGGGTTAATGAAATAATCACATGATTAATGGCTCCACACCAAGCATTGAACAATGAATATTATTTACATTTTGAATTCCAATGCAGGCTTTTTCGTTTGCAATATATTTTATTACATATTCATATGTATTTTCTCAAAAATATATTAAATTTTGAGAATTCTTTCATTTATAATTATTAAATAAATTAATATGTAATAATTGTTATAAAATTATTTGAAAAAAAAAAAGGTTTAAATCATGAAAATATTGACTTTTATTAAAAATTTAGATGATTTAGGTAGCTTTAAGAGTTTTCTAAAATAGTTAATCTCTCTTAAGGTTAAAAATTTAAATAACTTTCCTAAAACTTAAGTTTTTAATTACGTATGTAGCCTATATAAATAAATTTAAAAGTATTTCTTTTGAAATGAATTTTTAAATTATGATAATTATATAAATTGGATAATTTGTGAAATTGTTTTGCAAAAATTGTTACAAGAGAACATAGAAATTTTTTATGCTTAACTGTATTTGGGTTAAATTAAAAATTGTTACTCAGTTAATAATTACATTTCATTTCCTAGTTTGTTTCATATAATATAATAATACAATTAAAGTTATTTACTATTTTAAAATTAATGCAAAATATATATATAATACAAAAATAGTAAGTAAATTAAATATTTTTTTAATTTTAAGAAACAATTTCAATGAAGAATGCATGAATGAGAATCTATAATTTTTTAAAGATATTGTTGATTAATACAAGTAAATTTTTATACGAGTCATGATAAAATCATTATCGACTTAAATAAAGGCCAGCTATTCTCAAGCCCTGAGGCTGTGCTCCATTGTTTGAAGGTCATTAATAATCAAAATAACTATATATAAATAATTAAACATATTTTATGAAATCAGAAGCATATTAATCTATTAAAATAAACTTATTTTAAAAATTAATTATAAATTCAATTTCCTCTGAAAATTTACTGTCTATTTTTATACACTGCATTAATTAAAAGTAAATAAAACCCATACCTCAACTGTGGATCAAAAAATCAGCCATGTTAGTACTTTGGTAAAGAACTCATGGATAGCTGATAGTTATTCATTGTATTTGAGCAACGGTGTTTCTTTGTTATGCTTCATTTTTATAAATATTCAATACAAGGAAATAGGTTGGACATATTAATTCTTAAATTACATTTTACTAACTTTATAAATCTAATGTATTAACATACCAAGGATGAAATATGAAAATTTTCTTTATTTATGGTAAGTACTGTTTTTAATTAAAGTTTAATATTTCAGTGATATTGCTCCACATGTTGCTGAATGGGATGAAAGCTCAAAATATGATGATACAATAGACAGACAAGTAATTCCACTTTTTATATGCATGCAATAAAAAAATTCTTTTAAATTTGTGTTTAGTTTTAGTAAATAATTTTTAAATCATTAAAACAGCAAATAATTGATTTCTCAATGCATAATCATTTTTTAATGTGCTGAATTTGTTTATAAAAATTACATAAATTTATAATTTAAAGAAAAAATCCAATATAAAAGTTTTAATTAAAACTGATCAAAATTGATCACTAGTAGCTAAGTTACTTAATCAATTCATATAGTTACAAAAATTATTTAGTAAAAAAATTGAAAAGTTATGAAATTTAGTATAAAGCAATGTATTAACAGCTGATATCATTACTTAAATTATGCATATGAAATTTTATTCTTTAATAGCACAATTTTATTATATATTCATTTTACTCCATTACAGTTTAACTCCTGATTATATCAACAAAATCTAAATTTCAGAAAACTTCAATTGCTAATAATGAAGTAGTGCTTAAGTTCAACATAATTAATAAAAATATATAAATAATTTGGACTCATTTTCTGAAAAAACCACTAATAAATAATATGTAAATAGTCAATTTAATTATCTCATATGTAATAAGTGTATTAATGTTAAAGCTATTGAATGCATGAATTGTTCAAGTGTGCATATGTGTTAATCTGTTTTTGTTTTTCTGTAATTTTAGGGATTATTTCAGGAGCCACACTACTTAATTTCCTGAGTAATCAAAAGTTAATATAATACCATTTTTATGACAGGAAAAGTAGCATTGTAGAAAGGAATTTTATAAAAGTTGAGATAATCTGACTTTATTGAAAGGCAAATATATTGATTGACTTGTAGATTCTAAAATTGTCCCTTTTTTAAATCTGAATTTATTTTCATAAAGCTGTCATTAAATCTAGGTATTTTAATCAAAGTTTCTAAAGTCATTTTATACTAATATACCTACCTCAGTTTAAGAAATGAGTATTTGATTATATATATATATATATATATATATATATATTTGTGTGTGTTTTATTAAATTTTATTCCTTTACAAATTATAGAATTTTGAGTATACCTATAAAAACATTGAAAATATCTAGTTAAATATAGAGTGCCAAACATATTAATAATTTTAGGTATTTTTTCTCCGTAAATTTGGGAATTCATTCATAATGATTTTAGCTCTTCTCCTTGCTTCCAAATGCTATTAGTCATAATATGGCAACACATACTACTTATAAAATATGTGATTTTAATTTTACCTTTAAAAATTTAATAATAATATAAAAATAATTTTCATTAAAATTGTATGGAAAAGTTTGGGAATTGTACTTATAATTTCAACTTAAAAATTCTTAAATCTTAATATAAATTTTTTTTAATGTATTTTGTTTTATTTGAAAAAAGAAAACTTATAGATTTAATTATTGAATATAAAAACTGCAATATAAACAATTTAGTCATGATTTTGATAAATTTTTAGGTACTTAAAAGTTTTCTGATCAGTGCTGTACATTATATTATCTCATTAACTTAATGACTAATTTAATTAGTGTAGATAAAATCTATAATCTAAATTCATATTATGCAGTTAAAGATATTAAAACTAGTTTACCTGAAAAAAGAAAATTAGGCTATATTACTATTGTTAATAGAACTTTTAATTAACTGTGATTGAGAAGACTCTTTTTTCTGAGTTAATTTTAAAACAATTAATTTAAAATTTGATGCCATTTGCAAATCTGCCTATTTCTGATTTTGAGATAATGTTTCATTTTAATAATATATTTCCTAAAATAAATTGAAAATTGGATAGATAATTAGAAATATTTTTGATTAATTATATCTTCAGAAATTTGATATTTTTAATTTATCTTAAAATTTATTTATCAAGCATTATCAGCATTAAAGCTCAGTTTGCTTTGCTTCTGTAAAAGTAATTACTTTTATAGCCATTTAGATTATTTTAAATTTATGTATATATTAAGAATTTTCAAATAATAATTTGAAAAACAAATTTAAAGTGTACAAAAATAATAAATTTATTGTTCACCCTAAAAATATATAAAAGTTTCAATTTTAATTTCTAATTAATGCAAAATTATTTTATAATATTTTTGCTTTTGAAATGCTTAAAGGAGGTCCTGCATATAGAAAATACTTCATAATGCAAAATAAAATTTAAAAATCTTGCTTATTTTATTTAACCTAGTGATGTGTATTTCAATTAAATACAAGATTTAAAAAATCTGAAATCAAAGTAAATTTGCACCAAGCTCTGGTTTTTGATTCAACAGTTTGTGGGTTTGAATCCCACCTGAAGTAAGGATGTTCCTAGTGGTCTGGAAGCCATTTGATAAATCTCTGTCTAATTAAGTTTAAATCAACTGTTGATCGACAACCAAACAAAACAAAGTAGATTTGTCTTTGATAAAATAATTTACTTAATTGATATTACTAATTTATATTAAAGTATATTTTCCCAGTTTATTAAAAATTGAGTTGATTATGTAATTTAAAGTATTTACATTTTAGATAAAAGAAGAACAGTTAAGACATAAAGCAATTATAGAACGAGAAAAAGCATTAGAGGAGTGCTTGAAAGATAAGAAATATAGAGAGGAATTAGCCAAAGAAGTAAATAAATAAAAATAATATACAGTAAAAGTATATTTTTATTTTAAGGAATTTTTAAGTGATGTATTTGATGAAAAGTAAAACTTCTTCTACTTAATATGTATGATTACTATTTGATACTCCTATGATAGTTTATTTTAATATTTAAATGCAATTTGTGAAAATATATACAATTAATATATACATAATATACACATACAAAATACAGTTTTTGAATACAACAGATATTTTTGAGATTAATAAAGGATTCTGATTAATGGCCTGCAAGATTCTACTAATAAAAAAATTTCAAACTATATCATTTTGACTGAACAAAAAATTTGTAATGTCACTTAAAATATATTGTTTTGCTATTTGAATGTACAATTTAATTAATTTTCATAATGTTTTAATGCACTCATTTCTCATATTGATATGATGTTTTAAATATCAAGTATTTTAAAATTAAGTATTTTTTTTCATCTATTGCCACAGTATTATAAAATGTAACTCTTGTGCCATTAAGCCCTATAATTAAACTCACTCTTGACTAATATAAATGAACTTTTCAATTTTGTTAGTTAGATAGTTTTTCAATAAATAAGAATATTTATGAATCTACATCTTGATTTTATGAAAAATAGTTGATAAAGCTTAAGCTTTATAAAATAAGCAGTGAAAACAATTAGATATTCTTTCATAAATATAAAATCACAAATTGCACTGAATTATTATTTAAGTGAATATTTATAAATCAAAGGAAACTTATATTTCTATTTAAATTTATTATCATTTGAAAATTATTTAAATATGTTCTTTCTCTCTAGATTAAAGCTCAAATTGCAGCTGATAAAAAAAACAAAGAGCCTTATCAAAACCTGTTGTAAGTTATTAATTGCATTGAAAAAAATATTTATAAAAGTTTTATTTTATTTGTAAACTGTAAAACTATGATATACATAATGCAGCGAAGTATGTTCTGCATTAAATAATATTGATAGTATTTTTAAGAATATCTTTATTTGATTTTTGACATTTTATTTATCTATTAAAAGTATGTACTAAAATTATCTATGATAATAATTAATGTGATAAAAGAAGGTATTTTTGTTTATACTTTCTTAGTACATGATTCACATTAGTTAGAATTTAAGTGCACATCACACAGTATAAATATATTCTGTACATAAACAAGTCCTTAGAAAATGGACATGAAATGTTCATTGAGGTTTTGAAAGAAATAATTGTAAAATAGGTATCATGTGAAGTATTTTACAATTATTCCTTTTTCAAACTTCTCATATAAAGGGGAAATAAACTTATATCATAATTGAAGATTAAAGCAAATGCAAAAACAGCTGGAAAATATAGAATTGGAATTGCTATTATATATTTTTAACTTGGCAAAATGCAAGATTATTTTTCTTATTAAAATTATTATCTTATTTACATTTATATTATTTAATTATTGAGCATTAGGCATTTTATAAATTACATATTGTTATTTTTTATGAAATGTTAAGATTTTTTAGGAAAATATATTATCATTAACAGTTTTTTACGTAAGTATATTTTACCTTTTTTATCTATATTAAGAACATGAATCTTAATAAGTACTGATAGCTGGAAACCAATAGTCACTGACTTACAATAGTTAATATTAACCATTTAAAATTATTATTTTCAAATATTTTATTGTTCTAAAGTATTTAATTTTCAATCATAATAATAGTTTAATAAAAACAAAGCAGTGGATGTTGATTATCAATTGCTTTTATTGAAAGTATTTCAGAATATTATTAGTATACAGGATTTTATTGCTTTCTCTTTCTGTATTGAATAATATTTAAGGCAAGGTACTCCAGATTACAGTAGTGTCTACGTGGGTCAAATCAGACTGAGGACAATTGATGATTTAATGTTGTTATTATTACTGCAACAAGCTGTATAAAAGACAGATGATAATAATAATTCTGTTTTATTTATTTACTGCTACAGCTTAATGACAAATGTTCACTTTTAAAAGATGCTAATGAGATTTAAGTAATTGTGATTTTTTCCTACTGGAAATTGCTTGTAGTGGTGAGCCATTTTTATTTGTACGGTATAAAAGCGATTTAAGATACTCATTGGTTAACTTAAACCTATAAATATTCTTTATGTGCTGCATTTTGGAGATTACTTTTTCACACAAGGAAATAGTATGAAAAACAGAATACAGATTATGAACAAATATGCAAGCTTCGAAATTATTCCAGTAAAAGATTACATTATTTCAATAATATGCGATTTGATTGCATTTAAAATTACAATTAAGTACAATCAAATCTTGCTTAATTTTGGATTACTTGTTATTTCTTAATATCATATAGACTTTATGGTATTAAGAAATTTAATATTAAAATAAAAATTGCTAAATAAACTTTTATATGATTTATGCTGATATTCACATTTAAGAAGTGTAGTCAAGCTTGAATAATTAGTTGTTTTGGGTTATAAGTTCTTTAGTGAGCTTTTAGTATTTTTTTAGAATATATTTTGATTATAATAAAGAAAAAAAAATGTGCCTGTTAAAGTTATTAAAATGGAAACAAGGCCAATGCCTTTTAGTAGATTATTTTCATTATTCTGTAACTTCTTCACTGGCCACAAACTTTTTTTTTTATCCTATGCTCGTTCGTGGCATCTCTACCATTAATCGACGAGCAGCCCAATAAAAAGATGAACGCATATAAAAACAAGAATAAAATCCTTTAGTAGCCTCTAAAGAGTTATCACTCCTAAACTTTAAAACTTCAGGGCAATTTTTGAGGTGAGCAGCATCCATGTCATCATGATTGTACAATGGACAATGAGCATTGTCCATTACACCTATTCGATGCAGATGCCTTTATAGATAGTCATGTCCAGTTGTCACCTGGAAACAAGCGACACCAACAGATTGTGGTAAGGAGCCAGGGATTTTATTTTTCCCATCAAGTAGAGTTTTTCATTGCTGTCCATAGCCACATCAGCATGAAGGGAAACTCTTTCATACTTTATTTTATTAAGAATTACACTTTTGATGTTACTCAAAGGTAATGGGAGATTTGGCTGGATCATAAGGGAATCAGTTTTGCAAATCTGTCTGCCTACTCATTTCCAAAAACATCACAGTGGCTCGGGATCCATTGAAGAGCAACACAGTCTTCATTTCAATGAGTTTATGTAACTTCATTCTGCAAGAGTGGACTAGTCCATTATTATTATAATTTACATTAGTAAGCGAATGAATAATAGACTGTGAATCAACAAGGAAAACAACTTTTTGATCATGGGTGCTTCTTAATTTGTCAATTGCATGAGCTATAGCAACAAGCTCGCCATCAAAATTATTGCTGTATTTCCCCACAGGGGGCAGCTTATACTAAAATCTTTTGAATATATTTCAGCACCAGAATTTTTTATAGCATTATCTGCGGAACCATCTGTGAAAATATGGTGCTAATCCTCATATGAGTATCTGCTATGAATTGTTACCAGAGCAGCACTTTTCAACTTACTCTTTAGTGTGTACTGTTTGGGGGGGTGATATCAGTCACCTTCGCGTGGTGCCCCCTGTTTCTACTAAATGACTGATACTTATCGTCTATTAAGCAGTCTTTATTCTTCACAAACTAAAGATATATATTTAATAATTTATATGACTTTGCCATACAATGATAGTTTTCAATTGAATTGTAAAATATTATGACTGTACCATCTAATGAACAGATTGCTTCTTATCCATTATAAAATTAAAAATGCTATATGAAACAGTCAATATTA
The DNA here is from genome assembly GCA_030067965.1 of Latrodectus elegans. Classification (NCBI taxonomy): domain Eukaryota; kingdom Metazoa; phylum Arthropoda; class Arachnida; order Araneae; family Theridiidae; genus Latrodectus; species Latrodectus elegans. The sequence continues at coordinate 51,894,420 of CM057813.1, forward strand.
AATATTAACTAATAGCTCTAAAATATAACATATTAATAATGCTATTTATTACAAGCATCTTGAATTGCTACATGTAGTTTATTGTGAATCAATCAGTGTCTTATTACTGGACTGAGTTATGAAATATTGAAAGTTCCAAATCAAAATTATCTGACATATAGTGCATATTTTATGTTATACTGACAGCTTTGCTTTCTTCACGTTCCTTAGAATAATTAACTGTTGTACAGTGATTTTGAAAGGACTACTAGTCCCACTAGTTAACAGTTACCTCATTGCAGGTACTGTTTATTTCTACTTTTGACCACAAATGTCCAGAAAGTTAAAATGGTTTTGCATCTTGGAACTTGAATAATCAATATAGCCTAAGTTTGAAGAAATCTCTAGATCTAAGGTAAGGATCACATTTAATCAGTGTGATATGCAAAAGTCTCATGGTCAAATAGAATAGTGTACAGCTAGAGAAAATTTTAGATAGTTAATAAATCAAATATGATCACATTATAGTATCTTTATTTGATACAATTTATTTTATTTTATCACATACACTAGCAAGTAATCTTATATGATAACTATAGTTCTTTTGACAGTCCTTAAAAGCTCATTGTTTTCATTAAATTTTAATGAACCATGTTTATGTTCAAATTCTAGTATATACCATTAACAAAAATATATGTTAAGTTATTTTTATTAATTTTAGTGAAATTCTAATAGTAATATTTTTTTTAATAATTTGTTGAAAAGTCTTACTTACTTTTATAATAAATTTTTTGCTAAAATAATTTTAAAAAAATTATTTAAAGTGAAATATTAGTAACTAATGACAAAAATACTTGAAAGACTTGTTTCATATGTATCTTAAAAAAATTATAATAGAAATAATTAATAAATGAGAAATATTATTTCTGATTTCCATATTATTTTGATTTAATTTGAATATTTATTGAATTACTTAGAAAATACAGATAATTTGTTACCATTTAAAATAAAAATGTCTTAAAATATGTCATTTACAAATACTGTATTCCTTTTTTCAGGTTGATAAAAAAATTGTAAAATGTGCAAACATTAAAACCATTATATAATTAATTATCAAAACAGAAGATATTTGCAAGATGTTCATAATCATGTATATTCATAGATGATCTAATGACAATTCAAACTAATAATCAAAATTTTCATGTTACTATTTGTTGTGCAGCTGATTTATTGTAATTGTATCTAGATATTGGTAGTAGAAAAGATGAGCTAACAAGAACAATGAGCTAACCTAAAATTAAATTCACCATGGAAAATTTGCCAGTACAACACAAAGTAACAAAGTTGTCTTCACACTCTAGAAGTTTTTGTTTTTTATAAAATTTTTGTGCTCAATTTCCTGAATATATCAATCTGTACGCATTGCCTGTCTTTGAAGCTAAAAGGAGACCATCCTTCAAGGTATTCTACAAATTCAAGGCACTGCAACTAATTATTTTATTCTCTTCTAAAAAATGGAGTTAAAGAAATGGTTCGATAACTATTATATTCCTTGGGAAAAAAATTTATTGATAATAGTGGCAATTTGCTCAAAATAGCATGAGTAAAGATATTCATATCACCCCTTAATATTTTGCTTATCAGAGCAATAAGGAATCTTTAAAATATGTTAACAATTTAAAGTTACATTGTAAAAAGCTTTTGCATATTATAAACATTTTTTATTTGAGAAATTGCAGAACTATTTTCAATTTAATTAAATTAGCATTTAAAACACTATTCCGTTTTTGTTTTTTTTTTTCCCTATTAAATATTCATCCATTACAATGGTATCTAAACTTCTTTTATTATATATCATTAAAAATTATTGATAAACTTTATTTAGTAATTTGAATAAAATCAAGTTATTAAATAGTAACAAATTTTATAAAAGCTTTTCACAGGCATATAAGAAATAACTTTGTGACATCATTAAATATTACTTAAGTTCAAATAGATTTATTTATTTATTTATTTGTTTGAATACTCTTTTAGTAATGCTAATGCATTATAGAAATCCATTACTCATCAATAAATTGTTGGCAAAATAATTATTGCTTAGTATTTTTATATTTGCTTATTGATTTCTCATGTATAATATTTCATAAATAAACAAAATTGTATGATGTTAGTATTGATGAAAAATATTAGACCATGCATAATCTATATTTATTTTATAAAAAGCATGTCAAATCAAATGATGCAAGAAACAAAACATTTTGCATCACAGACACATTTCAGAATGTATTTTCAAATCACAGTAAGTAAATATAAAGAATAATACAAATCTATTAACTACCATTACAAGAATTTCCCAAAAACTCATAACAGTTTATATTTATAGCATGCATTATCTTCAATAAAAATTCAAAAGATCATTTTAAGGCAGTAAGGCAATACATATGTATTGTGTAGTACTTTGCATACAGAATTCTAAGAGTATATATCCTCACTTACATGATTATAATTCCTCACACCACTTGTATCATCTTAACTTCAATAATTATTTACTTAGCAATTGATCAGCAACATTGTAGATAATATTTACATAAAAATTAATAAAGCATGTCTAAAATCAATAATTTGGTAATTAAATGATTAATTTAATTCTTCAAATTTCCAAATTTTAGCCATCAACATCTAACCAATATAAAACAATAATATATAGTAATTTCAAGAAATGTAGTTTGATGTTGAAATATATATTACCTCATGGCGCATGTATCTTATTTTTATATCAAATTTTGTTCTGTTCATAATTTTCAAACTAAAACTTTGAAAATTATAAATGGAATAAAATTTGAATATATATACTCTTTAATAAGATATATCAAGTTATATAATCAATTTGTTTTTCTATGCACCATTTTAACATTAGTGTGACATTTTATAATACAGCACTTTTTTAATATTAAATGTTACTTATTTATAAATTAAGATTTTTAAAACAAAACTAAATATGAAATTACAGAATGTGTGGCTTATTTATTTCAAAAGGAAATCAATACATATCGTTTTAAAGAATAATATATATTAAATGTAATACAAAAATAAAAAAAAAATAAATATCACAGTTTATAATAATTATTTTTAATAGGAACAAAAACAACTAAATTGTTAAACAAACCATAACTTTTATTGCATTCTTCCGATCATATTTCTTAATATTTGAAATTTAATAATAAAAATATTAAATTAAATCTGATTTATGTTATAGTTGTAAAATTTAATACAAAGTTCTATAAGAAGAAAACTCAACATATAGTTACTTTCAGTCATGTGTAAATCGAATTATACTAGTAACAAAATTTTTTAGTATAATGATAACAATGATTTTGCAGTATGAAATCAGAAATATTGTTCTTCAGATTGAAAGAAATGAAAATTTATAAAGTAAAAAACATGTTATGTATTAGGTTTAAATTGGCTGAACATTCATCCCTTAAAAATATTAATATCAAATCTGAAATTTTCAGTTAATTATAAAATAGGAAGCTCTTTCTCTTTGATCGTTCTTTTAACAACATTGTTGTGCAATAATATTCTTTGATTATTTCATCTATACTGCATTTATTCTTGTTTAGGATGAAATTGACTCCAAAAAAATATACAAATTGTTTAAGTCGAATATTTAAGTTTTACTTCTCATAACTCTTTTGATACTGTACAAAAGTATCACTTTAAATAGAACCTACAAATATCGTTTATTTGCAAGATTACACACACAGTTAAAAATTTTTAAACAAAATTCTCAAAGATTTTTTTAATTTTGTCCCATACTTGTTATTAAGGTTCCATGGTTGTAGTTTTGTAAATTATGCTGGTAATGAAATGCAAAAGATTAAGTCAAATAATCTTTTCGATTTTTAAATTTGCCTCTTATAACTTAATAGAATTTTGTATTCGTATATCCATCAACATTTATATTACTTAACTGGAACAATTAAGTTTTGTTAATTAATATTTGTTATTTCAAACATGAAACCCACATATACATTTAATTGAAGCATTTTATTGGAATGTGAAAATTTTTTTAGATTAAAATTATATCCATTTTTTATTTTAACATCAAAACTTCTATCTTTATTAAGATTAAAAAAGTAATTTTTTAACAGTATTTGGTATCTGATTATATTACTTTTTAGATTGATAATAAACATTCTTAATATCATTCATTTTAATAAAAAAAAATTTTATCATTGAGAGACAATATTCAAATATTTTATATGCATTCAAAACAATTATTAGTATTTTTATCATATTCCTTTTAAATATATGTGCAATAAACCTCTACTTTTACAATATTTTACACAAAAGCATAAACAAACTTAAAACAATAAAAATAAACTATATTATCAGGATAATAATTGCCCAAAAAGTAATAGAAATTCTATTTAAAAATTTTGTTTCTAAGAATGTGAAGTATATCTTGAATTATACTTTGGACTTTTTTTTTAATGTGCTTTAACAAGAATGCAAAAGTGCAAGAAAATTAAGAAAGTATACTTAGAGTTTTTTCAAGCTAACAATTTGATTTTTAACTCTGAATTTTTAATACAATGAGAATTAATGTAACTTTTTTGTGGTTTTATGTTCAAATACTTTTATATTTTTAGAAAAATGTTTCTTGTCTTCAATATATATATATATAATGTGTTTAAAAATAACCATGTTTGAAAAAAGAATATTTCAGAGAAACATTTTTTAGAATGCGAATCATTGTACAACAAACCATGCTGAAAATGAATTTTGTAGCTAATATTAAATTTTAAATTCATTTTAATTAAATAATAAGTTATAATTTAAGTAAATTTTTTAGAAATTCATATTAGTAGATTCTAATGCAGTTCTGATATGGCTTCTTTAGTACTCTCTATATTTTTGTTGGATGTTTGCAATTTTATTTCAGCATTCTAATTTTTTATTACTGAAATTTTTCTTTTAAAAAATTGTGTCCTTTCTTAGTAAAAGGAGTTCAATTTATGCAAAACTGAAATATTTTACATACAATTATATTTTTAATTTTATAAGTTTTTTACTGGTGTATGAAACATGTGGGATGGGAAAAAATGTTTAAAAATAGGAATGTTCTATGTTATTGTAAAAACAACACAAAAATTACTAATAAATAGGAATAAAATAGGAAACACAAGGACATATTCATATAAGACTAGGAAATAAGTAAAAGAATGTCTTTCATAAAAAATGTCTAAGTATCAATGCATGAAAAGTTATAAATAACTAACATCTTCAAAATTGCATTTATCTAGAACATATATTTGTTTTGAAAATGTGCAGTACATTATATTATTAGATGTAATCTTTTACCCCTTTTTTATACAGGATATTTTCTCAATCTAATTTACTAGTAAAAATACTGGTAAATTTTTAACTTAAAATTTAAAAAAAACTTAAGCATTTCCTTAAAACATTAATATTATTGCAGATTACTATTCATTTAATAATTACTCATAAATATGAAACTCAAATTTGAAACATTACAATTGCAGTACCATAGAATATCACAATCATTTTCCGAGAAAGCTTCATTGTTTTGTAATACTAGAAATAAGTAAGGCTAAATATTTATATCGACTATGTTAAAATAAGCATGAATATTAAATATTCATCTTGCATTTTTACTATATATATGCAAGACATTAATAAAATAAGAGAAGTCCTATTTATCTATAATTGCACACTATTGTAAAGATGCGTAATTGTAATCTCAAAATTATGTCTTACATTTTATTTTATGTAATAGAATTTCATTTCAGATTCCACCAAATCTTTAAATAGATCTTCAACTTCTTTTGCCTTATCAGCAGTGAAATTTTCGACAAAACCTTCCATATCCTTTACACACTGTGTTTCTAGACGCCTTAAAACAGAAATAATTTCTTTTCCTTTGGGGTTGTCACTTATGAGAATAGGATAGGCTTTCTGGTGTTTGGTATACAAAGTATGATTTCGATTCACTTGTTTCTGAAATCTTGGTTTCACCTAAAATGGAAGATGTGAATTAATGTAACTAATTACTTTAGGATATATATTTAATTTAAAATATATATAATCCTGTACTTCAAATTTTAATTAGCTCTGTATTCTGTAATTTTGCATTGATAAAAATGGGTGCACTCACACTTACAGAATTTTGTAAAATCAATTTTTTCAGAATAGTAGAACCATTTTTCTATTGATTTTATTTAACTATCCTATTGAGATAAAATAAAAACTAAGCCTCCGTAACAAGCAGGCATTTAATGTCTATATTGATAATGCAAAATTTAAAAGAAAGGAGTCAGCTCAATACTAACTTTTTTCAAATTACAGTAGTTGAAAATACAGTAACCTTAGAGCTGCTTATTATTGGATACTGGTTCAACAAGTTCCCTATTATATACTTTTAGTAAAACGAATATCAAATTCAAAATACTAGACATTAAATGTTAAATAAATGTCATTTTTATAATGAAAGCAACATCCACGTAAAAGTATTTTAATATCAAGAAATAGCCAAATGTCACACCAAATCTTTTTTTTATTATTTAACATCATACTTCTATGATTCTTTTAAATCAAGAGAATTAATCATGAAATTATTTTGAAATATCAGTAGATGATATGTGATCTACTTTACAAACATTCTCAAATTTAATTTTATGTAATCTAAAAAAAATTATTGTTTAAAACATTTACAAAACAGTACATACAATCGAAATCGCAGTGATACAGCTTTCTTAAAATGATCTCTATTCTTATGAAAGGGTATATTCAGACATCTATATTTATAAATAAAATAATTTTTTCAGAATTACAAATTTTTGCAATCGCATAACAAACTTTGATTTTGCAATTATATAACAGTTATCATAATCACTAAATTCATACAAAAAATCCATAAGACTGAATAATCAAAGTATGTGAAAAATTTAATATTAGCATAAAAAAATAAGCATCTTGAATGATCTTGATGATTCTGCTTGCATTTATACCAGCAAAAATTTTATAACTACTGATAAATTTTCCTAGTTACTTTTATTTCATAAAAGTTTAAATTTATAACTTAATTTTTAACTCAGAAGTTTATATGAATCAATTTAAATAGCATTTTAATATAATGTGCATAGAGTTATTAGTAACATTTTTTAATTAATTGTTAACTCACATGGGAAAAAAATGTGTTTATCTATTTAAGTTAGATATTGTAGTATTAGGATTTTATTTTGATTTTCTAAAACCAGTCACCAAATTTTTTGACCTCACAGACCAGTAAATCCATAATTTGAATTTAAGTATATTGAACTCAATAGGTCCATGAGCCCACTTTTAAATGCTTCCACTGGCATACACATGCGATATACTGGAGAGTGAAACATTAAAAGTGTGTTAAATGGGACAAGGCAAAACAGTGCAGTTACAGCTATATAGCTTATTTATCATTGCCTTTTTATAACTCTACACATATTGTTACGACTTCAATTATGTTTCAATACACCTTAAAACACAACTTAATGTGAAAAATAAGTATATTTCATATTTTTCTGGGGACCTGCAAAGTTTTCTTTTGGACCACCATTTGAAAAATGAGATTTAAAAATTGTATGTATAAACTAAACATAAAATTTTTCAATTTTCTATACAGATTCTATAAATAGTTTTAGTTGTAATATTTTACTTTTGTTGTTTAAAAGTATTTGTTCAAAAACTTACCTTAGCTGGATCTTCATTGTCGGGATAAACAGGTGAAATAATATGACGAGATATACGATTTGAAGAGCAAAATACAAAAGGTTTAAATACTGAGTGAGCTGGATCTGGAGTTCCAGTAAACCAATGACACGAAGAGCGTTGAGAATCAGTATTTTGCAAAACAGATACCTGTAATGAAGTTTCAAATTATAAAATGATCTTTTCAAATTAATTGATTATAAAATGTACCTAATGCAATGGTTTTATTTCAAATAAATAAATGTTTATTAATTACTTGAGATCCAGCTGTTGGGAATTCATGATCTGTTCCTCTACATATTTCACTATCACAGTCTCTTAATACGTCAAACATAGATATGGTACTAAACTCACCTAAAAAGTATATATTTTAGAAGAATTATTTCATAGACTGCATATAACTTCTTTTACAATTAAAAAAAAATTGCATTGTGATTGCTAACCTAAAATAATCTTCCTTGATAAAGAGTTTTTCTAACTAAATGCACACACATTGTTTTCAGGAAAAAGCAATGTATCTCTATTTCACTTTTGTGAAATTTTACATTGAATAATAGTTTTTACATAGAAAAATAACCAAATCAAAAGAAAAAAAATGTTATAATTTATTTATTTTATTAAATTAAATGTAAAAAATATTTAAGTTCATTAAATTAAAAAAAATACAAAATAACTATATTGTAAAAAACTTAAAGGGTTTTTTTTTCTTTTTGTATAACTAAATAAAATCACATCTGAGACAAGAAATTCAGAAATTATAAAGACCTTCCTACCATATTCTGTCCAACAGTTCTTGATATAAGAATGACGATATTTTAATCAACATCTGTTTCGGAGCTTTTCCTTGGACAATGTAATTATGCAAGTCGTCTTCCCATGACATACCACACATGTTTTAATGGATTTAAATCGTTAATACGCTAACCAATTCATATGAGTATAATCTTTTCAAGTTGCTGCTGCGTAGTTAGAGTCCGATGTGGCCGTCATCTATAAAAATGAAGTTGCTCCAATGGCACCTCGGAACAGACGCACGTCGTGGGGAAGGATCATCTTACAATAGCGATCTCAGATTATAAAATCATAAAGCTCTATTTGCGCTTTTAGCATACCATCTCAGATGACAACTCCAGAATCACGGTCTATATATCTGCCATCTACTACCATCCTTTCTAATAGTTGTACTTATGGTTTTGAAGGCTTTATTGCTGCGAAACAGCACTTTTCATAACTCTTCAATTACGTTGGTCACACACTCCTCAAACTTTCTGATCATTCTCCAACATGTAAAGTTGTCCAGGTGGTTTCTTCTTGACATTTCACAAAAGAAATCACTTGCACTTGCAGCGTGTCTTTAATTGTGCCTCCATCCTTCCTGTTATGCATAGTCTTGTGCGTCGATCGCACAGGTTTTGCGTAAGCTCACGTCGCCTGTGAAGTTTTGTTCTTTGCATTTGCATGTCCTTTTAACTGGGTTAAGACTCGGTGGCACAACAGCCCATATAGCGACCTAGAGTGCTCTTATGTGTTTTCATGATTGAAGATCCTGGAGTGCGAAGTATATGTCAACGCTTAACCTCCAGTGTTTAATTCCCAAGCATCCTGAATATTCTGCTTTATTGACACCGCCTTCCCCAGCTATAAGATTGAACCTTGGACCTGTGTCTTAATAGCGCGAAATGCTACAACTAAGCCACCGGGCTTCCTTTTACTGTGTTAACTTGTTTATTATATTGATCGCAAGAGCCCTTTGGATATTTGCTTAAAATTTACATTGTTGCTTAAGTTTTGTATAATAGTTTAACTACATTTGTTTAAATATAAAACCTATTTATATTAAAATTTAAAACTTATCATCATTATAATTATGAAACAAACAATAAATCTGTCAAAAATCTAGGATATTTGACTGAAAATTAAGAAAAATGTGATGCTAAAGCAATTTCATAAGTAACAAGCTAATTAAAAGTAATTTTCTCTTTGTCTAGTGGACAAAATTATATGAGCCACTAAGATAGATGAGGGATTCTTTCAAAATCCTCGCACATCTAGAATACATCCATAAAACTACCTAGTATAGAGCAGTGTGTATGAATACATCCAAATTTCGTCCATGAACCATCCAATGGCAACGTCTCGTAGACTTATAGTGGACGTAAAACGGGTGGATATTTGACGTGACATGGATCTAAACTGGATCAAAAAGAGACGTCTACTGGATTAGAGTACATCCCGTTGATGATGTCATATCGACGTCTACTGGACGAAATTGTGTTGTATGGGTATACTTGATTGGCTTAATCCTAATGCACGCCACATAATGTATTTGGTGACATTAGAGATGGTGATTAAGTTTGCGATCTGTAGTTACTTATTACATGTTTATAAATTAAGGATAATCCAGAACCAAAAGGAAATCGAACATGAAAGGAAAAACGCCACCTGTAGAAATATTACACATATGGTCAATCATTATATGCAAAATACAACACCGCACTTAATGACGCCGCAAGTACACCACAATGATGAAAGCGCAAGAGACGGGCATATAAGAACATGTGGCAAGAAGGAAACGAGTTCACTACCGGTCTGTACGGTGCACAGAGCCACAATCGCACAGGGATGACACAAGACACATGTGAATGATGTTTTACGCAGTAGAATCATCAGGTGCCTGGAATGCGGGCGTATGCAGATGGCAATGGCCGAATAATAGGGAATGTCAGTACTTACAGTACACGTCGCCCCGACTGACAAAGCAGAATGATGACAGAAATTTGGAAAAACCGCCAAAAGAAACAGGTATAGTACAACAGCATACCTGTCGCGTCAGGTATCAGCTACAGGTAAGATCGTTTCACAGAAAACTGTATAGAGACGATTGGGACAATATGGTCTATATGCTCGTAGGCAGATGTGTTCCATTCACGGCAACTCACTATCGGCAGCGATTAGTGCGTCGTAGAAAACGTGCAATGCGCACACCATCACAATGGGCTTGTGTTGTGTTTTCTAACCAGTCGAGATTTAATTTGCAGTCAGATTAACGTCGGCTGTACATATGGAGAATGCCAAATACTCAGTATTACCAAGACAACGTCAATGTACCAAGGTGGTACAGAAGGTTTCGTTTGTTGAGGTATTATACTGGGCTTCAGAACAGATTTGTGTGTTCAAATCGATATAACAACTGGTCAAATTTATAGGGACATCATTCTGGAATTTTTTTCATTTAGGGGTGTCGTGAGCGCTGAATTTGTATTTATGTATGACAAATACCGCTGAATTTGTATTTATGTATGACAAATAATATGTGGTGCAAATATTCCATGGAGCTATAATCGTGGTTTGCATATGTGCCTGAGATCATACATAGATTAATTTAGAGACCCGAATTTTCATAAAAATGGATATTAATTACGCTGTTGACTTAGCTTTGTTTTGCGGTTCTTTCTTACTACATTAAAATTCAACGGATATTTTTTATGGTGAGATCTACAACCTGATTAATTAGAAATCTAAGTTTTCATAAAAATGGATATTATTTATGTTATTGATTTACATTTAAAGCGCAGTTTACTTATGCCAATTTTTGGCAAAAATCACAAAAACGTCATTTTGTCATTGGCAACAAGCATCAACTCTTCATTTCATTATTGGCAACTTTTTTGAAAATCGCACCAATACTAGGATTTTCCCTTCTCAATAGATGCAGTTTTCGCACTTTTACCTTTCAACAAATTTGATAATAATTATAAATTGACTATTAACTTTAGTTTTTAAGAATGCAAAATATTAGTTTCTTACTTTTTGCATTCTTTTAATTTCATGCCAAAATACGTAAAATTGTATTAACTATGCAGAATTTTACAAAATCTATAAATATATTACATAACCTAATAAATTCAGGAACTATTCCATTTGTCTCTTGTTGAAAAGTAGGACGAGATATTGGCATTTTTGGTGACAACTTACAGTAAATAAATAAAGAAATAGTAATCGTTAGTTGAGGAAAAATTATTTTGAAGGCATAATTGATTTTTCATAATTTAAAATATCTGTAAAAGATAAAACAAGAATAAATATTTTATTTCACTTGATAATAACATTAGGTAACCTTATCAATTGCATTAGTAAAATGGAAAAGAACCTAAATTTGATTTATCAAATATTTTCTAATAAGGAAAAAAAATTCAATGATATAAATATTTCAGTAAAAATATTAAACTGAATATTACTATCCATACTGAAAATATAAAATATTTCAGAATTATTTATCAGCATTTTTATTTTTTAAGTAGCTTTTATTTATTATATCTGCTATTGTTTCTTCTCTATAATGAAGAAAAGCATGTTAATTTACAAACTTGAGTTTAAAAAATTAAAACGGATTGAAATTCTATAAACTCAAAATATATAGTGTTAACACATTTATAGAAAGGATGATAATATAATTTGAGTAACATATATTATTTTGTAATGTAATTTTGAATAAAGTGGTAGCTTGATTATGCACCTTAATATAAACATGTATTTACAAAATTGTAAAGGTTAAACGTTCTTATTAAATATACTACTTCTAAGTATTTTGTAATCAATGTAATCAAATTAAAGTATTTTGGCATAAATATTGAAACAAAGTTTAACTATGCCACCTTATAAAATAAGAAAGCAAGTGTGAATGTTCTATGAAACTTTTACAATGCTGAAGATTCCTTTAAAAATAAATTTAATTTATAAATAATATGTAAGTTCGAAAAATTTTTTAAAAAAAATAAATAAGTTTCATGAAAAAATTCAGTACTATATATTAGGAAATGCTATTAGAAACAATTTTGAACCTACAATGCATTTATTTTTCTAAAACATGAAACATTTAACCAATTTAATTATTTTAAACACAATTACTAGTTAATGAATTGATAATTTTATTCTTATACTGGCGAAAATAATAGGTATATAAAAGTTCAGGAAAATATTAAGTTGCTAACAAAACCTAATTGTAAATAGGACCTTAAAAAATGTTAATCAAACACTTTTTATTAAATTAATTAGAATGTTGGATGTATTTCAATTTTCTACCTTAATGTTAATTTAACTCCAATATACATTTCTATTACATATAAATGGCTTCTGTTGTATATAGTATTTCGTTTCATACACTGCTGGACAATTGCTAAGGAAGGATAACACTATCATCCATAGCAACTACAAAATGAAAGGAAGCAAAATGTGGAAAATTAGAATAAGTACGGGATACAGTAAGAAGAAGTACGCGTATCCAAAGTTTTTTTCCACGTCTGTTCATCACGTAATAGCGTTCATAAGAGCTTTAAAGATTTTGACGCGTGTGGACAGTTGTTGCTTCAAGTCAAAAGTTTTTACAGAAAAGATTTAATAGACGAACTTGAAATTCTTGGCATGTCTTCTCGACATCACTTAGATGATTTTATGCATGGCCGAATTATTGGAAAAATTGAAAAAGGGCGAAAAATAACAGATGTTGCCAGGGAATTCGACATCGCTCACAGCGTTGTTTCACGACTGTGAAAGTCATTTAAAACTACTGGAATGTGTAGTAGTCGGCACGGGGGAGGGAGCGGGGTCGTGTTAGAAGTACGACGCCTGCAGAAGACAGATATATCGTCCTATCAGCAAAAAGGAACAGGCGCACTACAGATCAGCAGGAGGCAAATCAGTTTCTTGCTGCCTCAGGAAAGCAGGTCTCCCCAAAAACTGTTACCAGACGTTTGAGGGGAGGAGGACGATACGCCCGCAGACCTGTTGTGTGTGTCCCATTGATCAGACAGCACCGTACTGCCCATTTGCAATGGTGTCGTGAGCATCGGAATTGGACTGAACAGGACTGGACATGCTACTATTCTCAGGTGAGAGTAGGTTCAGTCTGTCATCGGATTGTAGGCGGCAACTGATCTGGAGCGAGAGTGGTACTGCTTATCGTCCAGAAAATATCTAGGAAAGGGACCGATATCCGACATGCAATGTTATGGTGTGGCCCGGCATCATGATCAATGGCCGCACGCCCCTACATGTGGTTGCGAATGGGGCTATGACGGGCCAACGATACATTAATGAAGTTCTACTTCCTCCTGTTCGTCATTTTCGTGGTACTGTCGGTGATAAATTTGTTTTTATGGATGACAACGTAACATGTCATCAAACACTCGCCGTTCAGGATTGTCTAGACAGCGAAAGTATTCACCGCCTCGTATGGCCATCACATTCTCCAGATCTAAACCCCATTGAAAATGTGTGGGATGCTTTGGGGAGGTAAGTTGTCGGTCGAAACTATCCTCCGACAAACATGAGCACCCTCATCCATGCACTCACAGAGGAAGGGGATAAATTGCCTCAACATCTGGATAATGTTGTGCAAAGTATGATACGACGTGTGGAATGTTGCATTACACTCCACGGTGGACATATCCCGTAATGATACCATTCTTCAATGTTCCTGCTGACTTTTAGATGCATTGTTCCATTTTTCCGTATGCAGCATCAAATGAACATTTTTTTTCTTTCAGATGTTTAACAGCTTTCGTACTTTACAGAACAATAAATATTCTCTATTCTAATATCTGAACAGTGTGGCAACTATATTTTATCCTCATTTCTAGATCTCATCTCTCGCTTAATGTTATGCTACATTGCAATTTGTGATCCGTCCTTAGCGCAATTGTCCAGCAGTGTAATAATATAATACTTCCTCTTCCAACATAATACTCTTTCCCATTGTATAATTTGTACACTTATTTAGATCAGCAATAATGATAGGCGCAAAATGTTGGGATGGTAAATATATATAAACCTCTACCTGAGAATGAAATTTTAAATAATCCACAAATACCTGAAGCTGAAAGGTCATTCAGTAACATTTTCCCTCTATTATATCTTTTCTCAGCACTTTCATTAGGCTTTCCAAAAGCTTCAGCAAAATTCAAATCACCTTGGCTTGGATCCCAAAATCCATTGGATTGAGCTTGTTCCTTCAAGTCTTTACTCATTAAATCAATTTTTGTTTCGATTGTAAGCATATTTGAAATATTTCTACAGCCACCTAAAATAAAAAAAAATCATATAGTCTTTTCTTTTAGTAAAAATACACAGTTAATTTTTTTTCCTTTATTTTTAATTAAATATATCAAATTATGTTTAGAATCACTTGTGTGTGGGCAATATGCATAAATCGGGGGGACTAAGAAAAGTACACGATAAGAAACACTAACTAGTTACATGTTCAGCAGCCCAGAGTTTTCCAGCTGTTTCCAGTACCCAAGCTTCTTTTATGTCTGCTATTAAAAAGCTATTGTGATAGACAAAATCAGTGCGTGTATCTGAGCAAGGTCCACCTTGTCCATGCTCCTCCAAAAGTTGAGTTATAATATCTACAGCTTCCCTTGCTGTACTTGCTCTTTCTAGTCCTAATCTAAAGAATTTCACAAATTTATTTTATTATAAAGCAATTTCATATTCTTACATTATTTATATATTTTATAGATTGGGAGCAATTTTGAAAAAAATTTGATTTAAGAATTAACATAAATTTTCAATTAAAGTTATCAATTATGAATTCACATTTTAAAGTATAAAAAATTTAATTTACACTTTGAAGAGTATAAATATAATTAAGTCATCATTAATGAATATTTTATGAAGTTTACTGGAGTTAATTTTTATTTTTGAATATATATATAGCTAATTAATTTTATAATCTAACATTATGTATTGATTATAGTTATATCAATTCATTGTTTATAAAGAAAGCTAATGATATAAACATAAGCATAAAAAGTATATATTAGAATTATAAAATTCTATTAAATTTGCTATATGAATTATCCGGTTTATTTTAAATAAATAAGCCATGTAATTCATATAGCAAAAGCAAATACCCAAATAAATGTAATACCTTTGATCCACATATTTTCATAGGCATTTTTTCAATAAATTAATATATCTATGAAATTTATTCCTTTTTTTATATTACAAAGTACGAGTTGTTATATATTGTTTTATATTACAAAGTACTTAAAAATAATTAAAAATGTATATAATGAAGAGGAATGGAATTAATAATAACTGGTATGCAAAATATGAGCTGTTCACAAGCTGAAATTCAATTTGACAAGATAAGGAATATGCTGTTCACTATATCAATACTATTCAAATATAAACTGGATAAGACAGAGGATTTAAGTTCACACGATCGTGGTTAATTCGTCAGATGTGGGTATCTCAATTTTGGAAATAGTTCAGATTCGCATACAATGATTACTGTATCATCGAACACTCGCAGTTCAGGATTGTCTAGACAGCGAAAGTATTCGACGCCTCGTATGGCCATCACGTTCTCCAGATCTAAAACCCCATTGAAAATGTGTGGGATGCTTTGGGGAGGCAAGTTGTTGGTCGAAACTATTCAATGTATCAATTAAAAGGAAATGGTTTTGCATGGTGTAGAAACTTTTATGTTACTGTGTACAATAAATGCATGATTTGTTGCATTGTGGTCAAGCTATTTACTATTACTATGGTGAGCAGCCGCCTAAGATCTCGATCCTCCACACACTATAGTGTGAGTTAACTGATCTCTGAAGGAATGGTTTTAAATGTACTCGTGGGACACCCTTGGAACAGAGAAGCGAGAAAAGCCGAAGTCTGTACTGCTATCAAAATGTGATCCAATCATTGAACCCCAACGAATTGGCCATGAACAAAAGCATTTTGATCTATACTCTTATCCACTTTGCTTTTGATTGTTATTGATACTTATCGAAATGCTAATTACATAGTTTGGAAGTCACTTTCAAGCTTGCATATAGCTGAAAATTTGCATAATGCTGGCTATTCCTAATTCAATTGTGCTCATCTTTGTATAAAAATATCAAATTAAAATGTAAGAAATAAAATCAAATTAAAATGTAATTAAATATGTAAGAATCATATTATATACATATTTGGAAATTATAAATGTTATATAATTTCCAAATATGTATTTTATATGATAGAATGCACTGGAATAACAAACAGTTATTTTCTGAATGTACAGCCAAAATATCTGTAACATGTAATGAAATTTCACATCGAATTTTAATATTTGCCTTCTTCATTAAGATAAGAGAAATATTTTTATAAAAAAACAGTTGATATGACCAACACACTTAAAGATTTAAGCATTCATTGAAAGTTTAAAACCGCTTCACATGAAATATATACAAAAAATTAAGTCATATGAAGATATATTGATAATAATGAAGTATCAAGTAAAAAGATAGTCATTTAATGGTGAAAATATTACTGTTTAAAAACGAAACAGTTGTAGTTTCTATCCACATTAATATGAATAGGAAAACATCTTTGTAATAACCTCACTAAGTCCATGCCCAAAAGTCTTTCTTCAATGTCGTCCGGAGCAGCCATTTTTGTGAAAACAGCTTCATTTCCGATACAGACGTTTGCATCGTTAGCCCCCATCTCTGCTCCCCACATCCATGCTGGTTTGCTTAAAATTACAGCATGAGTATGGTCTACTTGATCAATTGAAATGTACGTACACTACAATAAAAACATATAAGTGATATTGATTAAACTCAGTTATAGTTTTTTAAATCAAAATAAAGGAGTAATTAATAAAAGAATCATTTTATTCCACAAATACAAATATTACTACATTTCGTTCACAAAAGTCAATTTATAGTAAATGTTAAATAATATATTTTTTTACGATAGCTTTCATACAACTAAAACAATATGTAATGTAAAATATTTCATTTCCACAAAAAACAAATGCAAAAAATTTATGTAACGCAAAAATATTTCATATTAATTGAACATTTAATTAAATTTTTATTTCAGTCTAACATTTATAATACATTGGCTATAAAATTGTTCATGTAATTAAAAATAGAAAATATTTTATTAAAAATCAGAACACATGCATTCTGGTAAGTGAGATAATTACTCTAATGATTTATGTGGAAGAATCCATTTTTCCTTCTAATTTTCATCTAAAAATAATTTTTACTCTATTTTTTTTTTATTATTATTATTATTATAACTCCGAATGCACACACATTTTCTGATTATAAATTGAACCAATAGCGTCGCTCCCGTTTACGGAAGATACTAATGGTGTGATATCGATCACACATCCCTAAAACCACTACGTTGAAAGTCACGTTTAAAATTTCGTAATTTCTAATGTCAATCAATCTGCTGCGTTGTGGTTGGAGAGTACTACTTTAACGCAATACAAAATTATGCTGTTTATTGAGAGTAGCAGAAACAGGTAGCCAGAAATTTTCCACAAAAACCCAATCTATAGAATAAATTAATTTTAAATGGGTTGATTACTTCACACAGCTGACTAATTTTATTAATTTCTTCTCTTAATGACGGTAACGCCAATTCCCCCCCCCCCCCCAATTTTAGAGGTTACTGCTAACTTCTTTGGTAGAGTATTTTCCAGTTTTGCAATTTTTACTATACTTTTGAACAATAAGCCAAAAGATTAGATAGTAAAATAGAAACTAAATTAGAATTAAATATAAATTTATTTTAATTTTTCAAAATTATGAATATTAATGATAACTAATTTAAGATTTTACAATAGACGCTTATTTCCATGAACACGCAAAGTAAAATAGTTCATAAAATCGAAAAAAATAATGCTACATTTTAAATTATTTTTTTACCCAACTGTGCTCCCTAAAGAGAAAATAATAAGCAAATAGTATTAAAAAATGTTATTTAGTATGTATTATATAAGGAAACATGTACAAAATAAAAAAAAACTCCTATTTAAAATCAATTATTACTTTTGTTTTTGGGATAAAACGTCAAGCAAGTAATCATTTATTTTCATATGTTTCGAAACTATATTTAAAAAAAAATAATAATTCGCCATTTTTTTTTCCAATGTTGAAAAGTATTTCACAACCATTTTCCTTAAAAAAAAAATTACCACAATCCTGTTTGCCATTTGTCTGCTTGTTTTGCAGAGAGGATCGCAAGACTTCATTTTCTTGTTTGACATTTGAAAGATAATTTTTCTTACGCATTCATTCTATTCTCAACCATTTAATTATCCGATACGTCATATGTGTATACAAATTACATCACATCCCACATTCAAAAAGTCCTGAAATGAAATTTCAGACGGTGCATTTCTTAGTCAAAATTCACAAGATGAGTAATTGATCGTCCGGTAAATTTTCTTAGCTTTCTTCAGATACATTTTTTTTTTAAATAAATCTCACCTTTCAAAATGATTTACAGTTTTTTTGTAACCTCATTCTTAGTAGAGATTGAGAAGTGCATTGCGCCTAAAACGTCTACTTCATAAATTGGTTCCAAGACAAGGTCACTTCAAGCAAACGTATTTTAAAATATTTGTGCACTTGAAGATTTTGACTATACTCTGATGTGTGAGCTTAAAAACAAAAATTAAATTAAGTAGTAGAAATTCCACACGAATTGCTTAATCAGGAATTTTAACACTAACAACGCAATTAATTATCCAAAAGTCGAAACAACTCCAACAAAAACGTCGATCCGAGTTTCTCAACCATAAAGTAAAAGAAATGAAAAAATTATACAGTAAAAAATAAAAGCAAGCGGAAGATGCACGAAAATAAGTTTCGTAAAAAAAAGATTAGTTTTAGTTTGTTAGGAAAATTTTAGTTTGTAATTGGACATTAAACTGTAAGTCTTTGGAACCATGTTAAGGATCAACAACTAATTCGTAAAATCGTGAGTTTAAATTAGAAGTTAGTATATAAACGAGCGTTACGGCATAATCTAAGTTAGTAACGATAAATAAATGAGGTTTTTAGTTAAATATTTTATATCTCAATTAAATTTTATATGCTATATTATTAATTATAGATAAATAAGGAATGGAAAGAAATTTATTGTAAATATTACTTAATTAAATTTATAGCTATAAAATGGAACTCTGTTTATGTAAATTTAATACAAAATGAAAATGTTTATAATAAAAGCAAATTTTATGTATCATAATGGTTAGTTTACATTTCCTTCTGACTACATTAAAAGGTAAACTTAATTGACTATACTAATTCATAGTGCTCATAATTATCAAAAAAAAATTTCTTTAGTATTTTTAGCTGGAAATATTTCTTTCATAATCACATCGACACTCATAATCACATTGAACACTCATAATCATCATTTCTTTCATAATCACATTGAACACTAACACATAAAATGTGTTAGTGTTCAAGTACCTGCACTTTAGCTCCGGGAGAATGATTTTCTGCAGGAAAATAAACCACCTCCTGAACTTCACCTTGAGGGCGATCTGAATTTTTTCCGAAAATAACGCTGCCGAAAGCTGTACCTGGTGGAAGGACGACGAATGTATCACAAGACTCAGGATTCTTACGGTGTTTAAGTGGCATGTTAGATATCTTGCGTGGATCCAGACGCACCTAAAGAAAAATCAAAATCATTATATAATAACAAATAAATATTTATATTTAATTTTAGGTGTGAAAAAATTTAGCACCAATGTTTGCCAAATTTATTGCAATATATAAAACAACACGAGAACTTTTTCATGTAGTGTCAAGTTTCGTTGACAAATACATTTGGATGATGCAAGCACATTAAGAATGCATACAATTTATCTGTCATTCAAGTTACAGCATACCAAAATATATACCAAAAGTAAATACATTAAGAAAGGCTAAGAGTAAATGTGAGGAGAATGTTTAATTACTATGAGAGACATTCATAGTTTAGTACAAACAAATAACAGCAATGTAACCTCTCACTATGATTTATATTGATTTACAAATTTAGTAAATATTTAATGAATTTAAATTACTTAATGAAAACACCAAGCAGTTTTAGGAATCCAGTAATTACTTATTGAATTCTATATTTAGCAATGTGAAAACTATCTTTTTTGCAAACCCATTTCATATTTTAATACACAAAAAGGATTTACAATGTCTAAAAGAATCGTAGTGCGATCGATAAAGTAAATATTCTTAAATACGAGTTTTTGGTTATTTTATTGGAATATTTTATTTTTTATTAAAATTTTTCATGAAAAAATTATACTGTAAATATCATTTTTGTGATAGAATAAAAATCATCGAAATATGGAACAAAAATTTCCCTTAATAATGTAATTTTTATAAGGAAAAATCATAGTCACAATTAGAGTTCATATATATATATATATATATATATATATATATATATATATATATATATATATATATATATATATATATATATATATATATATATATAAGGCAAAAAATATATATTAAAGTAATGGATACACACAATACTAAAAATACAATATAATAAAATATGAACTACAATACATTACAGGAAATCTAACCAGCGCAAAAGTACTAAAGAAAGATTTGCCACTATAAATAAGTTAAAATATGAAAAATATTGAAACCGGGAATATATAAAATTGGAAAAACACTAAAATATACGATGCAAAAGAAAAGAAGAAAGCATAGGGACCATGTCTTCATCAAGAGGGATATGACCAGCTATTTGTCCTTCGTGCATGTCAGAAAAGAGTGTTTATTTTGCATAGCCGGCCATATCCCTCCTGATGAAGACATGGTCCCTATGCCTTCTTCTTTTCATTATATATATATATATATATATATATATATATATATATATATATATATATATATATATATATATAAACAGACTTAAAATTTAAAAATATTTTAATTTTAGAAGCATTTTTTTTGTCTGTGTTTTTCTTGAAAACCATATATATTTTATAATACAATCTTTCATTTTACAATTTCTCTACTAAGGTAATCAAGCTTTAAAGAAAAAACTTTCCTAAAAAATATGATGTTTCATCTTTTCTTTTTAGAATAAAAAAGAAAAAAAAACGAACAAATAAAAGGCGAGAAATAAATGCATCTCCATGACCTGAGGATAAAACATAAGTTTAAGGTCATATATTCAAACGTATCCGTTACGCTATTGGATAAAATCTTGTTGAACTAGAAGCGTTTAAGAGAGGAAAATACTGTCCTACATTCCAATGGCGGAAGTGATCAGAGGAGCAATGAAGAAAATCAAGCTGAAAATAAATTTATTTCGAAATCAGGATCATATGTTTATTAAAAATACAGGAATCACCAGCATAATTTGTGGGAAGGGTTTAGAGAGCATAGCCACATGAACATACCCACATGAGAATAAAAAAGGAGATGTTTTCTTTTGCATTGTTGTTAACATAATTATTACAATTTTATCAGTTTGTGAGTTTGTCAATTATAATATATAATATGTAATGAATTTGATTCATTTTATTTTACTATTTTATCTCGTTTTTAATTCATGGAATTAATCACTAAAACTAATGTGTAGAAAAGATAAAATTTAAGAAAAAAGAGTCGCAAACATTTTATCAACATAGTAGAAATATGAAAATATTCACAATTTAAACCAATCTATCTCTTAAATATAATTTAATTGCATGATTACTGAAATAAAATTCCATCTAAAAATTTAAACTTATTTTTTTAATAAGATAGTAGTAATTTAATAAAAATTTTATGCTTATCTAAATGAATCAATTTAGTTATGAAAATTTTCATTTTAAGAATTTCTATTGTTCCCATGCGGAACCTTGTGTGATCACATTTCTGCTTAGTTAAACGTATAACTAAAAAGAGCAACTGGAAAAAGAATGTACATGACATTTACATTCATTTTATAAATTATTGATTCAATAACACATGTTTTCTTCGTTATGAGTGCTACCTGTGTATACATATATAATATTATTTTATCAAATAATTGTAAAATCACTTTTTCAGAGAACTTGAACATGTTGAACTTTTTGTAATGTTTATATTTGTTAAATTAATTTGAAATGTGATTAAAAATATTTGTAACTAATTTATTTTGTATTTAAATGGTATAAATTTGTTTGTTTAAATACGTAAATTTCTTCAAGCAATACAAATTTCATTAAAAATGTAAGAAATTATTTATAATATATATATATATATATATATATATAGTATTGTAGAAGTATAAGACACTAAGAAACTTGGGAATGTTTTATAAGCCTCACTTTGTAGTTTGTTTGAAGTTGTAGTTTAAAAAATTAAAGACTACTTTTTTTAAAAAAAAATAGCTATCATTTAATTTTAAATTAAAATTATTAGAATGTATAAGCACAAAATAAAAAGAAATGACGCATATCTCTATTAGTAATATATTCCTTATACAATCTAAAGTATAAATTATTAGTTTTTAAGGATATCAAATATTTATTTAAAAAAAAAAAAAAAAACTTATATTAAGAGTATTTTTTTAAATTATTTTCAAAATTTTATGTTTTGTCTCCGATGGGTTGGGAACTTTTTTTCTTGAAATTTATTCTAAAAGTTTAAATTTATTCGTTTAAAATGTTTAATAGTATACTTTGATTTTATTCTCTGAAAATTAAAAGTATTCAAATAGTGAATAAATAGTAAACGACTAATACATCATATTCATGTAATTTTTAAAAAATATATCTAAATAAAGTTTTTAGTAAAAAAGAAAATTGTAAAAAGTAACCATACGCAAAATTGTAAAATAAAATGTTTACAATAAAAATGAATTTTCAAAAATTAGCTTTTATATCTTTACAACTTAATTTCATAAAGTTTGTAAAAAAATTATAGTTTCTTAAAATATACGCGAGTATATCTATTAAATTAAGCTTATGTCCCATCTCTATTCTTAAAATTCTATTTATTATTTTTTGGCTTAAAAATATATATATAATTTTGAAAAAAATATTAATATCTCATAATAATGTACTTAACTTTAATAATATATGTAAGCGAGATTCATAAATTATTTATTTTAAATGCAAGTAATAATATTGTTCTTTTATTATTATGAAAGAACAATAAATTAAATTGAATATTTCTTTATTATGAAAGAAATAATATTGTTCTTTTATTATTTTAAAGTTGCCATCTTTCAATAGAAACATGATGCGTCATTTAAAACGATGCAAGACTAATCCATCAAGATATATTTCGAAAGAAGCAATTTGTTTTAAATAAACAACCACTGCAAACGAATACCAAAATATTGAAATAGTTTGTTTTAAGCAGATGGTGTCTTAAATAAATCTAGGCTATACACACCGATTTAAATGATATTGACTAATCAAGAAAATATTTTTGTACCGCAATGTATTATAAAGGAAAATACTTGTGTCAACTAGACGCAAAACATTTCTCTAATTTATACTTCCTGTTTGGCAAAAATTCAAATGGCTATTTTGCAAATTCAAGAACGTAAGCAAGGTCTTTTTTGATTCATTCAGAAAGATACACTATGTTAAATGAATACCATAATATTACGACCCTTGAAAATTAATATTTATTTAGAATTGAAATTTTACGTTAATACACTCTGTGTATTAAAGTAAAATTTCATTTCAAAGTATTATCATAATATCATATACAAATATTAATTAAATAAAAATTCATATACAAAAATAGTTCACTTAAATTAAAAATTAAAGACAAGAAATGAAAAAAGCTCTAAAGATTTATGGGCTTACAAGTGAAATTTTGTATAATTGCTTCTTCATATTATAAATATAATATGGATTATCTAATAAATACAATTATATATATATATATATATATATATATATATATATATATATATATATATATATATATATATATATATATATATATATATATATCTAATATCATACAAAAATGATTTAAAATTGTTAGAACATATGAAATTTTAAAAAGAAATTCACATAAAAGACTATCTAACATTTATTTAGCATTTTAGTGATAAGCTCATAGTATAAAAAGCATTAGGAATGCAAACATTAATTAATAGTAAATATATATTTATATCATTGTAATTCATAGAATAAAAATTAAAAATAATTTTAAAAAATAGCCAAAAAGTAAAATAGTGCATAGAAAAATGTATATATGCGCATAGGAATTATAACACAATTTCATTTTAAACTACAAAATCAATTATTTTTAATTTTATGAAAATTGCTTGAAGCAAAAAAAACTTAAGTATTATTTTACTGTAAAATAAAGAAATACCTATAAATACGTAGAAATTTGAAAAACGTCAGGATCTTCTGAAATAAAATTTAGTGCAGCATACTCGACAACAAAGTATTTGCGATAAAATTCCTGTCTGTCGATTTTCTATCAAGCCTTTACTTCTGAATACAGAGAATGTTTTCTCGAAAAATCACTTCGCGTGAAACAGAGCATATCGAACATTTTTTCCTTCTTTTTCTCAAAATACAAAACGTCATGTTACCCAGTTAAATATTGAGTAAAACAATATTTTATAAAACATATAATTTAACAGCACACAACTGAGTTAATCCGTAATTTTCTTCGAAATTTTTTATTCACACTTTAAATAAATTTGTTACATAAATTAAAAAAATAGTTTTGTTAATTTTTAAAATAGAATGACTTTTAAAATTCAGAGCAATCATCAATACTATATTAACGAATAAATTAAATAAACTATTTATATTAAATTATTTTAATAAAATTTATTTATTATGGTTAAGCAAGAGATTTAGAATATTTAATAAGTTTAAAACACCAATAATTCAATAAAAAAATGTGACATATAAAATATTTTAACACCGTTTATTCATTCACACTATTGTATACACTTTAAAATTATAAGTTATGTATATATTAAAAGATCTGTACTTGTATTTTTAAAATCCCCACTTAAAAATATGTTACACTTCGCTTTTTTAAAAGCATACACATGATGATCTTAAACTTTATTACTTTAAATTATAATTAAGATGTAATTTTACAAAAATCGTTCTTACTTTGAAAATATTTAGCTTTTAATTTAATATTTATATATCTTTTTAATAAACAGCACAAAATTATCTTCATACACACATATAGACGTAAACGTGTATAAATTATGTAATTAATTATTTTTTTCTTGTGAATATTTTTAAGGAATTGTATATCCAAATAAATGTTTTACTGACCCCCCCCCCAGCATAATAGTTAGGCCGGATAACTAATAATGTCTGCATTTAACACGACACATCATAAAAATATAATTTACTTGGAGCTGTTATTTAATTAACTATTGGTGATAAAAAATATTTTTTTTTTTATTTTTATCAAATTATTATCAATAATAAAATATAAGAAAACATTTATATACGCATTATATCCACACACGTATATTTCCATCAGAATACGCGTAAATAAAATGCTAAATAGTAAATCGCATCTCGATATATTTTTATATACAATTTAAGTATTTATAAAAGAAAATTCCTTATCTAGATGCAGCCCTTTATTCAAATAATATGTATGTCAACGATACCCAGTCACAAATATTTCAAAATTAGCATAAAAAAATGGTATTCGTTGCGAATAAAATACTGAAAATGTACATAATATTGTATTTATTTTATCAAATCACACATCCACACATGAAACAAAAATAAATAGTAAAATTTAAAATATTAAAGAATAAAAATATTTTGTTGCATTATAAAAAAAGATAATTTTTTTTTTTAATTTAAGAAATAGGTTAAAGTTTGCCGTGCTTATCCAGAAGGAAAGATACCTCATGTCTTTTTTCCCACTAAGAGCTATTTATATCAAATTTCAGGATTTTTACAGTGACATTAAATATATATTTTTATTGTAAATAGAATAACGAAGATCCATTCGAACTTATGAATCAAAATTATCTTTGTGTGTTATAACAAAACAGCATTTAAAGTTACCATTTCTTTTCTTTTTCTTTTTTTTAATAAATACAAAAATATAATAGTTTTTACAAATGACGCTCTAAAATTCATACAGCTTATTTGCTATATTCTTTATATTTTTATAACATTTTTTGTGTAGATCATAAATGAACTCTAAATGCTTCAAATATTTTTTTTTACTTTATTGTAAACTATGTATATGATATAATTATTTTTAATAATATAAAATATACTAAATTGACGTATGAGCAAGTACAATTGAAACTTTCTTTAAAAAAAAAAAAAACAGTATTATTGTCAAATTGTCTACTAATTATATGTATATTACTATTAAACCTGTCTTTGTCAGATGTTAAAAAATAAAAAATTTTCTATGCAATGGAAACTTGATTATTAAAGATATTTATAATTTTTTTGTCCTGCTGCTTAGTTTTTATTTTCTTATAAAAATAATAAAATAATATAAATAAAAATAATAAAATAATAATAAAATAATAATTTCTTATAAAAATAATAAAATAATAAATTCAATCATATCTTATCTCGATATTTAACAAATGATTTATCATGGCAACCATAGTCATTTGTCCCTTTAATATTCACCCGTGGCAAAAAAGAGTTGTATATTTTTTGAGAGTTGTATATTCACCCGTGGCAATAAAGACATTCAAAGAAATTCTTAATTAGAAAAATTGACAGTTTCAGTAAAACATAGATTTGTGAATTTTATGTATAAAGTTGTACAGTCAAAAAAAAAGGGTAATATTACAACAATCCTTAAAATTTTGAAAATAAAGTAAATAAATTTATTATAAATGTATCAATCATGTGTAAAATGTGTTACATTATTATATATAATAATGAAGAAATAAAATTACATTTTGTTTTTTCACTGAAATAATATACCATTTTATTTTACCTCGGGCGAGAATTCAGAGTTCATATATGGTTTAAAATAAAAATATATAAATATTTTCAAAATTGTTAAATTAAAGATACACATCGCATATACTTTAATATTTTATTACACACAGCTTCATGAATCAGTAGTTTTATATTTGCCACGGTAAGGGACAATAGGAACTTGATAGTGATGATATGAAAATGTAATATTCTTGGAAATAAGTAATTATAAATAACGTATGCCGAGGATTTTTTCTGTATTTCTCATAATTAACTATTTTAAATTTTACTTTGATGGAAGTTTTTTTTTCCGGTAAAAAAATAGGAAAAATGGTAAGAAAATGATTAGAATGGTTTTAAAAATGGTAAGAAAAACCTGGTACAACTTCATAATAATAGTAAAATGGATGAGGAATTTAAAAACATGAAAACGTGGAATTTCTTTACCTATTTTATGTTTGACATTATTCACTATATTGCAAGCAAAACAGTTTCACATTTTCATGAAAAGCAAAGAAAAAAACAAATAAACTGGTTTTCAGAAAAATAATTTCCAATATTCTCTTTGGCCCTGTGTGGTATTCCTTGGTGCACAGGGAGATATTTTTTGTTTTCCCAAATAAATAAAATATTCTTTAAATATTCCTTAACTCATTTATAGTTTAATACAATAATTCATTAACTCATTTGAAATATAACTTTACATATTTCGCAAAAGATTTCAGATATTTCATGAAACAGACTATCAAGTTATTCAAAACAATAAATATCAGGTTAAAATATAAAATAAAAATACGATTCGATTTCAAGATGCACACATTGAAAATTGAACGACTACATATGATACTACAACTACAAACATAATAAAAAATTTAGTGTAGATAGAACATTAAATGTCCCATAAGATTTCCGACATCTATACAAAAAAATATTTTACTAACAGATGAGGAAATATTGACTTCCTATATAATAATGTAACCCAGAAATATAAATTTACATCATTTACTTTTTATCCAATGAAAACATACAGGTGTTAAGGTTTTTAAGATTTTACTGTCATCTTATGCTAAGAGAATTAATCGACGTTCTAACAGCAAATTTGTGACTCGTATTATATAAGTTTTACGAAAAGAAGAATCAGAAAATATTTTTTTACAATCAAAATATTTAGCGATACTTTTTATAAGGCTAAAATATTTATTTCATATGCTTATATGTTTTCAAAGAATGCAAGAAAAAATTTTTTAAAAAATTTAAATTGAAAATGTTAAAGGATCAATGTTATTCATTGGCATTATAGCATGAAAAACTATTTAACTTTAATTGTAACTTACAGTTTACATTACACTTTTTTATTTCTAACAATAAATAATATGTAAATTGCTTTAAAGTTTTTATTAATCTAAACACACAAAAAAATATTAAAGAATTTCAAAATCAAAAATCAAATCTTTTCCTGACATTAATTTTTGAAAATGGAAATACTTTAAATTAGATACATTATTCCAACAAATTTGAAATAAAAAGGAGTGATATGCTTTACAATGTAAATATACTTAATTTTAGGCCAATATATGTATGAAAACTGTTCAGCTATATCAAATTGAATTCGGCAACTAAAGTTCAAAAAGTCATTATCAGAAAAAACAAGTTTATAATTTATGCAGTTCATCTAAGCAAAGGTAAACACTCTTTGGAGGAACGTGTGTCTTCGATTAGCTCATGTATAAGAAACAATAAAGAACTTGAAAAATAGGAAAGAGTCCAATATTAATTTTAATCTTAAATTTCAAATTACATTTTAATACCTTTAAAATATCATAAAAGTAAAAATGCAAATACACACAAAAACAAATAAATCAAGCAATTTTCGTCATAGATTTCAAAATCAAAAATCACAAACTGAAAACGCCATTCGAATTTAGAAACTTTATTTTTTTGTCATTGATATTAAAAATGTATAGTAAAATAGCGATTTGTACAAAAATTTTTGAATATTTTTTTGAAATATTTAATTAGCTCCATGAAACTGGAAATACATAGAGATATTTTAAGATTGAAAGTAGCTAAACAAATTATGTGGGAAAATGTTTACTCTAATATTAAATGCATTTTAAATTACGATACAAAGTTTAATCATAATATAGGGTAAGAGTAACACATGATATAATTTCAATGAAAGGAAATTTAACAGGTTTACAAACGTGATTATTAAATGAAAGAGAATTGCGACACAATAAAAATATTGTCTTTTATTTTATCACGTTTTCAAGCCGTGGCATAAAGGCCTATGCGGAAGGATTAAAAGGAAACATGTGGTTTATGATTAACTTCTAAGATGATCATATTTTTACGAGCATGGATAATGATCATATCGATAAATAAATGGTCAAATTAATGTCCACATTTAATAAATTTTAAGAAATTCGTATATACACATCATGTTTAATAAATAAATCTTAATTTATTTATTTATTTATTTTTTTTTAGGATTTTGCGCAAATGAAATTAATAACCATTATTAAAAAATAGAATCACATTGTGAAAAATCTTTTAAATAATAAATTGGCTAGATAGGATTGTTTGAAATTGTGAATGCTTCAGGTGTTTAATAGAAGGTAATTTGTAAATCCAAACAGGAACGTAACTAAGTTATCTAAGAAACAAGTTTCTTAGTCGACAAGAAATATAATACAACCTGTTGAACAGGCTGTTAATTTAAACCTCCAGATGTGAACAACCTTTTTCTGCATGAGATTTCAATTCATTTTTATTTGCTTTTTAATATTTATAATAATTAAACTAAGAAAAATATGCACTAAAGTGTAAAAAGGAATGAAATGAAAACTTAAGAAGTATAGGCAAACTTGAAAATACGTAATTAATATAGTATACTAATTATATATTAATATCGTTGATAATAATTACTCAACCACAGATTTTACATATTACATCAAAGATGAAGTAAGAATTGCTAATATTTCATCTATTAAAGAAATAGTAGTCAATCGACCTCAAGAAATACCGTCTCCAAAATAGCTTTCCAGTCGTCAGTAAAAAAAAATTAAATTAATTTATATATAACATTAACTATATAACATTAATTAATAATAATCATAAAACACTTTCGAAAATTTTATCCATTCAGAAATATCAAAGCTTTGATCAACTGTTAGATCTTTTTTGTTTCTTACAGGTAAACAGACTCAGATAATAAAATTATTGAGCTAATGGAAAATTTAATTAAAAATGCTAAATGTGTAGATAAATAGTAGAAAAGTTTTGCTGAAATTGACTCACTTATTATGCACTATTTTATTTTAGTTAAAAATTTTCAGTAAAAAATTATGTTGTGTTTTACTACTTCCATATAGTATTCGTTGGAGAATTTTAATTCAAAAGCTATATAGATTAGGGATGAGAAAACAAGCTTAAGTAAAACAAATTCTTTATAAAAATGAAATATTCTCTCGAATATTATAATTTTTTTATTAAATATTACAAAATTTTATACTTCTTGTATAGTTGCGAGACTAATGTGAAATAAAATAAGAAAAAGAGACAAAATTCAATTACTAGATAAAATCCTATTTTAAAAAGTGCGATAAAAAAAAAAGCTTTACCTTAATAAACTATGTAAAAAGAAATGAAAAATGAGGATACAGTTTATCAAGAGAAATAGCAGTCTTAAAATATTTGTTTACTCAGTAAACAATTATTTACAAAGAACGTAAAACTGAAAACCGAAAATAAGAAAGTATAAATATCTATATAATAATGGAATCCTAAAAATTAAAATGTTAAAAAATTTTTAGAAAAATTTATAAAATTAATATAGCAATACAGATTACACACTATCATAAGTTTATTTTTAAAAAAATGTTCCTGAAGAAAAATGTAACTTTAAGTACGCGCCATCTATTCAAAATAAAAATATGAACAATTTAATGCAAATGAATAGCAAAGTAAATTTTATTAAATTATTTGTTTATTTAAAACAAAAATATTTTTAGAAACTTCACAAAAAGAATAATATTTAAAGAAACATAAATATAATAATAAAAAAAAATTGTAGACCGTTTGAATATACTATTGAATGTTTGCTTAACTCTAGAGTTAACTTTATAAAACAAAACAGAAAAAATCAATTGAATATAGAATTCCACAGCGATTTTAAGATATTTTAGCTTAAATTAGTAAGTTAATGTTAAAAATCCTCAGATAAACCATCCATTTCCTAGTCTATGTGTCAGAAAAATAATCACAACGTTTATTTTATATATCGGTGATTTCCAATATATATTTACAATAGTTATCCATAAAGAGACTCCAAAGAGACATTGATAGGTTGCAACTTACTCACTTTTTAACAAATTTCTTCTGTGTGGAAAGACAAATGCAGACAAAAATGGCTTACTCCTCCTTCTCGACACTGGCATTGTAGAAAACACCCAGGTTGCATTCTTAAGCTCGAAGGGTATCAATCAGGTATCACAACAATTTCAAGACTAAACAGTGCCCATCTTAAAGGATTAACTTTTATTCTCCGGGGCAAGTCTTAGGCAGCCTGGATGTAAGTTTATAGGACCTAATATTTTCTGCACTTCTCGGGATTGACTTTACTAGAATACACGGACCAGACCTAGCTGTTGTTAGATTAAATGAAGGATTAGCAACAACAACATAGTCAACCATGTGGTATTTGAAAGGGTTATTTATGTAAGACCTATAAGTGGTAATTAATGTAATATGAGCACTCTCTTCATTTAATCGGAAATTAGTATCCATCTTAATACCTATCGTTTTCAATAGTTTTCTTTTCCGTAAATTAACATTATTTGTTTGAAAAGAATTGAGGATATATCTAGATAAGAAATATGTGTAGCAATTCGAATCGTAAAATATCGTTAAAAACTACAATAAATTTGGACACAAAACGAATCACTTTTATTAAAGTAAGAAAATATAATTTTTTTAAAATAAAATTTAGAATAATTTGAATTAAACTGTCAGGAATGAAATTAAAAAATATATAATTAGTAATTAATAGTAGTAGAAATAATTTATATTAACGTAATGAAAAAAGTATTAAACTAAAATAATTTCTAAAAAAATTTATAAATATTTAAAAATGCAACTTGCTTGTTGTATAAGTCATAATTTTTATTAATAAAATTTTAATTGAGCAAAAATGTCTAGGTTAATTAACTCACCTTACGATAATTTAAATATGTTCTATCTACATTAATATTTGATTAACTTTTAGAAAAAATTAAGGAATATTTAATTTTATTTAAACACATCGAACTAATTTATTAATTACATAGAATTAATTTATTTATTTTCATTCTTTGAAAAGTTTCAATCTGCATTTACAAACTAAAAAGATTTGTTTTTAAGCAGCATTTGAATTTATTTTTAAGATAAAAATATTTTACAAGAAACACAAAGCTGTAATAATAATCTTTAAAATAAACAATTTTAAAATATTTTAACGAATTATTTTCGAAATTTTTTTTAAAAATTTATGAAAATACATCAATAAAAATGTACATAAAATTTCCTCTTCTCACTTTAGTGATACTTATTGTAATATAATTTAGATTGTTTCATACAAAAATATTAATCAAATTGTCATAAAATTCTGTTAATTATTAAACTTGTAAATAAAAGATTATTAATAAGCAATAGAAGATTTCTTATTTAACAATCAAAATATTTCGGACATTTTCTTAGGTAACTCGTATTAATTATATTACAAACATTAATTTACGAGAATTGGTTAATTATTAAAACTTTAAAAAGTGGAAACCTTAAGAATTATGTGAGAAAACTTGCACAACTCAAAATTTTTCCAAATATTAGAAATTTATCAAAATAATGGAAATACTTTACATTAATAAAAAAATTTTTGATATGGTGTAGGAGCCCCCTTTAACATGCAATATAGCATGGAATCGTTTAGTCAAGTGCAGTATAGTGTTTAGAGGAGTATTGTACTCCTCGTGTAGATTTTGTCATCATGTGACATATATGATGTGAAAATTCTGGGAGAGATACAAGTGCAGCATATCAATTCTGTATTGAATGCTCCAAATTGAACATAATGGTTCAATTATATGGAGGTCAAATGAAGTGCGTGGTCCAAGGTAGACGTTAAACTTCATTTTTGTTTTCATCAGTATGATGAAAACAAAAATGAAGTTTGGACAAGTCCCGTTGCATGATTAGGTACATTATTATCTTGGGAATTTTCATCTCCTGAAAGAAATTAAGTTTACATCATAGGATGGATCTGGTCAACTAAAATCTCTATACAGTTCTTTTCTGAGATTATTCAATTCAGGAATATGATTGGTCCAGCAGAAAACACGATACGGCTACCTATATCATGACAGATCCACTTCCATGCTTGGCAGTTATAAAAAGACGATCACGATCATAACCTTGTAAGGTGTCCTCCAAACGTGTGTCCTTTCTATTTTAAGAAAAGTGTGAAAAATGATTCGTCAGACCATATTATTTTCTGCCATTTTTCAGACTTTCTTTTCTTTTCAGTCGAACAGGTTTTGTGAGTGTCATCACAAAACCTGGTGAACGCGAGATAATCAAATCTCTGTAGAATACTGTAAAATACAGAAAGGTACATAACTTTATTACATAGATGATGATATCAAAACTTACAATAACAGTTTTAAAAAAATTTCAATATATTCTTAGTGTCTGTATATCTATCTGTTCATTTAAATTTCAAAATTTTCTTGCCAAAACAATAAAATAACTATATTTTTATGCTTATAAAAATTATGTGTAAAAGCATTGTCTTCATATTTTCAAAAATTTTCTACACAAAAAAAATTGATATAAATTAACAACATTATTTCTAAGAATATCATTAAAATGGGAAAAAAAAATCATGTTCCATGGTAGTTCTAAATCAAAAAGGAAAATATAGTATCTGTAATTTCGTCAGTTATAATTTTTAATTTCATTTCCTTACTTCAAAGTAAAAATTTTTCATGCATAATTTTTCGACATTAGCAAACATTGAATTGCTCATCACTAGAATCAACATTATAGCGTGCAAATTTTGTTCAAACTGCGTGCTAAATTATTCTCGTTTGTGAGTAATTTGCGCATGCGAGAGGAATTCACAAAAATTACATTAACAAAATTATAAGGAAAATTTATTTTAAATCTGAAATATATTTTAATATATTTCGAGACTTAAGTAAATTATTTATCCTTATTAATCATGAAGGGGTTGTATCGCACAGATACAGTTTAATGTCTACATCATTTTCTAATTTCTAATAAATATCATGGAAATGTTTTTAATATTTGGAATTCATATTTTAAAATTTTCAATAATATTGCTTTTAAAAGTTCCTGAAATTATTATCTATTTTTCTAAATTGGATCTTTGACCAATTCCAATTTTCTACCTCAGTTGTCAAGCTTATTAGATCTCGAATCGTCTTCAAAAATGCTCACCACATCTTTACAAGCGCTTGTTTGAAAAATGCTTTCTACTAACGAATTCGCAGATACGCGCCTTATAATCAAGAACTATTGCTTTGTGGTCGAAGGATTTTTGCCAAGAATCAATAAAAAACAAATGTTTCGTTTTCTGAAAACGGCTGCCGTTCATCGTATGAAAATTGCGTTTCAGATACATAAGCTACTTGTACGTAGACACAATTCGTTTGACAATTAGCAATTAGCTTTGGAAACGCGACATCCATTTTGAATGATGGCGAGTTTCATTTAATTCAAATATTCGTGAGATACATTTCATACGCTAAACATCATCTGATCCACAAATACCTAAACCATGGTTTGACATCCTTCACGTTTATTTTACCATTTGCATGTTGAGAAAAGCCGCTTAATCATAATCCATAGGTTTCAGATAAATGCCGGGTGATGAAACGGCGGATTTAACCGTTCGATTAAAAACTGCTTAGATGAATGTTTTTAGAAAATATCACGCACGATTGATAAGCGAACACTATAACCATGGTTCCCAAGTAATTTCTAATGGATTCGAGACATGCTTACGCTGACACAAGTCGCTTAACCACGATCCAATGACATCAGAAACACATCTATATCAAGAGATAAATCGGTGGAATCGATATATTTGATTGGAAATCCAAAAGTTGTTAATGAACATTTATTTCATAAAATATTGTTTGTTTTATGAACGCCAAAACCGTGGTTCCATATGCCATTTCGCAATTCCTTCAAGCCACGTGTACACTGATAAAAGCCGTTTAACCAACTTCGAATATCTTTGAATCTACCTTTTTATTATTATTATTATTATTATTATTATACACTTACGTTATCTAACAGAGTGTATATTACATTATTTTTATACACTATTAAAATTTATAAAGTGGGCTCTTCTTAGTGAAAGATTCGAAGTTTGATCCCAATCAATATTGTATAACGGGAGAAGGATATTGCGCTCCTGTATTTTATTTGCCCTTCTGGCGGAATAGATGCTTGGAATATTTGGGCTTCTTTTGTGACGAATGAATAAGACCCCCAATTATAAAAAAGTCCTCCTGAATGTTATTCAGCAGCAAGTCTTTAAATGCCTTATAAGGCCTTCGCTATATGTTGCAGGGTAAAAGCAAAATTATAGGAAGTTATTTAATATATATATATATAAAGCATTTAAACGCGTATAAAATTTTCAGTGAGTAAAACATTGTATCAACGATTGTAAACCATACGTTGTTGTAATCTAATCACTATTTCAAACAAATAATTATAATGCATTCTTCCAATATATTCTATTTAAATTAGTTTATTTCTAAACGTTAAAAAAAGACAATATTTTAAGGAAACCAACTGTTGTTGATTTGCCTATTTTCAAATATTCTAGGTATATATATATATATAAATGCATAAAAAATTTCTTTATTTCACATTTTTAATTTTTTTTCTTAAATAAAATTAAAAGAAGAATTCGTATAAGTGGGAAGATTTTTCTCACCACAAAATGAATATATTGCAAGCTATTTATTTTTCTTCAGAATCAAATTAATTTCATTGTTCATATGATGAGAAAGAAAAATAAATATAGGCTGCAAGCAAAAATGAAAACAAACTAGTGTATTAATAATAGAAAACAAAACGATTATATTTTACTTATTTAATTAGGATTTGTGTAATTTTCTCTCAAAGCACAAAAATACACAAGTATTTTTTTAAAATTTTGTTTAAAAAAGAAACTGATGTCACATCGAGGGCAACAGTGCATATATGATAAAAATTTAAATTTGCGTGCAGAAAGAGATTTTGAGAAGACAGATCTCACATAAAATGTGTTCAAATATCTTTGCTTACTATTTTTGAACACATTTTGCGTCGCGAATACATAACCGCAAAGAACTTTTCAGAATGATATAAATCTTAAACCAATGCATGCGAAACTGATTTTATGCACAAAAATTGCTTTATAATATGTAAGAATTTATTGCAAATTTTCCTCTTTTTTTAAGTCCTAATTCCTGCGTCACCAAACGTACATGTTACTGTTGATATTTCTGATTCGTTAGGGCAACAAGATTTACTAAAATTTTAATTCTTAATAAAATAAAACTATTTTCTTCTATATTTTTATATATAACCCTGCGAGAAAAATAATCAAAACTTCATTCATAATATACGAAATTTCTAATATTCAAAGAAAAGTAAGCTTTCAAAACCCATATATAATCACCACATAATTTTTAAAATATAAAGAACTAAACTATGAAACCATTACGTGATTTGACATATGAGCATTATTAGAAATGATTAAGTTATTTCTCAAAGAAATTTTATAAAAATTGCAATGTATTTTTTTGTAACTTTTCTAAAATTTCAAAGGGAAATAATGATTTCTAATAATGCTCTTATTTTAAATCACATATTGGTTTCAAAGCTCAATGTATTTCTTGTCAGTTATTCTTGTTTAAAAGTTATCTTTTTATTTGTAATTGTACTAAGAGTGCTAAAAGTTTGGATTGCATTGCAGTTTAATTATAATTGGAGATAAAAAGAATAGAAAAACTAAAAAGAAATCTTTTTAAAGACAATAAAATATGGAACTAAGAAATATCACAAGAAAAAAATATAATGAAATGTAACATTCAAAGAAAGAAAGGAACATGAAGACTTGGCAAGTCCTACACAAATAGTAAATTAAAATTTTTAACTGGTATTTTTATTAAAATATAAAACAAGCAATAGCATTATTTTAAATATTTTGTTTCTTTTTTCGCGATATTTAAGAACTATACACATTTCCAAGACATTTTACATTTCCTATAAAGTAATGTATATTTCTCTGTAAAAGCCCTAAAAGTTTTTGAAAATTTTAAATAAAAATAAATGACTTCATAAAAATAACTGTTACTTAAACTGTTGCATAAATTGTTTTTAACGCTATACCTACGAATTAAATTTTATTCCCAAATCAATAGCTAATCCACAGTTTCAGTGTATTAAACTCATTTTGTCTTTTAATCTCATATTAAATATAACCAATTCATTGCACAGGTGTGTACATTATGATGTCTAAACATCATATTCAAACGTGAAAAAGACAAACATACAAAAAAACAATAATTTTTACGTCATGAAAGTATACTTTGACATATATCTTTACACACTAAACGGTATGTAAAGAAGAAATACAATTTTATAATACGAC
The DNA here is from genome assembly GCA_030067965.1 of Latrodectus elegans. Classification (NCBI taxonomy): domain Eukaryota; kingdom Metazoa; phylum Arthropoda; class Arachnida; order Araneae; family Theridiidae; genus Latrodectus; species Latrodectus elegans. The sequence goes on from CM057813.1 coordinate 51,932,594, forward strand.
AGCCTATTTATCCAAATGAAGAACTAAATGTAAAACTTTTAATGCGTTCCCAGTTACGCTGTATATTAACTGGTAATACACTGTAAATTAAAGTTACACATAGCTGGATGTAAACATATAAAAAAATATACCGCCCACACCAAGAATTTTTTTTTTAAATCCATATATTTTTATTTCTCCGAAAGGTCACAGGAACACAGACTTGATCCTTGACAGCATTCCGCACTCCAGGATTTATTTTAAGCGAGCGACACTTTCTGGTGAGACGGCTTCATTACGTCAAAACAGATCGAGGACACAAGACTGAAAGTGGCCATGCATGACAAAGTGCCCCATATATCCGGATCATTCAAATATCGCTTCGTCGTGGCTTCGAAACGGAAAATCAAATATCGAGTGAGTAATAGAAGCACAAATAAAAGGATCAGATTGGAATTTGTTTTTATTTAATTTCATTTTTCCGCCTCATGTGTTGCTTCCCCCCCCCTTCCAGGAACTAAATTTTATAAATAGAGCAATGCCACGTTACTATTGAATAGATTTGATTCGTATTTAAAAGAATGGGACGTGTGTGTCCATAAATTAAATAAAAATTAAATTTCGAATGATTAGTTTCAGTTTGTAAATATCATTTTTAAAAATGTACAAATAATATGAATATATACGAATTAAAAGTGGTTTAATTTTAAAAATTGGTCTACGAATAAACATGATCAGCCTTAAGAACGAAAAATTAAAAAATACATATTTATGCAATATTAGTAAAACAGTTGTATTAAATAATTTTAAAATATTCAGAGATATGCAAATGATCAAATAGCTTGGTTTCAATAATTTTTTTCATACTTTAAATTTTTCCCATAAAGAAAGATAAGAAAATCTTTCACTTAAAGTATCAAAATTTAAAAAAAAAAAAAAAAAAAAAAAAAAAAAAAGCTGAGGTCTGAAAAGTTTTAGTAACATATGTGAGAATCTGATAAATGAAAATACATTGAACGTGGAATTATTATTAAAATATATTTCTAATTTTTTTATATTGTGAACTCTTTTAAAAAATTTATATTTAATAAAACGTATTTGTTAAATTTCTTTATATTATATATATATATATATATATAGATAGATGATATTATTTTTCTTATTTTGAGTTTAATGTTTTTATAAATAACCCTTTAACAAGTATATAAGACATACCACTCCTATTACGGAATTCTAAAATGTAACTGGCACTATTAGCAGTTATAAATATGCTCCAGGAATTTCGAACTGTACAGATGTCATCATCACACACCCCAATTTTCAACAAATCAGTGACGAGCATGCTATGGCTTTCTTATGGGGTTAATCTTACTAAGAGCTTATTTTTTTTTTTTTTTTTTTTACCGTGAACTCTCCCCTACTTATTTAGACCCTTTGCACCAGTCTGGTCTCTCTTTTAAACACGCTAACTTGTTCTCTTTGCAATAAAAAAATTATTTTTGAAAATCTGCCTCTTTAATGATCACAGGAAATACCAAGAAATAATTTTATACATCACTTAGTTTCATTATATACCTGGATAATAAAGAAATTTAAATATTTCAAGGGAAACAAGAAAACAGAGGCAAGTCACTGACATAAAAAAAAGGCATATTAATCATCATCATGGTAATAAATTACGAAGGCACCAGTTATGAGATCGTAACGATAAGTAACAGCATTCAAAATAAAACTAATTCTCATCGATTTACATTTAAAAGAATTATAAATAACACATTAAAAGTTTCCTCCTGCTCTTATCCTTCAATACATTTCTATTCTTAATTTCACAGATTGTTAGCAAATATGATCAAAGAGCCGACATAACAGTAAAAATCATGCTTGAATTCTTCCATTCCACGGTATAGATTTTGAAGTTATTATTTCGCCCTTGAGTCTGTCAAACTTGTATCATTATAGAATACAGAAATTCATCATAAAAAAATTTTTTTTGATGGCACAAGCATTCAGACGCATAAAAGTATTTAATGCTTCATTAACAATAAAAAATGTATTCACCTCACATATATTTTTATTTATATACTTATATTTGTTCGTGTTATTTTCGTATTCAAATCCAACAGTGCATATTGGATTTGATTTATTGCTCAGTGCTCATGCTTCGCTAAATGAGATTAATTCAACCGAGACTAGAATCAAACTAGATTCCGAAACATAACAAATATACATGATGGAGGTGAAAATCCAACCCACGAAATTTTTATCTGAAGACCAGAGCATTGTTTATTTAACGATCCAGATGTACAGGAGTTGGAGCTACTTTAGTTACCTCCATGAAATCGACAAGTACATCGAACACTCTCTAATTTTCTTTAAAAGTTAAGGTCAATTTATTTATTTTACTGGGAAAAGATTTACAGTTAACAAAAATTTTACGGTTAAATGAATTATTCTCAATTTCGCTAAAGAGAAGTTAACGCAATTTATATAAGCATTCCTTCCTAGAACAAGAATTTCGGATCTTCAGATCAACTCCATTCAACATAAAAGCACGCTCTCACTTACAATGACTTATACTTTTGTGATAATACTGCATAATTTTTTACAACATAATATGGAAATTTTAAGTTATCATAAATACATTTTCAGTTTATCGATACAATTTCGTTAAGATATCATGTAAATAAATCATACAGTGTCATTTTTTTCCATTACATTACAAAAATTTTTGTTTCATAATAATAGACTTTTTCACTCAAAAAATGACGATATCTAATTCAATCGATTGAAGTATTGTTATTTGCATATTTAAAATTTATTTATCAGCATCATTACATAGAAGATTTACATCATTACATGATAAAACTAAGATAACTTATGTTTCTGAAACACACATCTTCATAAAAGGAAAATTTTAGTAAAATAACGCATTGCAATTTATACAGAATGACACGTGGTATTCAATTTTGACACATGAATGTCAAAAGTAATTTAAAACGACATAAGAATAAAAAATATGAAAATTGAGACTTCTCATATGTGATTACGAAAAATAAAGGTTTTTTTTTTTACTTTAATACCAATTGTTTTTAAACCTCAATCTAATGATCTAAGAAATATCCCCAATTTGCCAAATCAATATACATATTTTGATCAATACACAAATTACAACAACCTGTTCCTGTTATATAGGTAATTAAAAGTATTTGCTTCATTTTTAGAGTTAAATTATTTAATTAATTTCTTGCATTAACTTTTACAAATAAGACTTCTATCATACAAAACAGAAAAAATTTTAAAAAGTTATAAGGAAATAAAAGAATGAAATGTGTAGGCGAGTTATTGAACTAACACAGCCGAACTTTCCTATAAACTAAGCAAAAGATTTTAGATCTGATTATATTAACAGACCTTATTTTCATACACTAAACAGAAAAAAATGCTACAATTTGTCATAGGCAAACCTTATCTAAACGTATAAAAACTTCTATAATTTACAGTGCGTCGGGTTTAATTAAAACAGAAAAAGTGGCTCTAATATGACAACATCTATTATCTATGCCAAGTAACATTAGTGACACAGGTACATTACTCTTTACACGGCAACTTTTTTTTTATTTAATTTAAACAACTTTAGCACAACATAATTGAATACAACCATTAAACTTTCATAAAAGTGAAAAAAAATGATTTAATAACAATAGTAATTGAATGAATTTTTTAAAAAATGTATAAATTAAATACTAATGCGTCTTAAAAAGAAAATAATATTAATCAACTGAACAATAAAAGCATTCTATTTCAAATGACGAAGATAAGTACCAGCATCATCTTATCGACTCCAAGGTCATTTGGCTGTCGGCCAAACTGCTTGCAAAAATCACCCGTGCATGGCCTGTCTCTTCCAAAGATTAATTTGAGATATATTCACTTATAACCAACTGTTTTAACAACGAACTGCTTGCAACAATTTAGCTAACATGCAAAATAGCTCAGAATGTTTTCTTCTGCGTTGATTACAGAGTTATTTTATAAAAATAGCTCAAACTAGTAAAAATAGAATAAAAAAGTTTATTTTTTATTTCATCAAGAATGTCAAACGCTCCATAGTTAATTAAATGAAAATTATAATTTATACTTTTCAAATTACTGTGCTTCAACAATATTTAAGTAACGAAGATCAGATTAGATGCAAATATTTTGAGAATCATGTTGCGTACATTTATTTGAGAAGTCCAAGTAATCATTTATAGAGGAACTTGTGCTCAAAAACCATTCAACTTTAGCGATAAAAACATTTAAAAAAAGAAAGTAAAGAAAAAAAAACATTAATCAGGAAGTAAAACAACACACAAATAATTATAAATAAATTTATTTTAAATAGAGCTAGTAAAAAACCATTTTACTTTGTTCAGCACATTAAAAAAAATATTATCAGGAAAGTTTTAAAAAAAACAATTTTACTATATCCTGTTTTCGCACTACATCAAAAAGAGTTCATGCACTTCACAAATGTAATCAAAGCATTCAGAAAAAAACATTTCAAATGATTTCATGATTGTAATTTAATTTCATTCAAATTTAAATGAAAATGCTGATAAAATTTTAGCAATCATTATTGCTAAAATTTTACTATCATTTTCACCTAAATGCAATATTAAATAAATAAGAAATATTAAAAGAATATGATAAAAAATAGTGGTCGAATGTTTGTTACAATTTTGTAAATATTTTTCTAAATAATAATTAAATGAGAGATACTTATATTGTATTTTCACTGTAAACAACGAAGTGTGTACTCTAAAAAAGATTGATAAATTCATCTGTCTCACAAAGTATCATTTCTAACTTCTAAAGATGAAATATTTAGCTTCAGAAGAGGAAATATTTAGCTTCAGAAGATGAAATATTTAGCTTCAGAAGAGGAAATATTTAGCTTCAGAAGAGGAAATATTTAGCTTCAGAAGAGGAAATATTTAGCTTCAGAAGAGGAAATATTTAGCTTCAGAAGATGAAATATTTAGCTTCAGAAGATGAAATATTTAGCTTCAGAAGATGAAATATTTAGCTTCAGAAGATGAAATATTTAGCTTCAGAAGAGGAAATATTTAGCTTCAGAAGAGGAAATATTTAGCTTCAGAAGATGAAATATTTAGCTTCAGAAGAGGAAATATTTAGCTTCAGAAGAGGAAATATTTAGCTTCAGAAGAGGAAATATTTAGCTTTATTTACTCAAAAAATTTTTATTGTAAAATACAATTAATCAATATATTTTTTCCAGTTGGAAAATACTGCAAGTATTTTTGATATATCATATGAAACACATAATTTTTCTTACAGCAGTATTTAGAAATATTTCCTTATAGTATTTAAACATGTTATTCTTCCAAGAAAGGAAGACAGAAAAATGGATTAAGAAACTATCACACTTCTAGAATTTTTCAATATTTCATCACAAGTAAACTATATTCAACATGCCTCTCAGTCTTTTTATTTCAAACAAATAACTTTTGAGCGACATGCCATAACACACACATTCAATATTAAAATTACTATAATTTTCATTTTTAGCTCATTTAAATAGTAAATATAGGCAAAAAACGATTAATATCAGTTTTAATTATATTGGCTAAATTGTAAATGAGGAAATTATTGCTCCATAAAAATTAGTTTTTTAACCTTGACTTGCTATTTTTAATTAGTGGTTATTATTAGAGCGAAATAATTTATTTTTTCGCTAATATTTTGGCACACTGAGCTCTTTTTTTTTTATAAACTAATAAGACAGGCTTTTTCAAGCGACATTTATTTGACAAAATAAATGAAATAATATTATGAACGTTATTATATATAGAGAGAGATTCAGTTAATAATTAAAAAATTTTGTAACCCTATTTATAATTTTTGATAATGGAGAAAAATATTTTAATGCATTTTTTTAAGTTTAAATTATTTTTGATATTATAATAACAAAATTAAAATTGATATTTCTTTTCTTCATTGCATTAAATTCAAAATTATACATGGTTTTGAATTTAATGTTAATAATTAATTACATGCTTTTATTGCATTGTCTTTATTTTCTCACATCGATATGATAAGCACTAAAATACAACATATTAAAAGGTGTTATATCTTTCACTCAAATATTAAATTTTATAGCAAATCAAGTATTAACACTACTGATAATTTTTTTGAAAACATATGAAACGCAAAACGTTAGGGTTGTCATATTTTAATTATTTTGGTTGATTTTCAACAGCTTATAACAATGCAGTTAGATTAAGTAGAAAATCTGAAAACAATGAATTATGAATTTTTGCACTATTTGGGATTTATTTCTAATTTTACTACCCCAAAAGTAAAAATTATATCAGTTCGAATATAATTACTTAAAAAAATATTGTAAGAAAAATATTTTTTAAAAAAATTTCAAGGAATGTTTCAAAGACATCATTCCACCTCCACTTGAGATTGGATATTTTCTTGTTCCTTTGTAAATAAATTATGCAGCCTCTGCAATTCATTTCGTTGTTCTTCTATAATCATATCTAATTTTTCGATTTCTGCAATGTGAGTCATTTTATCTTTCTGTGCCGATGCCACAACAAAATCAATTTCGTTTTTCAGCTTTTCCACATTTTCAGTAAGATTTTGTGGGTGACAAGGAGAACACATACTATCTTCCATTTCCGAAATGATACGGCGTAATCGTTCAGTTTCTTTTTGAAGGTCGTGAACCTCATACAAAATCTTAGAATTTTCCTGAGATAACTTAAATTCTGCCGTAGATAAATCTCTCATAGCTTTTTTCGGATCACTCTTAATACTGTCATACGCTTTTTTCAGTTGATCAATTTGGTATAAAAATTCACTTCTTAGATTAGAATCCACGTCGTCGTCTAAGGGAGTTTTATTCTTTTCCAGAATTTGTTGTATGTCTTGTTTTAGTTTCTCAACATCACAGTTTTGAGAAAGACTGTCATGCAAAAGAGACTTGTATGTTGAAAATACTTTTTCCATTTTTTTCAGCAACAATTGCTTTTCATGATATCCAGTAACACTATCATTGAGCTTTTCTTCTAGTACCAAACACTGATTCTTAGAGACTCGAATATCTTCGTTTGACTTTTCGATTGAATTTGTAACTTGTTGAATTTTTTTTCTGACTAACTCCATTTCAACTTCTATTGATGTTAACTTTAACTTCGTTTGCTCAACAGCATTTTTGGAAAGAGAATGATAGCCACGACGATTTCCCCAAATCTTCTTCAATTCGCAAAACTTAACGTCTTCATTTTGAAATTCGTTTTCTTTCTTTTTCAATTCTTTTTCAAAATTTACCAATTCCAGTTTGAGTATGGATATACAATTCAACATCTCCTGCATATCAAAATCAATTTGACCAATTTTTTGCTTTTTTAGATTGTCTCGCTGCGTGAATTCTAAAAAATTTTTTAATTTGAAAGATTTTTTCTTCAGCTCCTCTGTTTTATGTATTTCTTTTTCTAATTCAGCTTTTTGTAAGACCTTCCTATTCGCTGATTCAAGCTCTGCCTCTAATTTGAGTCTGTTTTTCTCTGTTTCAAGCTTCCTTTGTTCATTTTGAGTGAGTGCTTTCTCTACAATTAGAACATTTTCGATTTTTTTAATTCTGGCCAAAATGATTTCCTCTTGATTTGCATTATCATTCCAACTATCTATATATAGTTCTTCTAAATCTTTCAATTCTTGTTTATATTTCTTAATCAAATAATGTGTATCGTATATATAATTATCTGTTTTTCTGTACATATAGTCTAGATCACGAGAATATTTTAGTACTTTAAGTCTATTTTCTTCTTCAAGTTCCTTATTAACAATGGAATTGCTTGAACTAAAAAGTACTAGTGATTTTTCTTGACATAACTCTGAAATTATTTTATTCAATTTTATAACAGCTAATTCATGCTCAATATAAAATTTTTTCATTATCTCATTTTCATTTAATTCATCAAATTTAGATTCACATACAGATGCTACATTGTTTTGAAGCTTTGACATTTGAAGCAAATTAAGTTTGTCCTTTTGCTTTTCAAAATCAGTCAGCGATTGTAAAGTTACATCAGAATATATGTAATTAACTGAATTTTTGCTAATTTCCTCGAATTTCCAACAAAAGAGTAAACCATCTGAACTACTACTGAATAAAAGTTCTTGATCCAAAGAAATGGTAATATTTATTATGCTCCCACTATGCGCAGATATTTCAGAAAGTGTTGAAGACGTTCTTGATAATAATTGACCTAAGCAACCATCTTTAGTTCCGCAGTACAGTAAATTAGAGTTTTGATTGACAACTATTGCGGTTACTTCTCTGAGAAAAGAAAGTTCCCAAATCACTTGACCATCAGATAAACATTTTAAAATTTTCTCTTTGCTCAAAGCGAATACACAATTATGAGACGATGAAATAGCTAAATAATTATAAGATAAATTAGAAGTATTTTCCCAAACTTTGTTCCAAAGAGAAACATTCCATTCACAAATGATACCACGAGCATCGCACGATATTAATTTGGTATCATTGTCTTTCCAAACAAGATCAGTAATTACATCAGCATGTCCTTTAAGTTTTACTAAGAGTGAATATGTAATAAAACAATACACTACTATAGCGTCATTATTGGCTAATACCAAAAGATGTCCTTCATTCGAAAAGCTCGCTTTAGTGCAATTCTTTACCTGAAGAATTTTTCTATTTTCCAATCCACGACAAGTTATTGTGAAAATTCTAGAAAAATGTTTAAAATTAAGAGTCAAGTATAAACCAGAAGGATGTATGCAGAGAGAAAATATTTCATCCCTAAATGTCACATAGATTTCTTGCATTTTTGTGGCAAAATTCCACAAAATAAAATTCTTTTTGGAACAAGTAGCAATTAAAGGTTTTCCACGAGCGATAGACATTGCTCTTATGGGACTTGTATGTTGGGGATGCAATAATATCTTGAGTTCGGAAATAATTTCTTGCGATTCACTGTAATTTAGATATGCTAGTTCACCTCTGTTGGTTGCAACAATTACAGTGCAATTGGTAAAGTTCAATTCTAGATATGTTATACTACTGCTTTCGTTTGGCAATGAACCTGGAAGCTCAGGTGTAACCTTATTTTTCGGCAAGATAATAAGCTTAATAGCTTCATATTCAGCTATTTCCTCACCTTTATAGCAAACAATAGTAGTTCCTCCCAACACACAAAATAGTTCTTTAGGTGAGACCGCAAGGCACGAGACTAATGTAGAGTTGTTGTTATAGATAATATCCGCATCACCATTTAAAGCATTCTTTACCGACTTCGGTACATATATTTCTTTCACGAGCTCAACTCCACGAAAAATGAGAATTTGTCCGTTTGAAGTACCCACCACTAAGTTTTCTTTTTGTGCAAAAGCAATGGATATGCACTCTTCGCTCTCATATTTTTCTAAGACCATTTCCGAAAAAACTATTTCTTCAGAATCAGCCATTTCTTGATATTCGTAAAATCGAAATATTTTTTTACCAACAACGACAAGTTCTTCCCGACCACTCGCATGAAAGGAAAGATCGTGGATCAAGGAATATTCCTTATCAGCGGTCGGATTGAAAATCGATACAATACTCCGTGATTGTGTTAACCATATAACTACAAGCCAATCAGGAGCGTGACCAGCAGCAGCTAAGAATTTTTGACTTACAGAAATAGAAACGTTAGTGTACTTCTTGCTTTTCATTTGAGTTGGACCGTAATACATTTTTTTTACTTGAGAAGTTATATTGAAGAAACAAATAAATGGTGGATCTCCTTGAACTGCCAACGCAAGGTGATCGGATAATCTTTTAACAACAGAAACATCATGTCCTTCCAGGATACGAATGAGGCTTTGTTTACGATGTTCTAGATCAAGCAACATGCATAGTTTCCCAGCAATGAAAACTAAAGTAGTATCGTCATAGAAAGTCACATTTCTTTTTGCATCCCATTTAGGACCAAAAGTAAAGTAAATGTCCATTTCCGTCTCCATTCTCACACACACACGTATATTCTTATTAAAAGTAGATTAATGTTTTTTTTAAAATAAAATATGAAATACAATAAAATATATATATTTCATAGTACCAAAAGAAACATTTCTCGAATAAAATTAACTATAATTTGAAAATTTTAAGTCACATAAGAGACAAATAGAACTTTAAATTATAAAATATGTGTTTTAAATTGATTTTGAACATTTCAAAAGAAAAAAATATTTTCTTGATATTTCACAAACATTATGAAAATTTTCAAAAATAGAAAGATGTTTTATCTCAAATCATGATGCCATTTTTATCAAGCTTAAAGATTAAAAACCTCAAGCGAAAATCTCATTATGATGGCTTCTGAGTAATCTCATTATATCAGTTGCTATGGATACCGAAAGATGTGAAAATGGATAAGAAGGGGAACTAAGCATTTTAAAATAACAAAAAATGCTGAAATTTCATATATCGAAAGAATTATATAGCTAAAAGCTTTAAATTTTAATCTTATTAAAACTTAGTTTTCATAAAAGAAATAAATAATTTCTGTTTATAAATCTGTATATAAATATAATAATGATTTCTATCAGTACAATTTAAGAAAATCTATAGAAATGTTTCAATTTTGTTGTAAGATTATAAATCTACAAATGTATAAATTACTAAAAACTTGAGAGTGAATATTGTTACAGTATATTGTTTTTCTGTACTTCGAACTATATTAGAAAAAACTAAACTAAAAAAAAATTTCCTTTAATTTTCAAGTACATCATGTATTAAAATAGAAAGCAATTTACGCACTTATTTCAAAGTTTAGAAATAATTTATTTTATCGACATTTCTTAATTCTTACGAAATATGCTATGAATGAAAATTAATATTAAACATAAAATCGATTGCCCACATAATTATTCAATTTCAACATGCTTACATACTGCAAATTTAGCACCTTATGTGGTATACTTATTAACGGTCCCCTTTCTCTTATTCAAGGGGCCAATACCCCAATCCTGGTGGAGGAAAGGTATTGATATTAATCAACATTGCATTTTATGTTGCCATGTTTGAGAATAGTCACCAATTTTATTTACTATGAATTTTATCAACGATCGTAACCAAATAGCTCATTAGCGCCCGACAAAAAGACAGTAGATAATTCTGCTGCCTGTGTCCGGTACAATTCTTATAAAGAGTATGCAATTGGATCGATAAACAACGACCCTCGCAGTATAAGTAAGCATTTTTTTATGTTAATGATTATTGTAATTTTGTTAATAATAATTTCATTTTTACAAGGAAATTCCTTTTCAATACTTGTAATTCCAAACTCTGTAAGACTTGACTCAAATTCAATACGTCACAAATTGATAACTCCTGTTCTTTAAATAAAACTTGTAAAGCTTACAATGTTACTTATATGATTGAGTGCAAAAAAAAAAAGGTCTTATAAGAAGCTTGAAATGCCAATAGTGCTTACACTTGGTCGTTAAACTTATGTATTTATTTCGTCTACATGTAGTATTTGGTGCGGTTTTTGCAGGTTTAAATTTGGATCTGGATTTAATTTTAATTTTGATTACTATTAATAAAATGCATTTTGGCCACATTGGATTTTGGCCACTTTATATTTTTTAGCTTGACTTTTACTTCTTTTATTTTGGTTTGAACTTTTTGGTGTGGCTTTGGGGTGTACTGGTTTCTTTAAAACTATGTCTTGGGCCAGTGCAGAAAAGCCATCCTTTGTACCAATGTGATCAACTTCCCCTGATGAAGCTGACCATGTTGGTACTTCACTTCATTTTCCTTTATTCTATTTTTTTTTTAAATTTTGAAATACATATTGAATATTTTTCCATCTGTTTACTATATATCATATTTTCAATGTATAATTCTCTAAATAGTATTTGATTATTAATTTTACAAAAATGTACTATTAATTATATATATATATATATATATATATATATATATATATATATATATATATATATATATATATATATATATATATATATATATATATATATATATATATATATATATATATATATATATATATATTATATATATATATATATATATATATATAGAGAGAGAGAGAGAGAGAGAGAGAGACATAGGTCTCTCTGCTTAAGGATACACAGTCCATCCCTGATTTCCCTAGAAGCTCAGCTGTGACTCTGCTCCGCCTGACTACGGGCCAGGACTGCTTGACCACATATTGACACAGTTTTGGACTTTATGACTTTCTCATATGTTCTCTGTGCAGACAGCAACAAATTTTTGATGTTACTCATCTCGACTCGTGCTCTCCACTTAAGATTTTTAACTGTAGAGTTCAGTAATACTGGAAGGATAGAGAAATAATGGCGTAATAGCCGTATTTCTGTAGCCTTTGGGGTATTTGTTATATATATATATTCAGTTTTAAACCAAATGCAGAAAATAAAATATATATTAATTTATGAGAATGTATTCAGATAATTAACAATAATAAATCCACATAATAATTCCTATAAAAGAATTTCATTTCAATTCTAAGGGTGAATTCCAGTGCATTTGTGCAAACTGAAACTTTTTAAGTAACGTAAACAAGAATTTTACAATATTTTCAATACAAAATGTTTTATCGAAATCTAACGTAAATACCATAGTTTTTTAATGCTCATTAAAAATATAATTATCTTTTACAAATTTTTTGAGCAAAATAAGAAGGAAAAGAGATTAATAATTTATAATATAATTTGACTGACTGTGTATAATTTAACAGAGTATGTATAAGAGACTATTCTTTTTATAAAATATATATATATAATTTTTAATTACCAAAAAAATTATTTTTTGGTACATGTGGTTGACCGTACGTGTGGTTGAGGTATAAATAATTTTTATATTTAACATTCTGATACGTTTCTTTCCTATGCAACTTTTTTCCCTAGTTATGTCTAATGAAAAATATCATTTCTGTTGCTGATTTCTTAGTAGCAATAATTAGGAAATTTTGACGATACAGCAAAAAAGTATTCGTTTTTATTATAGCTATGTTGACAATAGACTGAATGTTGAATTTCCATCATGTAAATGTAGAAAATCAATCAGTAGTTTATTTGTAAAAAATATTTTAACATAAAATATAATTATCGGAAGAAAAAAAACGGAATTAATTTCATAATTTTTGATTCTTAACATCTTGTTATTTTATCATAATAATTACGTTAGAGCTGGAGAGGAAAGGTATCAAATATTTATTTCAGAATGCTGAGTTCGATTCCATTATACCAAAGTCATGATATAATGGAATCGAATCATCGTGGTGAATGAGCCCATGCAAGCCAAAAGTTCTGCAGGTTCCATTGTCGCTCCAATGATGTTTAGTGGCCTATAGATAGGAAAGTACAAACTCAATTAACGAACTTGTATCATCATTAATCTACAGTTCAAAATAACCAGTTGGTAAATTATATTTAGAGGCTTCACAGTTGGCAGAAATAAAAACAGAAATGCATCACTTCAAATTAACTTAATAATTATGTACAAATGTGCTAGGGAGCATTACATTTCTTTTATTTACTATATAAATACAACAGAATAACAAATTGTTTTAAAATATTTTCTGTTTAAAGATGCTTTAGATGGCATTTTGCGATAAAAAAATCTGAGAGTAAATTGTATTCGAAAAGTTAAACTAAAAAAAAAAATTTTTTTTAGAGGGAAAAAAATGAGGAAATTTAGGATGTTTTTAGCAGTAATATTTTAAATTAATAATCTCTCAATAGATTTTGAGTATTCTTAATAATTTAAAATTGTTTCGTAAATCAAATTTAATACAAACCATCCAGATGGATCATTGCATTAGTCGCATATCCGATTGCAGCTGAAAAATGTTTTAAAATAAGTCACATTTTTTCAAAATTATATAAAAGACTATATTTTAAAACTTTTTATTAAAAAAAAATATTAATACAATTCAAAATTATTCACATAAATTTATCCATCTGAAGTATTTTCCCAATCAAAGTACATTAATAACTAACAGTTGAAGAAACAAATGATTAGCGTCTTTTAAAATAATTAAATATGAACACTGAATTTTTCGAAAAAAATAATTTCTTCTAAACATATTTCTACCGTTATTTATCTATCGTAGCGTAATGCCACAAGTGAATGCAGTCAATCTGAAAAGATAAACCATTCTCCAGAAAAAGTAAGTGGATAAACCCAACTTGACCCTCTCCGTAATCAGCAATGTCAAGGGGGTGCCGCATGGCTTCTAACTGATAAAAAGGTTCACCCTCGCAACTACAGCAATGAATGAAATAAGCAGTTTGTGCCCAGCGTGGCGAGCGTTTGTAACTGGGCGAGTCTGCCTTGAGCAGTCTATGAAGAAATGGACTCGGCGATTAAAATGAGCATCTTTTCCGGTGTATGGATCAGCCATCGGACATTCCGCAGAAGTACGTATAAAAATATCTTGAAATTAATTATAGCGAACAAGTTACAATTTATGTTTATCACTTTCCATTTTCCTCATGGCTTACGTACAAAACAGCAAAAGTGTCAGAAAATAATTAGAAAGTCAGAAAGAATTTCTTTAGACAAAATGAATTTATTGCAAAGTTTTCTATATTAGAAAATATTTTCAATCTAAACTACTTATGATAATATTTAGTATTTTCTTATCACCAAAATTTCTTTTTGTCGGCATAAGACAGGAAATAAGTACTATAAATAGATAAGGGCAAGCAGCTATAAGCCCCACGTTAGAGAAATTCATAAGCAAAATACTCGGAAAAAAGAAACTATTTTTAAACATATTATTAGCACTTTTATAAAGGCGTTGATGTTTTGAGTAGAACATAACAGATATAAAACGCTATAACAGAGTCATTTGAATAACTTTTCACACCTTTGATTCTTTTACTTAAAATATAAATTTTAAACTTATTGTCACCAATGGAAAAATATAAGCAAAAGATACTAAAATTTATTATTAAAAACGGTAAAACAAATAACATACTAAAATGCATATACAATGAACGCCAAAACCATATTACACTAAAATGTACTCACAACTTAATTTTGTCATTTCATAAAGAATTAACTGCAAAGATAAAAAAAAAAAAAAAAGCGCAAATCATTTTAATATTAATTCGCACAATCATAATTTAAATAGTACACATTAGTGATTCGAAAATTTTTTCCCTAATAATAAAGATAAAAGCACTTTCAAATTATAGAGGCTAAAATTTTAAAAAGTACATTAACGCATATTTCATCATTTTAAATGCAAATCGCTAACTAGTTTTATTTTTATTTTTAACAATTTAAATTAATTCTTAATTTATCAATGCTTTGTTTTCAAATGCTATGAATTTAATAATCCAAATTAATAAATTAATAATATTCTTTCAATTAACTTGAAAACATTAAAATTATTTTGTAAGAAAAGGCTTTTACTAATATTGAACGAATTTCTAATAGAAATTCATGAGAAAATAAATAATTAACTTTTTAAAGCAATATTTAAAAAATGTACTCTCCGTTAATCTGAAGAACAGTGAAGTGACTGATTGTCGTCACATGAAGAAAAATAAAAGACTGGTATATTTCAAAATAGAAAAAAAAAATATCATAATAGAATAAGAAAAACTGATGGAAGAATTATGTTGGAGAATGTGCTTAGGAATTATTTTAAAAATTCTAAATTTAGCCACAGAGTAAATATAGACTTATCTATTCAAAGCTCTCTCGAGTTTCTTAAACTATTATTTTTAGTACAGGTATGGTTTAGTTCTCAGAATACCAAATTGGATGTAGATAATTTTTGCTAAAATTTATTTTGTTATTCTTGGCTTACAATACATTTATGAATTCATTTTATGATACATGAATAAATTTAAAATGATCGGCCTAAACTAACTTAAAAAAGGAAAAGAAAATGATTAAAATATGGGAAGAAGAAATTTGAATTCATGCATAAATTAGATTTTATTTTATGGAATTATTAGTTTTCAAAATAGAAATATTTTATTAAAATAATTGTCATTGTGAGTGCAATCAGAAGAAAACGAAATAAATAAAAATTAAGCTGCAATAAAGAAAGTTTGTCGAATTAAAATTTATTTTTGTACTTCTCCATAAACCTAAGTTTACGGAGTTAACTGTCGAACGATTAGTGCTCTGCTCTTCGGTTCAACAGTTCGTGGGTTCGATTCTCTCATTGGGCAAAGATATTTGCGGTAGTTCGGAATCCACTTTAAACTGTAGACTTTGGTTAGCCATTGCTTATCCTTCGACAGTCATTTTTTTCAGACAAGAGAAAAACTCAAACCTAATAAATATTTATTATTAACGAATTGGTACAAGAATAGTTGTTTCGTTTAACGAATAAGTTTTTAATTTGTAAGAAAAATAAAATCACACACATTATAAACAAGCAGAAGATAATATTTCGTAATTTTCATTACACAGTGGCATTAAATGCTTAGATTCCATGCAATTATGCCATTTTTTAATTTAATTTTGAGAAATAAATTTCCTTCTTAGATATATATTCTAATATTAGCGAAATTTGTGCTTGTAGATTTTAAAAATTAAAATTTACGAATTTTAAACTAAACTGCAATTTGTAAAAATATTTTTGATTATTTATCCTACTCTTTCAGGAATGGAAGAAGGACATTCAACAATCAAGTAAAATAAACACCTAGTATAATGAAGTATGCTTAGCGGTAAGTTATTGTTTACAAAATCACAAATGTATTTTGTCATCTGTGAAATTTCTTCAATTATTTGTTAAATCGCAATCATTAATAGTAGTTATTTTTGTGTTTATCATTTTTGCTTTTTTAGTATTAATTGTTGTAAGATTCCACAAAATATGCATCAGAAATAAAATAACCAAAATAAGTTTTAATATATGCACTTTATTATTTAAGAAAAAAAAAACAAGGTTTTTGCTTAGCTGAATGACATTAAATGCTATGCATTCGATATCTGATCTAAAACGAAATGCATTTTCGTTTAAATTGTCTATCAGATATTTATGTATAAAAGTAAACGAGTTCCAATCATATTATTAATAATGTAGATCTAATTAACAATATAACATTATAATAATCACTATGCAGGAACTTTTTTTTAATGTACTTTTTTATATCGACTCCATACCCTTGAACAGTTTTTGGAACATTATTTACTGCAGCACACCATAAGCGGCCAATATTTTTTAGTAATGTAATTACTTAATAAAAAAAATTACAGACGATTTCTCACTAAGATTATGGGACAACTAAAAAAGAAAAGTTCAATTTTAAAATAAATTGTAGAAAATGAAAATAATCATATTTTATTCAGAAATGATTTCATGTATAAAGTAAACAAGACAGATGTTGCCGTTTCTGCGTTACAATTGAATGAAGTGCGAATAAGTATTCGAATTAGCGTATGACTTGGAAGACACCGGTCAGTCGAAAATAGGAATATCAGTCGTTATACAAGCAGATCCATTGCGCACATTCAGGAATCGTATCTCGTACATTAGCGAAAAGAAATGGACATGTCGAAGGAACTCGTTCGGTGTTGTTAGCTTTACGACTTCAAAGTGGGCTTATCAGCTGCTGAATTAAGTCGCTCATTATGGTAAGCATTTGGGAATGGTGCTGTGAATGAACGTACGACCATCAGTTGGTTTCACAAATTCAGGTTGAGAGATTTATCCCTCTGTGATGAAGTCGATATCTTATGGATTAGTCGTCAAGTGATTCACTTTGAGTTGCAACCAACGGGTCAAAAGATCACTGAGGACCAGTATTAGCAGCAACTGGAATATGTGCAACAGAAGAAACCAGCACTAGTTAATCGCAAGAGTATACTGTTCTTCGCCGATACGCAAGGCTGCATGTCGCTCGGATGCTCAGGAATACCATACAGCGATTTAGTTGTGAGACTTTGTGCCATTCCCTTCATTCACCTGACCCTGCACTAGCAGATTACCACTCATTCCATTCCCTGGACATTTCCCTACGTGGAAAATCGTTCACCAATGAAGAAGCACTAACGGACTTAGCATCCAATATCCTAGAGTTGTACTGCAAGGGATGGTTGGTTTGGTTTGCTTGTCGCTCAACGGTCATTTTTTGCACACGAGGGCTAATTAGACCGGGACTTACGGTTTAAAATGGATTCTGAACCACTACAAACATCCATGTCCAAGGTGGGATTCGAACCCACGAACTGTTGAACTGAAGGCAAGAGCGCTAACTATTCGGCTGCCAGCTCGGCTGTACTGCAAGAGAACTGCACAGTTGGAGACAAGTTGGCAAAAGGTGCTAGATACCGATGGTGATTATTTCGAGGACTAACATTTGGTTACACTTTCTGTAATCATGTTCTTTGAGTCATCAAAAACGGCAAGAACTTTCTTATTTAACTTGTACTAGTTTTCTAATATTTACATAAAATAAAGCATATATTTAATGTTAAATTAAGAACATAATTTAAGTTCTAACCACTGTTTATTTTACAATTAATGAACATTTAAAGAACATTTTCATTTCCACTCATGAAGTTAGACGAAACCTTTTCTCGTGAGATTTTCTTTAGGAAAAAATATTTTAAATGTGATGTTAAAAATTTAAAAACAGATATAAAGAAAATTTGATTTTGCTCTGCCAAACGAAATCGATCGATTTTATCGATTCCTCGGTCAATGGTTATGTTTGTATCTATGGTTGCTAAATTAATAAAAACATAACATTATTATATTTGATTTTGTAAAGAATATAAATTATGTACGAAATATGTTTTAGACAATGCATTCAATATTTGATATCATTTTCCACCATTTTTGAAAAATTTAGGATGTGAATTTGTTAATATAACAATGGTTGATTTAAGAAATATGGCCATAATTGACTATACAGAGAAAGAATTCAAGAGGTCGCATTCTTTTAAATGCACACGTATACCATATATTTAAAATAAATAAAAGCTACAGAGATAGGACAAAGGATATATGAATACATATGAATGATTATTTTCATTGTCAGAAAGCTTCTTCAAACTTAAATCTAACACAGTTTCCATTCTACAGAATCAAAAACAAAAACTGATTGTATACATTGTTAAAATGAATATAATCTGTTGTAACATTAGGTCCATCTTCTTATATTTGAGATTACATGGAATTAGGATGAGAGATCGCAACGCACACAATAGAAAAGTTAGCAAATATAACTGTGTTCCTTCGCCATAATAACATCGATTTCTATTTTAAAAAAACCGTCAATTTATAACTAATCTTGCTAAAAAAAATAATAAATTTAAAAATTTGAAATTATTATCGATAAAATTTTTAATTATTTGAAAGATTTCATATTATATTAAAAAATTTCCTTCATACATATTTGGTTGGTAAAAACTGTCTTTAATAATTTCCTATTTTAAAATTTATTTCTGTTCAGGAATTAACTGAATAAACAATAAACAAAATCGTTCACATTCATAAATCAAAGAAAAAGTTCTCAAATGTCAAATAATTCTTACATTAAAAAATTATATTTGTTCATTTTCAATTACTAGGCAACTAATTAAAGAAAGTTAAATTAACGAAGTAAATGTCGAAAGAAAACCAATAGATTACTGTAAAGCGATTAACAGCGTAAAATGAAAATTTATGGAATTAAGGAAACAGGTTTGAGATAGCTAAGGAGATTGAAGCGAAAGCTCCAGTTGCTTTTCAAAGTATTTGATACTATGAACACAAATAGATGATTAAAGTACATTCCAAGCAATTTTTGGATTTTTTAAATAATATTGTTCGTTTGTTCTTAAATATATTTTAAATGATATTTTGCAATTATTTGGAAATGAGTTTATGACAGAACATCAAGTAAAGGTGAGTAAATATTACACAATTATAAGTGTTCATTAAATGAAAAATATTTAGAGGAAATAAAACAATATATAATTAAAGTAATAAACTATGATTCAAACAACCGTTTCTAATCCTTAAAACGTAGATATAATTTTAATTTAAATAAAATTATCTAAACAAGTTTAATCAAACAATTTCTCTGAAATATGTGGGATCACTATTGAAAATTCTGTTTCAATTGAAACAACTACAATTTATGTCACATTTTTTAGAATAAGTGGAACAATAAAAAGGAAAAAAATTTTAAATACACTTATTCAATTTGATCAATTTTATATGTTAGGTATTATTGTAAAATTATAGATCCATGGAAACACAGCTAACGTCAATATTATCTTAAAATATAAATAAAAAATAGTTTTTTACTCTAGATTTTTATTATTATAGTAAATGGAAAAAATTATATGTAAAGTATTTTATTATTTAAATGTATTTCATTTAATTATTTCAATTGCATAATCAGGATTCATTTTATTTATTTTTTACCCACTATCGTAAATCGCCAATTTTCAAGAGATATAAAAGAAAATGATAATTTTATTTTTATTTTGTATTAACAAAAAACGTTAAAATATTACAACAAAAATAAAATCATTAATATTTCTTTTAAGATATGCACAGACTCTGCATTTTTTTTTTTTTCTTTTTTATAAAAACGATAATTTTATTTTAAGGAAGGTAATTTAAAGATTAGGCTTGCTTGATTTATACCGGTGTTGGAGAAAAAATAGTGATTTTTCTTTTCTCTTATTTTTTTTTTCTTGCAGTTTATATGTAGCGAAAATAACTTCACATACAGAAAAAGAAAAATATGAATTCAAATAATATGCACAGAAGATTTTGTTAATTTTTAAAATATAATGGTATTAAAAACTTTTAAATATTTCATAATGACATAGTTTTTACTGTATAGGTTTTTAGGGGATTTCTTTTCGGGAAAAATTATTTCAGACATATTAGTAGCATTACTTTTTATTTGAACAGATGTATAACAATTATGATGGTGCACAGTAAAACAGTCTTCTGTATAATTTCTGTTTCGTTCAATATTGTAAAACAATCTTCGGTGTTTTTATAGTTAATTTACACGCAAATACTAACTGCGGAGCAAACGACTATCATTGTGCTGCAAATCTCCATTTTTGAAGTGAAATAGATGAGTTAAACATGTGATATTGATTTTGCATAAGATATTTTTCCTTTTCATTTACATAATAAATATTTCATTGCCATTGTTTTACAAAATTGCAATTACATTTTCCAGTTATCGTCTTTCTTGTTACCATTACTGAACTATATATATTATTAAAAAAAAATTGGTTGTTCATATGCAATCCAACGATAAATAATGCATCGAAAATTCTGTAAGACCAGTGAAAAAAATCTCCTTTTATAGTTGTGTCCATCTATTGAGAATTTTGAATTAAAGTATTCCTTATATTTAATTTCTGATGTCTTGAAAGACAAATAGCTTGGTTGATGTTAAGTTTCGGTAGTAATAAATAGCAAAATTATGAAAGATTTTAAAAACGACTTTTTTTTTAATGAAAATAAGAAAGAGTCGCAAAAAAAAAAAAAAATAGCAATGAATTATGTTACCAAAACTTACGAAAAATGATTATTATGAACATATAAGCAAATAAAAATCATTGCAGGAAATCGCTAGATGAAAATTGTTTTACCATTCATAAGCAGCATAAGTTATTAAAGTATCAATAAAATAAATTAAGTTGCATGAAATTAAATACACAATATAAACTTGCTATTAAAATAAGCAAGTCAGAGCCTCACCCAGATAAAGCGGAATTGTGTTTAAAATGGATGCAAAAGATAGTTTAATAAAACAAAACAAATAAAAAATCACTGGTTTTATTATTAAAATTATTTTTGAAACCTTAATGCTGCATTTTAGGGCTACTTTTCTTACACATTAATTAATTTATGATGAAAACAAACTTAATTTAAATGTTTTTAAATTCATCGGAAATAACTGATCTCCGGATTAACAAAATCAGTGTACACACAAATCATCTTTCTTCTAATATTCCTTACATATTTTTGTGGGTGTATTTTAGTATTCCCTCAGTTCTAAAATTTAAATCTGAATATGAGCAAAAGCCTGAATATATAATGTATATGTTGTTGAGAAAAGTCTATCTCCTTTTAAAAATATTGCCATTAATCACATTCCATGAATAAATAAAATGTTCAGTTTGAATAAAGATGTGAATACATGTATATAAATGTGTTTATGTACATTAAAGCACTTAATAAAAATATAGCTAAAGAAATTCATAAAAGTTAAAGGGATTTAAAAATAAAATATCAGTAATTTTAATTTACTTTGATACTTTCCCACTTGTATTGAATAAAAATAATGTAAATATAATGCCTAGCTTAAATCTGTATGTCACATTTAAGCAAGAATATTAAAATTTTTATTTTAAATTGATAAAAAAATTTGATCTTTATTTGTGCATTCATTTTTAGGCTGTATCACAGAATTTTAGACAAAATTTCAATTAATCTTTTATGAGAAAATAACCAATTTATTTATTGTTACATTAAAAAAAAGACATTCATTTATACAAAGACTATGAGGTATTTTTATTCTTTAAGTTCATTGAAATCTCTACTTCTTTGAAAAATAAATTTCCTCAATTTTTTATTCATATAAGCTGAGACAAGAATATGATTATAATTATTTAATCACAAAATAAATCCTATAATTTAAATCCTTTCATTTATTCAAAACTTTAAATACAATTTTAAATGACCAATGTTTATAAATTAACCTTGAAGGTTAATAAAGCAAAAACAATTTCAACTTGTGTCTCAGAATTATGTATTAGTTTTGGATAATTAATTGTTGCTGTAATGCATATCTTTTATATATGTCAGAGTACTATTATAAAATAACATTTAATTTAATTATTATAAAATATTATTAATTTAATTAAATTTTCATCGTTTTCCTTGAATTTGAATTCAAATTATAAATCAAAGCATCAATCCAAATTCAAGGAAAACTATAAGAAATCGTTTACATACTGTTGTTTTGGCAATTAAAATCTCACCAAAAAAAAATCTGCAGCAGCATTATTCAGAAACATCATAAGTCATTTATTAAATGGCTGAAAATGTTGTTCATATGCATATTTCACATATAAAAGCCAACCTTTAGCTTTATTTTACAGTATTTTTCTAAAAGGCATAATAAAATATCAAACAAATGTAATTATTTTTTAATCAACAATTCTTGATAAAGTAAAATTAAATAGCTTAACATTTCTTTTAGTGAATGTTTAAATGTATTTTGCATTCCATTTGCTTGCAAAAAATTGGAATTAACTTTCATTTGCTCTGTATTCCATTTATAAAGCAGTTAAAAAAAAAAATAGGATTGATGTATGCTTGTGGTTTTCAACTAACAATATACTTCATTTTAGATAAAAATTGAACACACATTTTTCCTTAATTAATTATTTGGTTGCAGGTTAAAGGTTAGTTTAAAGATATGAGTTATAAAAAATAAAAACTATAAAAATAATCATAAATTCAATTAACTAATTTGCTTGATACCCTGCAATAAAATATCAGAAAAATTTCAAGTAAACATATAATTTATTTTTAACAACACAAAATCCTTTTTTAAAGGATTACATAATGTAAATTCAGCCATAAACTAAATAATTTGAAAGAAATCATAGAACAGAAAATTCTTATATTAGTATAATCTAAAAATTAGTTGAAAAAAGTTTTCTTGAAACTGATTCACCTGTTTATATTGCAACATTTTAGATAACTGAATTTAAGAATAACATAAGTCATAAGAAATTTTACTGATACAATTGATACTAAAATAAAAGTTTGATTTTATAGAAATTTTAGATTTTGGAAACTTTCATTCAATATCCTATTACAAAAGTCATATGCTGAATTCAACAATATCATGCAATCATAAAAGATAGTAAATTAACATTTAAAAATTATATGCTCAAAATTTGTGTAAAATAAAACATAGTCATTTAATACGTCACTTCCTCCTAAAAATTTATTTATAGTAAAATATAATAATGACATTTTTATTTGTATATTAAATAGGTATTAATATTTTCATCAATGATAAGAGATAAACAAATATCATTATACAATTTAAGGTTATTGTAAAATAATCCATTAATCATTTAAGCAGTGAGAAATTTAACCCCATAAAAATACAAATAAACATAAAATGCTAATATAAATATATTTGGAAACTTATAAATCGAATATTATATATCAGTATTTTGACAAAACAAGGGGACAGTTATGCATTTCAATGACTGTCATTCATTTTATTTAATAAAAATCATCAGTTTTATTCATTGATTTTATAATAATGATTTTATTTATTTCTTAAAGAAACAATTTATAAAAAAATATAGGCAAATATTCTTGCAATAAAATAATTAGGAGAAAAACAAGCATAGTAAATTATTGAGCGAAACATACAAAATGAGGGAATATTTTTATGCGTCATAAATTAAATTAAGGGAGGAATATTTTAATCAACAATATTTTTAGAATTGATATACAATTAAGGAAAACATGAATAAAATAGAATTTTCATAATATTCATGCATTTTAAATCTCATAACAAAATTATGGTCAGTGAGTACAAGTTTAAGCAGACGACTGAGAAACAAAAACTAGCAAATAGACTTATCTGTTTGAAATGATAAAAATAGATAAAAGTATGTTTACCTTGAAACAATGTTTTCACTGTATCTATTTTTAGATTTTCAGCTTTAGATTATAAATAATTGCAATCAGGAAATAAATGTATGAAATTCTCAGGCCACTCCTCAGAAATGCTGCAGTTAATAATTTCTCACTATTTTAGCAATTCCCTTCATTGAAACATTATAAGCGCGACAGTAGATTTACTTAACTATCGTAGCTTACAACAAGTATAAACAGTTGTAATCGTGTAATAAAATAGTTCCAATATTTATCGAAATTTTAATTTTGTATTTTGCATATAATTAAAATATATTTATGCAGTTTATTTTAAAGCCTTTCAATTCTCTTTCAACTGAAGAAATATTTTAATATTGTAGTATTTTCAAAAATTGTCATCGACCTCTACGCGCGTTCGATACGATGCATGATATCAGAATCAGCATAGACCGTGATTCGGATTGGAAGTGTTCCGCGATCTGAATGGTTTAGGTTTCGTCCAAATTTTTCAAAATTAGCCGGCTTTCCTAATAAATTGAATTCGCATACAAATTCAATTGATATTTAAAATTATCTATATTATTTTCGTTGAATATTTATTATAATTATACAAAATGGCGCTTATTCGAGTATTTGCAAATCGACTGGTAGCTCAACCTCAGGTAACTATTTTTGATAAATTTGTACCTGTGTATATCTTTTCTATTTATATTGTTCTTATAATGTAACCTTAAATTACAATTTATATTTTACTTTTGAATTCAAATGAGTGTAAATAGTAGTGTTTGTAACTTAAATAATACGTAAAAATCGTATTTGACCTTGCCAAATAAAAGTAAGTTTAAATTATTTTTGGAAATCTTACTTGAAATCAAAACTTGTAAAATCTTTAAAATCTTATTCAATTAAATTAATCCTATACTTAAAAAATAAAGAATGCTGAAAATACTCAATTGGGTATTGTTTTTGCCGGTTTGCTTTTCGTCTCCTTTTTCCCTCCCTCAGTAATTATCCTCATACCAATCTGAAAACGTTAAATCAATATATTTATATACGTAGTAGAGGATAAGAATCTAGTAACTACTATGATTGAATTCCTAAAATTTCTTCATTTTTAAATATATTTATATATTTAATGCAGTCGCCTAGTCAAAGAATCCGATTTAATATTAATTTTTGTATTTAACTAAATTACATGCTTTTTATGTATAAAACAAAATCTGTATGTTATGTAATATTACTGCATTATTAGTTTATCAATATCTGATTGGGCATTATTATGTATAAGGAATGTATAAAAAATTTAGCATTTGTATTTTTATATATTTATTGTGCAAGGTTTTTTTTTTAAAAAAAACAGTGAAGTATTTGATGTTCAATTTACAAACTGCTTTATTTTTAATATATGCCAATTAAAATCCTATAGTTTACTTTAAATTCTGAATTTTAAACTAATTTATTAAATAGAATGTTTTCTTATTTTTATTTTTTTACAAAATTAAACACTAAACTAATTTAACATTTTTAAACTTTCAAAAGAGTATTTTGTTTGGCATTACATATCTTTAAAATGCCCTGAAGTTTTTCATCTAAGATAAATATATTGTTTTGCCTAGCTAGATGGTTAAAACTGTCAATTGTTTTCATGTTGAGAAAAATTGATATTGAAATAAGTACTGAATAATCTTTTATCAAAATGTTTTGAGATATTTGTTTGTAATAAGTTTACTGTATTCTGCTTTATGATATGACCAAATTCCCCTCTTTTCTTAATTCCAAAAATGTCAGAAAAATCACTTGTATCTGTGCATAATTTTCAAATGAAATTTCTGGAAGCAAATATCTATAACAACTATTCATAAAAAGAATTAAAGGTATATTTTACTTTATTAATATTGGTGTTCTATCATGTTTTAACTGTGCAAAATTTGATACATTACTGTTTGTATTGTGTTCAGTTTAAAATTTTGACCTTCTAACTAATATTTTCATATATTTTTAGATTATAAAATAGGTTCTAAGATTTTAAAATTTTTCTAAAATGGTAAAAAATGATTGAAGAAAATATAAAATAATCGTAATGGATTTCCTCCTGAAAATATTATTCATAATGTAAAATTGATTAGCAAAATTCAAATAAAAATAGAAATGTTGATTTTTGAAAATAATACAACTATAATAATGCTTGATTCAATTAGTGGGTTGCAGATTTTTCTAAAATTTATATAAAATAAAATTGATTCATGTGAATCCATTTAAAAATTTTATATTTTTATCCTTTCAAATATAAGCAGCAGTTGAACAATTAACTTTCTGTCCTTTGGTTCTACATCTTGGGAATTTTGATTCTAACCCCTAATTCCCAGGTTTGGATATTTGTATTGGTTCAGAATCTATTTTAAACTGTGGATCCTGGTTTTATTAGACCTCATTGGGTATTTGTGTACAATGATTGTTGAACAACAAATTAACTCTGAAATAGAAAGATTCTTAATTGATAATTTTTTATATGATATTGTAATATATTGTAGTATGGGGTAAACTAAATATTTCTTTAAAATTATTCATAAAAGAAGTACTTTTTTTAAGAATTAAACTATACATTGTTCCTGAGATACATAGTGGTGTATTCAAACCATGGACTGTAACTTAAGGTTAACTATTTTGAATTATTTGCTCCTCACCAAGTGCCTCATTATTTTGAACCATAGTCCATTGACAAGTTCACGCCTGGTCAGGTATTCTTTACACATCCATACTAAAGGAAGAATTTTGGATGTCACAGATTAAATGTGGACGACATGTTCCCAACCCACTGAGTGCCAGCAACTCAGTTTTGGGGAATGTGGTCCCTCCCAGTTACTGTCACATAAATGATGCTTCACTTTGCTAATCTTAATGGGAATTGTTGTGAAGCTACTAAGCCACTGAAGCTCTACTGTTAAATACAGTTATGCATATATTGATAAAAATAATTATATTAGTAAAATCTTGTCTAAATTTACCATCGGTGATAATAAAAAAAAATTGCTAAAAAAAATGAGATTTTGCTTTTATGAACTTCTAAAGATTATCCCTCTAAAGTATTTGATCAAGCTTGGGGACCAAATTGGACTGATTTTGTGATTAAAATTGGTAAAGGTTTACAATCAAATGCCTTTTGATTCTTTAATGATTTTTTTTTTACACCAAGATGGCCTATTACACAAAAAGCATACAAAGATAGAGCTACCAGGATTACTAGAAATTAAAGTTCTTTGCCATAGTGTATCGCCAAAATAAATAGTACCTGATTCCATACCAAACACTTAAGACCAGGAAATTTCTTTTGATTTTAATTTCATGAAGCATGCAGTTTTGTTAGGTTATCAAAGCAGAAATTAGGTTGAATTTTTTATTTTCAAATCTGATATTTTAATGTTTACTATGTAATATATATACCTCAAAATACTTATATTTAGATAAAGGAAAGAAAATTACATTCACATCATTTAAATTGAGATTCATAAATACACTATACTCCTTTTTGTAAGATTTCCTATTTATTGAGAGAAATAAGCATGTGTTGCTTTCTAAAAATATTGATGTGACAACTAGATACCTATTTACATAAAAAATAATAGTTTAGTGGTGCAGATAAATTAGTTTTGTTTTAAAATTTTATTTAATCTTTTTGTCTATGAAAAAAAATAACCAAAATTGCTAAAACAATATATTTTACTTAAGTCTATTTTTAAAACTGAAGATTTCCAAGGAAAAATAAAATAAAAACAAAAACTTTTTAAGAACAAATTAAGTGAAAACCTTTATACTATGAAAGAGAAGAAGCTAATCCTTGGTTTCTCTATTTGTTTTATAAATTATATTTCAATATCAGTAAAATTTCAAAATTCAAACTTTTCATTTGTAATTTCTAAAAACAATGTATTTTTAACATTTTTTTAAAAAAAATCTAGTATTTTATTCTGAATATATGAAAATCAGTTTTCATGAAAATCTAGCATTCCATTATTGGATATAACTGTTAGTAAAAATTAACAAATGAAGCCACTTTTGTATGTTAGTGACCATGGCAAATTACAATGTCGCATTACTTCACGACTGAATAGGAAGTCATTGAGAATTTTGAAATTCTTATACTTTTGCATCAGCAAGTATACCAAGTTTAAACAAAAAAAAAAAAAATCTAAATCTGCAGTGATACTTTTTATAGTAATTTTTTCGTTTAGTTTTAACAGAAATTATTCAGTATGCATTATTAATTATTCAATTATCTTTCACTTTTAATGTTAATAAATTTAAATATTGACAGTATACTTTATATAAGTATATTATGAAGTATATATTTATATTAAGTATATATTTTAAGTATATCTTATATCACAAGTAAAACTAGTTTTTTCTACTGTTTTTTAAATTAATATTAGTTTTAAATATATCAGTATGACTCTGGTGTAGAATTTTGGCTAGAATTTGGTGATGAAATTTATTTTTCTGTTACCCTGGTATTTTTAGTGTTTTAACTAATGTAGTTTTATGGTTACCATTTTGCTATGCATATTTTGGTATCAATAAAATATGAGTGAAATTTTACCCATCTGTATATTAGTAAAATCCAAAAATAGAAACATTTTCTATGGTTTCATTTTGATTATCTTATTTTATGATTATGGTAATAGTTTTATAATTTTGAATACTATTTTTCTTTCTTGTGTATGAGATGCTAATACTGATTTTCTCTAAAAGTGTATTTCTTTTGTAAAATTTGAAGCAGTGTTCTATTAGTGTATCGTAAATATTTCTGTATTCACAATTAAATTGATATTTGAAAATTTTATATAACTGTTACCTCTTTTAAAAGTTTGCCTAAATGTATAATCTTGGGTTTGAATTTATGCAAATTAAATTATAATTCATTATTTACAAATAAAATTTCATACTATTTAAATGTAACATGAAAATTAACTTAATTTATTCATGTGCAGAAAAAATTTATGTAATTTTTTAATTTTATTTAGCAGTGAGTTATAAATATTGATGTAAATGATCTTTACAATTTTTGTCATTTATCCATTTTTAACTTTGAGCTTGAGTTTTGCGTATTTTTAAAGTTGAAAATTACTTTTATATTATTTATCTGTGATACAATATATACATATCAAATTAAATATGTTCAGGATTTTATAAAAGGTCATTTTTAAGTGATCTTTAATTATTTATTTATATGTTTATTTTTTTTATTTATTTATTTATTTTTTTTTAATTGAATATAATGTTTTTACATAAAACCAATTCCATTGATTTTTTTTTTATTAAAATATTTAATTAAATTAATTTTGAAGCTTTTCGGAATAACTTGTTTTATATTGTATCACTTCAAAATATGGAAAAGTTTGTTTTGAACACTTATTGTTTGTTTGAACTCATAAATTAATATTGCTATTGATTTAGCATAATTTTGGTTATTAAATTTAAAAGATGTGAAAAGAATGAATTTAAAAGGTGAAAAAAGAATAGATGAATTGTTCAATTTATTTTCAATTAATTTTTTTTTAAATAATTTATTATGTACAACTTATATAGAAGGGTTCTGTTTATAAATACTTCAAATTAATGTGTGTTAAAATTGTGAGATTTATACTAAAATTAATTTCAAATAATAAAATAGTGCATTATATAAGAAAAATCAATTATTCTTCATGAAGAAATGTAATCTTACTGTCCTATCAAAAATTAATATTTAACTTCATCATTGGGATTTGTTTATATATTTCTAAAGTTCATCTTATAAACTTGAGGATTATGTGGACTTTCACAGAAACTTGTTGTCAATGCCCTTAAATTTTGAAAAAAGAATATTTTAAAAATTTTATTAACTATAAGTAAGAATTACAGTAGTCCAACATTAGCATTTAAAAACTGTACTTACTTTAAAGTTAGGAACAAATAATTTGCTACTCATCCACAGGAATCTTTGGACTTAAATGTTGGACTGTTATCTAAAGCTTGTTATCTCAATATTTATGCTACAATAAATGATTGTGTTATCTGTTCTTTTTTTTTTTTTTCTTTATTTTATATTTATCTAGCTTCTTAATTTATAGAAAATTATTTTGAAATTTTACTTTTTATTTGAAATATAATTATAACTAGAAATAACTCTTTTTGTCTGCAGAGCATATAAAAATTCTTGTGTACATGGTGTAATGAATGAAGATTTATATCATTGCATTATTAAATAGTACAGAATAAAGTACATTATTTTTACTTTATTCTGATACTCTTTGAGAGAAAAAATCAAAGTGCATCACAAAGTAAAGATAATACTATTTAAAAATATTCAGTCATTGATTTTTTTAGGTATGGATATTATCACATCCACCTCAAACTTATTTGTGACATGATAATGTTTAAAATTTAAAACTAATTCTTAATCATTTATGATGGATTTCTAGTTGTTGTTAATATATTTAAATTATAGTGTTAATTTATTTATAAAGTGAAAATGTTAGGATAGTCAAATATACAAAAAATTTAAATAAAAAATAAAGCAAAACATCATAAATTCTTTTCGGTAAAAATATGATTTGAAATGCAAAATACTATTTGAATGTTGATGATCTTAACTATGCAACAGTATTTTTTAAATGCTGCAACACATAAGTTTATTTAACAAAATTTTTAAAGAAAAAAAAATTCTCTCTCTGACAATAAAACTGTTCTCAGAAATTTTTTTTTTTTTAATTTAACTGTGATTATTGATTTAGCTATATTTGACATCATTTAATATTTCGAACATGAGTTCAGTATTTTTTAATCAAATATTTGGATCTTGAATTTAACATCAGATTTAAATTGTTTCTGTCAGAATCATAGAAATCATTCTATTAACACTTACACATTTGATATCTACTTAAACAATTTCTCTTGACATCTTAAAAATATGGAGTTTCAATAATTTTAATACTTGTATGAAAACATTAAAAAATTTACAATTGTAAGTTATTTTTTTTATAAGGTTATCCACATTTAAATTTTATAATTAGTATATTTTAGTAATATTTAGTTGGGAAATAAAGTACAGGAATAATTTTTAAATGTTTATTACCCATTCTAAGAAATGTTTAAATTTATAGTTTCAAGTTAAATTCATTCAAATGTAATTTCATGATATGTTTTCACATTCAAAACAGGATGTGGGAAAATTTATAAATATAAGTGAACCTTTACATATATATTATAGCATCTAAATAAGATTAATAGCTTATCGTATGTGTCCTAAGTCTGCATTTTCTCAAGTTTGTCTGTGCTGAGATCTGTATTTCCATATTTTTAATATCTTTGATATTTAACAATTTTGAATAAATTAGGTTATGTATTTTATTCATAAAATTTTTTTAAATATTAAAACCATATAAACATAAATTCAACATTCTTTATTTATATAATTTTCCTAATTTTTAAAGTTATTTGTGTTTATATTTATCTTACATTATTCCTTTTTTTTTTTTTTCAGACTTTAGCACCACTCTCTGTTGTTTTATCTAGGAACATCACTAGTGATAGTACGGTAAGAATTTCTAAACTTTTATTTGATATTATTCACTTAGGGTTTATTCCATTTCTTAAGACATTATTTTCTTTATAGGATTTAAAAGGAATT
Organism: Latrodectus elegans; assembly: GCA_030067965.1. Taxonomy (NCBI): domain Eukaryota; kingdom Metazoa; phylum Arthropoda; class Arachnida; order Araneae; family Theridiidae; genus Latrodectus; species Latrodectus elegans. The sequence goes on from CM057813.1 coordinate 51,964,937, forward strand.
ATGGCAAAAAAGATTATTGAACACCAGAAAAGTGTAAAAAAGTTTCGAGAAATGTATGGCAGTAAAGTCATTGGGGAAATAACAATTGATCAAGTAATTATTTCATATTTTTTTAAAAATTATGAATAAAAATAAAAAATCATTGGTTTATGTAAAAAAAAAATGAAAATGATTAAAATGAACATGTAAAATCTAGAAACGAATCTTTATTTTTTGAACAAATTGTAATAATCAAAATTATTATTGTGTACTATTTGATACTTCATATTCATCTTAATTTTATTGGAAATTCCTGAAAGTACGTTAAAATTAAGAATTTTCTAATGTTAAAAAGTTAATTATGTACTGATTTCAAAAATAATAAAATGATAAATTGTTGAAAATAATCTGATTTTAATAAAGTTTGAATATAAGTTTTTAAATAAAACTACTCTGTACAGATTAGGACCCTTCAATTAGAATTTCATGTACAAAATAAAAATGAATATTTTAAAGCAGTGTTGTTTATATGGTGGTATTGATATTAGATATCTTATTTTTCTTAATATCTCTTTAATTCCACTGAGACTTTGATTAAATAAAAAATGCAGTAGAGAATTATTAGGAAGTCATTGACATAAGAGTTTAGATTGAGTTGATTAAATATAGATCTATTGTACCTATTTTGAAAACAATTTAAAATTCTGAGTCAGCATTCAGAATGTTCATTTGTGCATGCTCAACTGTTACTGAAAAAGCTGATAGCAAATATTTGCTGCTATGTAAACAAAGTAATAGCTTTACAAATATTAGAAGATGACATCTTTCATGTTTAGAAAATAATCTAACTTAACCTGCCCCTGAGTATTGAATAGTTTAAAATCATATTGTTATGTTCACTATAGAAATGATCAGTGGCATTTGAGTCCTTAAAATGAAAGCAGTTTTTTTTATTTATTTTTATTTATTTATTATTTTATTTATTTATTTATTTATTTATTTATTTATTTATTTTTGAAAAATGAAAAGGTTTATCCAACATTTTTAAGAGATTCATATACAAGTGCCCAGCTGATTAATTATTTGTCTTTCAGTTTATAGATTTTGGATTTTTAATATTCAGCTCTGACTGACAAATTTTTGTGCTGATATAAATTCTTTTTAAAATCACACTTGCTGTGCAAAAAATAAATGGTTTTAAAGCTATAATCAATCTATCCATGTAGAAGTAATAGTTTCTGTGTTTAGAAGTATCATTTTAGTTACAGAGATCCACATTAATCTTCATGTATAGATATACATAAAATTATGAATGTTTAGGTATATGCGATATCTTCATTGTATTTATGGATGCTTACTTGTGCAGATTTTTAGCTGCTGTATGGCAAAACTAGATTGCAGGCATTGACTCTATGAAATAACTTTCATGTATTTTTTAGCTTGATCTCTTGGTTTGAATCCCATTTGAGTTTAGATACTAAAACTTGTTTCTTTTTGTTTCAGATCTTTGTCGTATTCGCAACTGTTTTGCAACATCTATCTATTTATGCTTTTAATTTAACTTATGATTGTGATCATATAATATTTTCTTTCTTAGTGTGACCATACTTTCAATAAACTGATCGCAAAGAATAATAAGCACTTGGTTTTCAATTTTTGGCTTGGATTTTTAGCTTGGAACTAATTTTCTATGGTTCAAAATCCACTTTGAATATGGCTTCCCATCAGTTTAGTATATACATTTTAAAAAAATTTAATTTAAAGTGACAAACTTAACTATAGTAAGTTTTTCACCATTTCTGTAGTGTTTCGTTTTTAAAATTTTTTATAGAATTGATTTGAAAAATGTTAATTTCATTGTTATTTTATATAAGTTTCAATCTAAGGACAGGATGAATAGAATTTTTCTTCAAATGAATATTTAGTTCTTAAAAGTACAACAAAAATAGCTTATTCTATTTTGCAATTATTTTACTCTATACATCCTTTTCTCTTTTTTTTAATCAGATCTAAATATACTTTTTCCTGGATACTTCTATACCAAATATAAAAAATTACAAGGAGATATTTTTTATATCTGGAGTAAAAGTATCCAAGAGAAGTAAAACAACCATTTCTATTTATATAATTTTATTCATTTACATTGGAAAGATACTAGTTTTTGTAACATGCTCAGAAAAATGTTAGGCCATGAAAGTAGAAAAAATTATAAACTCTGGTGGTAAAAATCATGTAGAATACTTTTAATAATTATAAAAATCTTCATAAACAGTTTATAGTGATAAGCTATTTTGAAAGTACTAATATATTAAACTTACTGCATTATTAGAAATTAATCGTAAGCTTAAATTTAACCATTTATACTATTCTATTTCTTTGGTGCAAATCTTATCAAACTGTCATTTTTATTAACACATGGATATAGACTTAAAAAGTAATTCATTATTCTTAGTATAAAACTAATTACTTTTAACAAATGTAGATAAAAACAAAATAAACTAGTGCTCTGATCTAAAAATCTTAATGGTAAAATATTGGAGTTAATAGTTTATTGTAAGTTGTGTCGCATTTACTAATAAGAAAGAATACTGTCTAACTTTCTGTTATTATTGGGAATTTTTTTAAGCAAATAACTGTCCAAATTATATTTTAGCATTAAAAGCACACTAAAAGACATTTGTATTGTTAATTTTGCTTGTAATATATTAATATGTATATATCAATGCTTGCAAACAAATTTATTATTGAGGATTTATTGTGTTAACAAGAATTTAAACATAAATTGATAATTTAAAGTAGTATTAAAAATTTGATTATTGTATTATGTGGTTAATTAGATAACTTACCACAAGGAAAAGAGAAAACTCAATTACAGAAGTACTTTCAAAGTCAGTCTTGGTGATGTGATTGGATTTCCCAAGATACATAAAGCTTTTTGATAAAGTTTTACTTTCCTAGCTATATTTTGTTAAGACTGTAGCTAATGATTTGTTGCTTTTGATGAGCAGTTCATACAGAAAAGTTGTAAATGCTTTATTAATGTCCCAACCAAAATATTTCACTAATATCATCAAACAAAAGATGCTGTTCCATACTTCTAAGCTAGAGTTGAATGTAATCAGATAATGTTAAATCTTCACAAAATAATTTAACCAGAGATGAAAATTCTGCAGAATGATTTTAATCATTATATATTTTTCACATAGTTTTAATAATATTTAGGTGAGTTTGAAATTCTGATGTAGAAAATACAAATAAAAAATTTACTGTAATTTTTAAAATGCTTAAAATTTTGAAAATCTTTTATAAAAATTCTGTGGCTTTGCAATTTTTCCTTTGTGACCAGTTATAGGTTACAACATGGGAAAGCTGTTTATAATATTTATTGCTTTTAAAGAGATTATTTAGATGATACTTGTAATACAAATTTCCCAACAATTATATTGTAATTATAAATTACTTAAATTTAGATTTATGGTGGCATGCGAGGTATGAAAGGATTAGTAACTGAGACATCTTACCTTGATCCAGAAGAAGGAATCAGGTTTCGAGATCTAACCATTCCAGATTGCCAGGAACAGCTGCCTAAAGCTCCAGGTGGTGAAGAACCATTACCAGAAGGTTTATTTTGGCTACTTATGACTGGTGATGTTCCAACTGAATCTCAAGTAAGTTGGTTTTTTAATTGTTAATCAATGTCATAAATTTATTTTAATTCTTTACATGCCTAAATATGTTTTTGCTATATTTTTTTAATGACTGAAAGTTAATGAAATGCTCATACATCTTTTTGTTTTGTAAATCACTTTTAAGTGTAAATAAACATGTACCGTGATTAATCTTTTTTCATTTTATTGCCATATGTTTTATATAATAGTAATTAACTTAAAAACTTCCCATGATATTATGATTTTTATTGTTTGAATAGAAAAAAATGTATTGCATGAATGAATAAGAATATGGCTTTCTTAGTTGTTAAAATAATTAAATCAAATTAAAATTAATATGTTTGCTACACAAGTTGTGTTCAGTGAATATTTTAAATTTTTAATCAAAATTCTAAAGAGGGGATATTCAGAATTTTATTTTACGGAATTATAATTTTCTGCGTTTTTTCAACAATTTTGTTTTGGTATTCTTATACTTCATCAAAATTCATCTTTGCAATAAAAGCATAATAATAATCATGAACTTTTATGATTATATTACTATATATTTGTGTCTGCATAATTTGTAACTTTAAAACTTTTTTTAGGTGAAATATTTATCAAAGCAATGGGCTGATCTTGCTGATTTACCTTCGCATGTAGTAACAATGTTGAACAACTTTCCATCAAACTTGCATCCAATGTCTCAATTTAGTGCAGCCATCACAGCATGCAATACAGAGAGTAAATTTGCAAAAGCCTATAGTGAAGGAGTTTCTAAAGCAAAATATTGGGAGGTTAGTTAAATTTTCTTCTTGATTATGAGTTCTATATTTAATAAAAGTTTGAGTTTGCTCTTTACTGGTTTGCATGTTTGTTCCCTTAGCTAACATTTGATGATGCCATGAGTCTTATTGCAAAACTGCCACCCATTGCAGCTACAATTTATAGAAATTTATACCGTGATGCTAGTAGTATTGGAGCAATAGATGTCAACAAAGATTGGTCCCATAATTTCACTTCTATGCTTGGCTATGAAGATCCACAATTCACAGAACTTATGAGACTGTATATGACTATACATAGGTTGGTGGTGTATTAATTTTATATGTAAAGTTTAAAATTCTTTTTATGTTTTAAAAACAAAAAATAGTTTAACATGTATTTAATTATTAATGTCTATAGGTGTATCTACAACTGGATCTCATAATAAACCTGAAATTTTGATTAAAATGTTCTCTTTCTAATTTTTCACTCTAATTAATAAAAAGTAATTCTGTTAGGTGCTCAATATAGTAATATTAGTCAAGATTCATATAATTTATTAAGTCCATTCTTTATTTAATCTTTAAAATTTAAAAATGATCTCATCGAAGTAAAATGCACTTGCATGTAATAAAAGTTTTTACTTTTAATGTTAAGTACATTCTGTTATATATATATATTTTAAAATATTTTGTAAAAAATTTTTTCTTTCATGATTTTTTTATAATTTTGGGAATATTTCAAATCTGTTAATTCTTTAAATGCATATTGAAAATATTCTTTGGTTCTTTTCTGTTAAAAATTAGTTTTAAAACTTTTTTTAATCTAAATAAAAAAAATGTTAACACCTAAAATTTGCTTTTTTACTATTTTTATTTGTAAGTGCAATAAGATTTCATTTTGTTGATAATCAGTTTTGTAATAAGTTCGTTTGTCAGTTTATAAAGTTTAAAAAAATAATAATAAAAGAATGAGAACCATATTGATACCTTGTTTTCATCAGATAAGAGAACATGGAGGTCATATATTTAAAAAATGTTAAACAGATATTACAAAAATAAGTTAATCCAATAATAATAAAAACATTCTTATTGTAAGAAGTTTTTCCTTAATATAATAGTAAATTGGGGAATCTAAAAATTTCTTTAGATTCTGTGTTAATTATAATGAACCTGGTCTGAAAATATATATTTTAAGTCTTCTTATTATTAAATTTCAAATTCTAAGTATTAAATTTCAAAAGATTAAATAAATAAATGTTTCATTATTATTAAAATAAAGACTTTATTTTTCTATTCTTAGTTTCAAAATTGCTGATGTTATTAATTTATTATTATTATTTTTACTTAAATATAAACTTTGGAAGATTGAATAAAAATGCTTTTACTTTTGAACTGCTGAGAAAAGGCAATACAATCTATTGTTGTAGAAACGTTATTTCCAAATTAAATTAGAAAGTATTTTTGTGATTACAAATTCTCTCTCACTTTTTTATTGTTGCTTTAATATATAAAATCTAAAAGGTATTGCCACTTTGTTATTAGTTGTCTCTATTTTCTGTTCAAATTATAAACAAGTTGGTTTTTTTTTAAAATTTGCTAAAGTATTATGGTATGCATAAAGAAGCTATTTCTAATCTAATTGACCTAAATGTATGAGTTAAGCATGAAGTTCAACTGTATCTGTTTTTTATAAAATAATATCTTGGTAACTTTATTATGAATGCATAATTAATGAGTTCTCTGCATGAAATGTTTGTGATGCATCTATTATTACATGATACATTCTATTCCAACAATTTTTGATCGTATTGAGATCGAAGCTGTTTCCAGGCCAAGACAAACTGCTGACCCCATGCTCATTTTTTCATTTCTGAACCTGCATGTAAGTTTAGAGAAGAATTACTTAACCCTATGTCAATTTAAGTCTAATGGTAGGATAAAGGTTTTTAAATTATTACTTACTGACTTTGCCCTATGGCACGGAGCAGAATCATCCTGGAAAATGACGTTAGGAACTGAAGAAAAGTGATCCTGGATAGTAGGAAGCAATTCTCTTCCAAAATGCTAATATATACCTAAGCGTTTACTGTTCTTTGCACAAAGTGAAACCCATCAACTCCTTGATCAGAAATACATCTCTAAAGCATGATACAGGATGCTAGACTGTATGTTGAATGCAGTCAGGATGATATTCCTCTCTTTTGTGGCATCTGTGTGCTGTCCGTCACACCCATGCAGATTAAATTTGGACTCGTTTGAAAATACAACATATTTCCCTTGATTGACAATCCATCCTTGGTAAGCTTTTGCCCAGTCTAGACTCTGTTTATTTTTTTGGTCAACAATGGCTTCTTTCGTGGTCAATGTGCCACCAAACCCACACCACACAGTCATTTTTGTACAATAGACGTGGATGCGTGAACACCCGATTAATTTTCCTATGCTCTTCTAAGGTCTGGAAGACAATTGTCTGTTCTGAAGACTGAGTCGTATCAAATACCTGTCCTGCGCTTCGTTAAATATTTGTGGATGACCACTGCTGCTCTTTCTTCATGTGCTTCCAGTGCTCTAGCCTATTCAATAGTCAAACAACAGTCAATTGCGAAAATTTTTTTTTGTCGCCAATTCATGTTATGTGATGCTAGAACTGTTAATTATTTTATAATTACATATAAATGCTAAAAAAGTATGGATTTCACAGGTGATGCAATTTTTTTTACCAGCACTGTGCATTCAAAGACATGATCTTCATAAGAACATAACTTATGTACATTACAGATTTATTTAATAATGTTATTATATCACATTTTTTACTTGTTTTAAATCATAAGCAAAAGAAATTATCCTTAGACAGCTTTCTTGTAAAAAATATGTTAAAAATAATCGGCATTATTATAAATTTTTTTTAGTATCTTGAGTGAAAAGATATTTTCTTTTGTATTGGCTCAAATGATAAATCGTTTTTCACTAAACAAATATATTATATGAATAAAATCAAGAACAAATTGTGCTCATTAAAGTTGAGCGTTCTGTTTTTAACTTCAATTGTTTCTTTAAATGTAAATTATTTTTGCAAATGAATTTGCTGAAAGTAGGAAAAATTTTGAATTTTATGAATTGCTTTAAAAAATTCAATTTTAAGAAATTTTGAAATTTTTTATAATTTTTATAAAATATTAAGATTAAAAAATTAAATTATGTACTAAATAATCTTAAAATTGATAAATAACTATTTAAAATGTTATTTTGATTTTATTTCTATAAATTTAATGAAAATGTATGATGCATTTTAAATTCTTATATTTCATACTTAGTGATCATGAAGGTGGTAATGTCAGTGCCCACACAGTGCATTTAGTAGGAAGTGCATTATCTGATCCTTATCTTTCATTTGCTGCTGGTATGAATGGCTTAGCTGGTCCTCTTCATGGACTAGCTAATCAGGTATTAAAATTCTCTTATTAATGTTTATTTAGTATTAAAATGTAAAAAGCTTAGATAGTTTGCATAATAAAGAAATTTGCTGTACGGTATTTTAATAGGTGTCTGTTCAAATTTTATATATTAATCTATTATAATTTTTAAAAATAAAATATTTTCAGTTTTTTAGTGATAGTAAATTATTTGTAACCTTATATGATTTATTGAAGCTGTAAATTTCAGTGGAAATGTAAGAGTTCTTCTAAAATGTATTTAATTAATGTATTAGAGATTTATATTTTAATTTTGTAGTTTATATATTTTTAAAAACACATATGTTATGGATTTTATTTTTATGCTTTATTAAGTCATGTTAATATTTATCTTAATGATCTGAAGTGGGATGAAAAAATTATTTCTATTTCTGATCGATAGATAATTGCCCCTTTTTGTAGAAATAAAATTTTAATTTCAAATATTTTGCTGAAAATGTAGTTATATTAACAATGAGGTCTATAAAATTATAAAAGTTAACTCCTGAAAAGCAATTAAATATAAAACTATAAATTTTGTAAGAATTTTTCAAGAAAAAGGAAATTTTCTTAATATAATCCTGTTAAAATTTAATGGATAAAAAGCTTACAGGTACATTTCAAGCACATACAAATATTTAAAGTCATGCAAAAAGAATGATTTTTCTCGATTTTCACACAACAAATTTGTAGATTAAATATTTATCAAAGTATGTTCTGTACATAATATCACACGATTCAAATTTGTATATAAAAAATTGAAGGAATTTTTCCATTAGAAAATAACTTGTGAAGTTTTAAAATTTATAATGTATCATATTTTTCGATTTATAATCCACAATACTTTTTCTTTTTTGGTGAAAGAAAAAATCATTACATAATCCATGGCTGGCAAATAATCGAAAATGTATAATGCTAATAATGTAATATCACAAAAAATAAAAAAATTAGGAAAAAGTTTTATTAAAAATTTGATAAAAATTGTAAAGAAAAAATATTTATTTTGAAAAAGATTTATTTAAAATCACCTCATTGCAAAAAGCAATATTTTTCTGGAAATTTTAGTAAAACTGAATGATTTTTAGTTTTAAATAGCTTTTAAAACATAGACATATTTTTTTTTTCAAATTATTTGTTCCATTAATAATTAAATGTAAGAAATGGGTTAATGTTTTTAAATATTTTTCTTTTGTACTGTGCATGCATTGTTTTTTACTTTACATTAGCATGTTGTTGCTATTTTTTTATTTCCTTTCTCAACAGTTTTTAGTTTAATATCTAATGTGTAACTTATACACTTTCTCTTCCACTTGGCGATTCCCGAACTTGAATATTTTCAGAATTGAAATAGCTCAAATCTAGACAAAAAGCGAAATGGTGACTATAATACTTTCCAAGAAACTGAATTTCTTCTTCAAATTATTTGGATAAAACTAATTATAACTGAAATAAGTCAGCTAAATTATGATATCTGTTATTTATTTTGTAAAATATTAATAGCATTTCTTTTAAAACTTTATTCTAAGCTTTCCTGATAAAGAATTTTTTTTTTTTTTTTTTTTACCAGACTATCCATTATATGATGCATACACATAATGAAATTCAAATTTTTTTAACACATAATTTTTATGGATTTTATACAAGAAAATACAGTAGTTAAAAGTTTGGTGTTTATCAAATTCGACATTTCTAATTTTTCTAGTATGAAAATATAATCCTTAATTTAATATTGTTTGGTTCATTCTTGGTTAAGAAATATCATATTAAATAAACTGGTTTTTCTTTATATAAATGTGAAACTTAACTTTAAAATATTAGTTTAAAGTAAGTTTGAGAAATGTGCTTACTAGAATAGTTTAAAATAATTTATACAAGAAGAAGAAAGCAAAAGGTGATTAATTTTTTTAAAACATTCTACCATTATCATTAAAATCTATTTTTATAGCATTTCATTGGTGAAAAATGTTAAATATGCTACATTAGGCAATTTTTCAGTCACCTGGACTATTAATATTATAGGTGCATGACCTGTTAGCTGTAATGAATCATCAAAGGACACTGAGATTTGCAGGATTTGAGTGTTGAGAATATATGATGCAAAATCAGTTGGGGCTTATGCTTTATACCAATGCTTAAAATCTTTTTTATTTTGAAATTAGATATTTTTGTTGTGTTTTTAATATTTCTAACTGTTGAATGATAAAAATTTTTGCTTCTGGCTTATGGATCATAGATTTTTCACCTGTGTCTTATTCTATTCTTTTTAAGTTTTTGTCAACAAAATTGTCTTAAAATAAGAAAAACTTATTATCTACATTCTACTCTTTTTTTATTCAAGTAAATTAATGCATGGTTTTTTGACAAAGAAGACACACAATTTTCAGCTTTGAAATTGGCGTAATTTAAAAGAAAAATAAAAAGTATAAAATCTTAAAAAATTAAACATGAAAAACAGGAAACCTTTGGGCAAATATAAATTAAAATGCTGTGTGAAAGATTTTTTAAGTATAATTTCAACTCTAATTATTACAACAAAATTGAACTGTTAAACCATAATTGCTGATCATTATTTCAAATAAATTTTAAGTAAGGATAAAATCTTTGAATTTATGTCAATGTATTAATAAAAGTTTTTATTTTAGTGTTAGCCTTTGTCTTATTTACTGGTCTACATGTAATCCAAATCTACAATTCAACATTTCAAGATTTTCCTTACAAATTATGTTTATGCATTTAATCAATAAATTATATCAGTCACTGAAACACTAATTTTTGTTTTATTTTAGGAAGTTCTTGTGTGGTTAACAAAACTTCAGAAAGAACTTGGAGGGGATTTCACTGAAGATAAATTAAAAGAATTTGTATGGAAAACTCTAAAATCTGGACAGGTTGATGATTAATATTTATCAAACATTTTTTTAAAATTATTTGTATAAAGATATTTCAAATGTGCATTATAATATATAAATGTACATTATAAAAAAGAAACTGATGTGCTTAACTAATACTGTGCAAAGTCCTTACACTATCCTTTTAAAATACCACATCATGAAATGACAGCAGCTCAATTAATTTTTGAAGACATTTTATTTCATAAATCATACAGAGAAATCCGCATAATTGTCAAGCTGTTGAGATCTTTCTTCAATACCATGTTCCAAAGCATCCCTGATTGCTTTTGTTTGAGAATTACAATGGTCAAATTATCTAAAATTTGAAAAAAATCATTATAAAGACATTTGAATGGGCAGTCCTGCTGTCAATCAGAATGGACTATCGACATGAATGGATTAAGTGATCAGACAAGATACTTACATATCTAGCATCAGTCATATATGTCTAGCTCTAATAGGGTCTCATATGATAACAGCTGTGCATATCCCATATCATCTGAGAGGATTTATTTGCAGTCCTCTGTTGACATATTCATTTTTTTCCCTCTCATATCCTCACATGTCATTTGTCTACTATCACAGTGAATGAGACTCGTCAAACTACGTGTATTTCCAGCCATTGCGAAATCAATGGCATTATTAATGGGTCCAAGTAAGTAAATAACAGCAAAGCATACAATTAATGATATACCATACATTTGTGAAAGGATTATACTCAGATCTCATCATTATCTCAGGAATGCTATGTTCTATCCCTCATATGCTGATTTCATACCATGTTCAAAACTGTTTAAATTGGGGTGACTATTATAGCTACAATAATTTATCTAAAGGCATTATTTGTATATGCATGTTAGTTCTAATTTTTCTGGAATTTTGAGTAAAAAGTAAAATAACATGGTTGACTTTACACTTGTAATTTTTTGTAGGTTGTTCCTGGATATGGTCATGCAGTTTTGAGAAAAACTGATCCTCGTTATGTTGCTCAGCGAGAATTTGCTTTGAAACATCTTCCAAATGATCCTATGTTCAAATTAGTTTCATCTATTTATAAAGTTGTACCTCCCATTTTATTGGAATTGGGAAAAGTTAAAAACCCTTGGCCTAATGTTGATGCTCACAGTGGTGTTCTCTTACAAGTAATGCACTTTATATTTTCTTGTTTTATGAATATCATTAAAAGGTAATTCAATTTGATGGATCATTTTTATTTAAACAAAAGCAGAATTTTGAAGAATTAAAAACAACTATTGACTTTCAGTTTTAATTTTAAAAATAGTTTTTTTTTAATATATTAAAAAATGTTTGGCTTTTTGCATATTGTTAAAAAAAATATTTGCCTTTTTTAGAAGAGAATCAAGATTCAAAAGGGTCTTGAAACATTGAATGAAAATAATGGAAAAAGGACTTCTCTTTTATTATTTTCCTTTCTTGATATATTGTGTGAAAAAGTAAAATAATTATTTTATAAAATTAAGTAAAAAAATAAATAAATACCTGAAAAATAAAAATAGTGTATTTACACTGTAGAATTGATAGATTTCTTTTATTAGAAATTGTGTATTTATTGTGAATATTAATACACTTTGATAAATTTGCAGAAGTTAGGGAAATATCATATAGGGAAAAGAAATATAAATAGAATATATGGAAAAAATCATGGACAATTTTTTAATAATAATAAAATTTTCAAAATTGTTTTCGGGATTAATCTAACTTTATGGCATATAATATTAATTGTAGTATGCCTATTTTGTTTATTTACGGCATAAAATTTGGAAAACGTTTCTATTTTTTCTTAATTGTTTTGTGTTAAATCCTGTATATTGAAGTGCGTAGTATTAGAAGTGTTTGCTTATGGTGTTTTTTAAAAAAATGAAAGTTTGGCTTACTATTTTATTAAAATTAACAATTGGAACACACAATTGAAATTAATAATTTTGTGATAAAATAAATATTTTGAATGTTATTATATTCTTTATTGGTTTTAGCGAGACAAACTTTCATTACACTAAAATTTATTTTTAAGTTAAATGTTTATGAGACTTGATTAAAATTAAAATTGAAAAAATTTCTATGAACTTAGGTTTCTTAAAAAATTTTGTTCCCATGTTTGAAAATATTTCTAATCATTTTACTAAATTCTTTAATTTTACTTATTTTCAGTACTATGGCATGACTGAAATGCAATTCTATACTGTTTTGTTTGGTGTGTCAAGAGCTCTGGGTGTAATGGCATCTTTAGTTTGGGATAGAGGACTTGGATTACCATTAGAGCGACCAAAATCAATGACAACTGATGGTCTGCAAAAACTTGTTGGAGCTGTGTAAAACTCACCAATCCTGTGGTTGCCAGACACTAATTCACTTCAAAATAGTATGATTCCATAAAGCAAGTTTTAAAAAAATGTTTGTTATTTAGATGGCAAACTGCTTGTGATAGTTGTTGGTTAAGTGTCATTGTCTGTAAAAAAGGGGGAAAATGATCAAATTAAAAAAAAAAAAAATTCACTCTTATTTTAATAGTCAAGCAGAATATTCTCTGTCTTAATAAGCAATAGATTGAGACAAATTTCCTAATTTTCTTGTTTGTATGCAAATTTTTTCATACTTTAATCAGACTTTGGCATAACCAGCATTTTTTATTATTTTTACTGTTTGTTAAGATATGTTTTGTCAGACATTTGGTGTATAAATGAGAATAAATTATGGTGTTGGAAAGACTATTTAAGAATAGTTAATTTCATGTAACATTCATAGTTAAATTTATTTAAGAGAAAAACAATCGTGTCATTTGTAGTTGAAAACATTGTCACTTGGTATGCACTTGTACCTGAAAATTTTATTAATAAAAAGTACTGTATTCATTTTCTTTATTTTTTGTTTTAAATAAAGTAATATGAATTTTTATTTTTTTTTATTATTTACCTTCAACACAATTTATATTTATTATTAATTATTTGATTATATTTAAACTATAATTAAATTTGGATTCGATTGCATTGATATTATGATATTCTCTGCTTTAACTAGTTTTATAACTAAAAGTAGTTTTAGAAAAACAACTTTTTATGGTACATTTTATGTATGTAAAAACAGTTAATATTTAAAGTTATCTAACTAATTTTTACCTCAAGTGTTTTTATGCACATTGTACTCCTTTTAAAATATATTAAAATAGTGATTACAGATTTTTTCTTTGTATCGGTGTGTGATGTGGAAAATAATATTCAAATATTTACTTTTTGTTGGAAAACACATTTCAATTTTCTTACTGATACAAAAAAGAAAGTATTCTGTAGGTAATTTTTACTAAAATTTTTAACTTAACACCAGAATACCTGTTATTTTAATTACCTTTGAACATCCACCAGTGTCATTTTGACACTGATATAAATTTATAATAACTAAATAACTGAAAGACTACTATTCAATAGGGTTTACTCTTTTAAGACTTATAAACATTACTTTATATAACTGTCATATATTATAATTATATCATAAGCTGACAAAAGAAATTACTTAATCTTGTAAAATGAAACAAATCAATAATAGTTGTAAATATTAGTATAATATGCTACATTGTAATTTTGGTTAGACTGTTAGATTTTTTTATCATTTTTATGCATAATGTTTGGTACATACCTCATTTTCAGTGTATAGTGATACTCAATTAGAACAAGGGAATTCACTGCCATCTAATTCATTCTCAGAAAGCTCACATCAAATTAACAATTTCATCAGGGCTTAGCTCTTTTCTTTAAGTCGTTGTTTCAGGATGTCTACTCTGTGTTAAGTTCAAAAATCAATTTTTTTTTATTTATTCATTTTTATTAATTTTTTAGCAGGTAGGCAAATTTTTGTATAAAACACTAGACACAGCAATTTTATTAAAATTGAATCATTTCTGCTGTGATTTCTATAACACTCCTTTCAAGGTCAAACAAATGTACAGTAGAACTTTGGTAAGTTTATTTCATTGATAGTATCTACTTCGTGAACCATCATCTTGAATGACTATTTACTATTATAAATTACCTTGGTGTCGAATTGACACCAGCGGATGTGGCTTCCTAGTTTTAAATTATAACAAAGTTAATCTCTATTTCTGAAGTAAAACTAATCCTCTTTCTCGACTATTTTTAACTATGAAGACTTTGGAATATTTGTTTTCAAAAATTGCTACTGCAAATTTATATTATGAGAAATTCTACATTTTAAAGCAATGTTTGCTATATGATTATGTGACATATCATAAACTTAGTACCCTAATAGTTATTGGCTTAATCTGATTCTGATCCATATGATACTAAATATTTCTGTTAAAATTCCATGTGTTTGTTGAAATAAATCATCAAATATATTTGTTTTAAATCATTGTCTTGATTAAAGATTAAATACTAGAGTACATGTGTACTTAAGGCAAGTAGGTAATGTATCTGAAACTTTCAGGAAAATAAAATTTTAATCAAATGTACTATATTTCATCTAAGGAAATCACCATGAAACTTATGTAATTGTATAGCTTAATACATTTAAGATATATATTTAAGTATTATGCATTTTCTAAAACACTCATTTGTAACATTGATTAGGAAATGGAATATATTTGTTAAATATATATACTACACCTATTAGCAAATTTTAATAATTGTCATAACAGAATTCCTTTTTTTTTTTCATTCCATAATAAAGAAAACATTATGCATTTTAGCCGCATTTCAGTATTAGATTTCTAATATCAATGTATGTATTGATATATATTAAAGTTATAGAATGCAGCATATTGTGTCAGTTTTAAAATGTAGCAGGCATTCTGCCATGTATAGTTTATATTTGTAAAAAGTCAATCATACCTGTGCTTCCAATGACTATAATGGTCCAAGTAATTTTTATTGTTTTATGAAATTAGAATTAAAGATAATCAGTTTTAAAAACCAAATGATTGTAGTGTTCTTTTAGTAATAAATTGGATTTTATACCATTTATTTACTTCACAAATAATTTTTGATGAATGTAATTTCATTCTATGAATTGTAAGAATTCCACTACAAAACTATAAAAAATTAACATAATTTATCAAAATAGGAATTACTTTTAAATTAAGTTTTTGTATTTATAAAAAGTGTAGTAATTACTATTCTTTTGTCTGTATTTTTTCAACAGCTATGGATTTCTCACTGGTGCAGTGCTCTTTTATTCAAACCAATTTGGATATTACATTTCTGACTAAATATTGTGGATGTAATTGCACTAAAAAAACATAATATTTAGGAAAACTGAGAAGTAAAAAATTAAACGCTTGCACATTAATATTAAAATAATGTGTTTTTGTTGCAAAAATTGGTATTAAGTAAAATTTTCCTTTTGAAGACAGTGTGGTGAAATATAATGATTAAATATTTTTTCTAAAATTTCTATTATAATTGCAAATCTCTCTCTCTCTCTCTCTATTTAATAAATTAGTTTCTCATTTGAATAATTTTATCTTATACTTAAAATTAAGAATAAATAAACTACCTACTCACATATATATATAATTCTAAGAAAAATTGCATAATTTCATTATCTGATTATTCTTATGTTTTGTGGAACCTATTTTAATTTCTGAAAATTAATTCATTGGTGAAAAATATGACATGAAAAAATGATATTGAAGTAAAAATATTTATTACTCCTTTTATCGAAAAAGCTAGGAGTTGAAATTTGCAGTTTTTCTCGTATTGTATCTAATAAACTTTTAAATTTAAGAAAAAAAACAATGGTGCTAAACATGCCTTTATACTGGAATATTACAAAAAATGTTCAGACAAAAGTTGTAAAATTTAATCAATTTTTTTTTATTTTGCTTAAAATGCAATTTAATTTGTAGAACATAAATAGGGGTTATGTATTTAAAACTATATAATGTTTGTATCAGAAATTTTATGTCCTTTGTTCATTATAATGCAATGTGGTAACTTAATTTACAAAAACAAAAAATGAACCCAATAGAGTTTGTTTATTTCACAATTTTTTATATAAACTTCAAAAAAAAAAATTTTTTTCTCTCTCCAAAAGCTCCTGTCTTTCGCATATTGTAAATGAACTATGACAAACTTCTTAAATGCTTAATGTTTAAATGGATTACTTGCATTTAAGTTTCTAAAATACTGTTTTTGAAACTTAGTTTCAAATTCAGTCGTAATGGAAATAGTTAATTTAAAATGTAGAAAATAGTATTTCTATTAAACTTAATAAAAAAAAAAACCAGATTTAGAAAAAATGTTACAATTTTTTAAATAATTAATAATTTTAAAAAACAGCAATATTGATATTGATGGATGACTAAAATGCATTTCCTGTGAAAAACTGTACAAATTTTTTACACCTAAGATGCTGGGAAACTTTTTACTCAATTTAAAACAGGTAAATTTCGCTGTTTTTCAAAATAAGTGATCATTAAGTGTAAGTTTTTGAATTAAGAAAGAAAACTTTCTTATTGCTATGTACGATTCTTAACTAGTGAAATACTCAAATATTTAAGACAGTATATGTTTAATTGTGTCTTTCAAAATATCCATTGCTGTTATCATGATTGGTGCAATTATGCTTCTCTTTGATAAAGCGTTATCGACTCGACATTTCAATTTCACATTCCATGAAGTTTTTATCTTTGGTTTTTGAGTAATGAAGCTATAGACCTGGTTAATAAATAAATTACAAAAAATTTTCAGAGTGTGGGCGTCCATATGCAATGTAAAGAAACGTATTGAACATCTAAAGTAAACTTGCAACATTTTAAAATTTTGAAAAATAAGTAAAAAAGAAAAATGTGAAAGTTTCTTTACTGGTTTTCGGAATTGATTCTCTCTGTAAGTATATATTCTGTTTCCAAAACATTCCTTAAATTTATTGGAGCAAATAAAAATGAAAAATCTTTTTTTGATAATCATATCTTGGTATAAAATGATGCTTGCATGGCAAACCCTATATAAAAGCACAGAAAACTTCTTGGAATGTTCAAAGGCTTCAAAGAAAGTTTTATTACATTTAAATAAAATAAAAAAACTGGAAACTATGTATACATTATAAAAGTTTAATAAAGCGTAGTGACTTTCTCTTGAATAATTAAGTTTCTGTGTGACTATTTTACATTGATCTGATGAGGTCGATTACTTTTTGAAATGGAAGAATTTCAATGTCTAGTTTTTGACCGCAAGTAAGAGCCTTTATTTTTCTCAACGTGTCGACTGAGTATGTTCTACAAGCTTAATCGGATTTAGATCAGTAAATCATATTGTTCAACCTGTTCATCTCAACAACAATTGTATCCAGTCAGAAATTCAAGCATTTATAGAATCAATGATGTGTGTGTGTAGTATAAAACACGTGGAATTTCAGTACTTCGTCAACCTATTTTTATGCCGTTTAATTATTGTGAAAGATAAACTGATGTTCATAGTTGATTCGGCTCATACCATGCTGAATTCGCAGTCGAGTGGTTAGCAGTTGGACTTTCGATTCGACAATTTGTGGTTTCTATTCCCAATTTATGCGTGAATGTTGTGGATTAAGGAATCCTGTTTTTATAAACTGTTGGCATCGTCTTAATTTTTTGGTCATATTTTGTTTCCTTGTGATAAATAAGATCAGTGAGCGATAAAAATAACCAAACTGGGTCTGATGATCCCAAGGATATCTGATAAGATCTGTCACTTATGCACGTGGAGTCATTTTTCTCCATATAAAGCATGCCTTAGATAAATCGAGACTTAACCCATTGTTAATTTTGACGTTAAGAAATCCTTTTCTTCGTTATGCAAGGTGTTTTGAGGTCAATGGAATAGCCGTATTGTCTTATGGGCAACTCTAATAAAATTTAGGTGGCTAATATTTCTGAATTGGTTGGCTTAATCCTTCATTTTTTTTCACCAAATAAAGTACTTTTGATGATAAATAACATTTGCTATAAGAAGATAAATCAACATCTTTAGTTATGATAGATGTGGGCATCTTGGGTAGGTTCACGGTTAGCATTCCCCGTTTTTATTTATTATTTTTGATACATTCCACAGCTTTGAAATGAAAACTCTTAGTAACTTCAATGTTTGCTTTTTATTCCCCCCCCCCCCAATTAATTTACCGATAATATGCCAAAGATTTATTCTGATAAAATAAGTTATATATTGCATGAAATTATATGAAGATTTTTAATTTTGCTACGCTTCAATGTTTCTTTTTGGTGTTAGTCATCATTGTAAATATTTGCTTAAATTAGTTAAAACCTGACTTAAACTTATGTTACGTTTTCTTATCGGGAGTGCATATTTTAGGCAAAAATGTAAAGAATACTAAATGAATAGCTTAATTTTTAGGGTGTGATTTTATAGCTTACGATTATACTTTTCATGTAATGATTAATTTCCACTTCTATCAAAATCATCGTGTTAATTTTTTAAATAGTTTTATTTAAAAAGTTTATTACTTTTATCTATGCGTGTTTATAGTTAAAATATTACTCCAGTATAAAACATTGTTTTTGTGTTTTTCCTCTAAGTTATACATTGTTCTCCGTTAAAACTGCTTCTCCAAGAAAGCGAAATGTTACACGCGTAAAATTTACGTAATTACTCTGACGTACAAATGATAATTTTCTAATGTTTTCATGTAAAATAGGCAGCAACAGTAACATATTTTATTTAAACGAAGAAATTGTACTGTAGGTTTCTAATGCATAAAATTGCATTTGAACGTTATTGCCTGGTGAGAGTTGTTGCTAGAATGATACCTCGTGCTAGAAATAGAAGTTTTAATAACACTTTTTGACTTTGATATGAGTCAAATGTTACACAGAATTGCAATGTATCATATTGCAGTATTACTTCTTATTTCGATCAAGATTCCAGTACTGTCTACAAAATATGGAATCGATGGATTTAGGATGGTCGTACAGACAAAGCACCATGATATATCTCCGTGGGCCATTACTATCAAGATAACAGATATGCTACTTGCGACGTTATGCTATAGTAGCAATATGGACAGCTTGCTTGGTGATTAGCTCGACTACCCTTCATATTATGTTCCAGATAGGATAATAGTCATGTTTTCAGTAGTCTCATATCGCATTTTTAGTCTCATGTTTTCAGACCAATCCTAGATCTGTTATAGTATCATGATTATCATATATGTTTGATGTTACCATGGAGAGCTATTATCAGCATGCTTGCCATCATCAAACTGGATCAAAACTTGGAGTATATCATGAAACACACGGATATGTCTCAGCCGCATCTTTTCTGCATTGACGATACTTTTAACCGTGTCTACGCTATTTAAACCTATGATTCTATATTATATTTAGGCCTTCGAAATGCTTAATTGAAGCAAAATTGCAAACTATATAATGCAAGTATTGTGCGGACATATCTTGATATAGAGAATCTTCGGCTACTGCTTTTACAATTGTTTTCTTAATCTCTTTTGTTTTTGTTATACCATTTAAATACTTTTAAGAACTCAAATTAAAAACTCTTCGAAGCACCTTCCTCTTTAAAAAAAATTTTTTTAATGAGTATACTAGAGCAGTACACAGCCAAATTAAGCATTATAACTTAAATGAAGCTGAAATATATCAAGCCCATTATTCAATAAAATCTTCAACTGCATTAACCTCAGAGACTAGGAATATTTAACCTCTTGCTTACTATTGCACTGATGCCATATCTAAAAAAATCAAAACATTTCCCTGGATAATTGTAAGTATGTTAATTATTCTCTATCAAACATATAAACGCGAAAAAAAATTGACATATATACGTATATTAAGTTAAAATTCAGCGAACCTTTAATTCCCTAAAATCATTACTGACATTCATTCATATCTTTTGCTTATTACATTTTGGTATTATGTTTCTATTTAACGACAATTGTCATAAATTTAAATTAATTTTTATACCAGCTTTTTACTTATATAGCGAAGCCTTTCAAACGACTTTTGTTTATACGAGATCACACACACACACAAAAAAAAAAAAACGTAATCCATAATATTCTCTACTTCTACTTGCTGTCCTTTCTCATGTACAACAGACACGGGAAAAAGAAAAAAAAACTAAATAAAATAAGGGATGCAAAATAGATAATATAAAAGTTTCTATTTAATTCAATTAGATTAGAATATAAATCAGAACTTCAGCTATGATTTCAATAAGAAAAACAATTCAGAAGCATTAAAGTGTCAGTTTTGAATTTCTAAACAATATTACTGGTTAAAAATAAAAAAATTCTCAATTTAATTTATTGTTTTAATCTCTGTTAACCCAAAAAATTATGTTATATTTGATTGATAATAATTTTTTATATCAGGTGTTTGTAACTGCTGTATTATAATTTTCAATGAATGGTTCCTAAGTCTTTTGATCCAAGGAAACCCTTTCATTTAAAACTTACCCATGAACCGCCAAGGGAAAAAGCTTACATAAATTCATAGTATAAAAATTAGGAACTAAGAAAAAGCATTTTGTTGAAAAATTATTAAAATAATTTTTGCTTAAGTGAAATTTAATAATTATATGAATATGATAAAATATATTATGAGCGTATTTGACTCGATGTTTATGAATAGATTTAATGTTAGCAAATCTTTAATTTCTATTCTGTTTTCTTGTAACTAAGTTCATAATGGCATTTAACCCACTTTTTACGAATAAGATGACAAAAAAGCAGTCAACAACTTCTGAATAGCAACTCTTACTGTAGGATTTAAAGTTGAGATTAGTTTTTGTAACAAGAATTCGTGGTATTATTGTTCAAACATTCCGTATTTGTGAATATTTCAATAAACTGCTCCTGTATTAGTATGGATTTATCTGTGCTTAGGATCTGAGTTTGTCGATGCGTAAAAGAGTTCAACCCCTAGACAGGGGTATCCGAATAAAGAATATCTTAAATCTTTGGTTTGGTTCAGTACTACATGAAGAGGCTTTATGTGTTAACAGTAATCATGATAATCTTCATCTCTATTCAGCAATATCGAAAGATTTGGAAACTGGAAGCATTCTCTATTTCCCATTCATTAAACTTGTGTGGTCACTTTGTAGTTTTAAATTAGTTTTATTAAATTTGCCTACTAAATTGATCATTTATGCGATGTCATTTTTTGAGTTGAATTGTTTGGCAAATCATTGTCTTTACAAGAATTCTAATACTGAATGAAAGATACTTAAATGGATTTAAGCATGTACTTTTAAAAAACCAATGCACTTCTATGGGAAGTAGTAAATGATTTATACACCATCTGGCCGAAAGTATCCGCAAACCCAATAGTATGGACTTGGAAGTGTCCTGAGGTTCATATTAATGATGTTGGTCCTCTTTTTGCATAGACGGCAACTTGCACACGACCGGGTAGACATTTTACGAGTTTTTGACAGGTGGCCATAGTAATTCCAAATGTCCATCACAATGAAGTGATTGCTTGTAGTAAGGGCGGTTGATTTGACTGGCGTGCTTAATCTGCGCCCTTGACTTACTCATTGCCTCAAATGCATAAATACAGCGTGACAAACTATTACCAATACTTTTATAGTTTTCGATTACTCATCTAATTGCGTCACATGCTAGGAGTGTCCGAAAACTTTAGGTCAGAAAGTGTAGCATTTATTAGTTTTCAAACAAAGTTGAGCAAATAATCTTTCACTGGAGATATTTCTTTTGATTTTTCTTCTTAATTTCCAGTTTTTGAGCTTTTCTGCTTATTTTCTTTTATGAATTTCATTTTATTAAAGAAAACTTTGTTTTCCTTTTATAATTGTTATTGCAAAATGATATTAACTTAAAACTGTTAATGCCAAACTCTAAAATTGATTTCTGTGAGAGCAAGCAAAGAGCTATTTTTTTATTTGTCTGATTCTTAAATTCAAGAAAGATGCTCAGCCTTATTTTTTCCTTTCTTAAAACTATGTCTTAATTATAGTTGAAACGTGAAAAGAGTATAATTGATAATGGACAGACAGAAGGGATCAAAAACAAAGTTAAATTCCACAAGAAACAATTGATGTAGGGAAAAGTTTTAAAGAAAAAGTAAACTTGTGAACACACTGAAAGATAAGGTGATATTTTATAAATATGTTTTGTTTTAAATTAGCATATTACCTTTGTATTTAAATCTTACTTTTAGTTGATTTGAACATTTCATAAATTGATGCGCATTTTCTTTCAGTCGAATTCTAGTACAACTAATCTAAAACGAATATCAAGATTTTTCAACAAAAACATATCCGTTCCACCATCTCTATGAATAAACAACTTTCACAATTTTTCAATAAAGGTGCAATATGGATTTTATATTTTACATATATTAACTTTTTTTCAAATTACTAATTTTGTTTTGATCAAACTACTAAGTGATGTCTGGATCACATTTTATTTTCTATTCAACAAAAATCAACACAAAAAACATTGTTTCAGTGAATAATTTAACCAGTTTTCATTTGAAGGAATTTTTTTTTCATTTAAAAGTCATTTGAATATTGAAAAATTATCATTACATACTTGTATAGCAACAATGCATTTCTTAAGAAAAATGTGATTTGATGTTTTACTTTATTCTACATAATGAAATACAGAAATGGGTGTTTCGTACCAATGTTTTATTAAAAATAAATAATCACAATTTGAAAAAAAATTTCTATTATTTTTAAATGAATGGAGAAAATTGTTTCAGAAAAATCAGGAGCAACCAGAGAAAATGTTATTAATAATAAATTTTAAATTACATTATTTACAACATCATTTAAATGAACAAATAGATTTAATGTAAAAAATATAATTTCTAAAACAATTAAAATAACACAAGAATGTTGAAAATACAAAAGCTTAAAATTATATATGCACAACTAAATTAAAAGTGAAAAAATTTATCAACAGAAAAAAACGATAAAATACAATTGAGCACTATCTTGCCAAAAATTCTTATAAAAGATTATAATATAATTAACTATTGAAATGTCACTAAACTGAATGAAATTACTGTAACATAATTGAGATTTATTATTAATAACATTGGCACACCAGGATGTAAGTTTCTATAAACATACTATTCATAACTATTAAGTCATGATATTAAAAATATTCGACACATCACATACACAGACCACTTAAGAGCAATTTTTAAACAAGTTTATTACTGTGAAATATCACAATGATTACATCTTGCGAAATCTGTATTTTTTCCTGCATGCAAATATAATAATATAGATAGGAAGAAAAATGAAAAATCGCAAATTTATATTAAAATTGTTTATTATATAAAAAATGTCTATTTTGATAATACTTAAATGTGCAATTTTCTGTACTTAAATTATATAGTACAGCATCTCTTCAAGGCAACTTACACTTATAAATATCATGTATAAAAAGCAATACATTTAAAGATAAGTATGTACATTAATTTTATTTACAACAGCTTATTTACAAAAGCATTTAAAATGCATTCACATAGCAATATCAATTATTTAAGAAATCTATGGTTAAAAATGAAATTAACCAGTTTAATATCGAATTCATTTAAAAACATGTTTATTAATGTGAATGCAATAAAAAAAAAACACATGAAATTAATTTAGTTCACCATAATTTATAATGTAAAAATACTTTGTTTATTGTAAATTAAATAGATTTTTTGATTGCTTATCTGAAAGGATTCTAGAATTGCAAATTTACTTTAAACCACACAAAATGTAATCATTACACATAAAAGTAAGTAATATTTGACAAAATGGAACAGAATGAGAATTGATTAAATTTAAGTTAGAATATTTAAATGCATAATGACAAAAGCAAATGCTTTTATTTAGAATTACAGTAAATTAAATATTTTTTATTGCAGAGAAATAATTTAAAAATTTAAAATTAGTTTAACTATACAATGTATAAGCATTTAGAAAAAAAAAGTGAAAGTATATTTTCTAAAATAAATCTAAAGAGGTATATAGAAAATTATAGATTGAAAATCTAAAATTTATATTTATTTTAAAAGCATTATATCCTTTTAATTTTTATTTACAATATATATATATATATATATATATATATATATATATATATAACCTAGTGATGTAACAGCAGATGAAATTTTTGAATAGCCAACATATTAAGAATGTTAATTTAAAAATACTCTTAAATAGCTTTATATATTTATCAGAAAAAGTTTGAAAATATATTCAAGTTTAAATAAATGCAGATTAGTCACAGATTTATATATATCAACAAATAAATAAAAATTAACAAAATTCCCTTTTTTAAAATACATTAAGTAGTTTGCTATTATGTATACTTTTTCTATACATAATTACCGTTTCAATAATCTTAGAGACTTAAAAGAAAGAACACTAATAACACTTGATTTTTTTTCCCTTGAAAATAAAACATAGAAGCTGAATATTTAATAACTATAAAAACCACACAATTCAAAGAAATTCACACTGCACACAATCTGTCTATTAAACTGATAACAATATGTACAATTATTTAAAATAAATTAAACACAAAGCATCAAATTTACAGCTAATTACTTTAACACACAAATACTAACTTTTCATATAAACAACATGCAGAACTAGAGATAATCACATTTTCTGAAAGTTTAATAATGAAATCTTCTATAATAGGAAAATATTAAAATTTATTAAGTGAAATGTATTTAAAATTATAAATACAATTGTTTTTATACTGATATTAAGTTATAAGCAAGTTATGCTATAATAAAATTAAGAAATAAGCTCATAGATTAGTTATATTAGCAATATATAACTAGCAACACAATCAAAAGGTTGCACTAAACTAGAAATAGAATAAATGTTACTTTGAAAAATGGCATTGAAATATAAATTTAATGTTACTATAAGAAAAAATATGAAAGCCCTTTTACATAAATGTGTTCATGCAGTTTCAGATTATTTCAGAAACAAATTCCCCTCACTTTGTATGCTACTAAATTCATTAAACATAAAAGTATTTAAAGCTAATTTCTAAAGAGAGTCAAAATTGCAAAACAATTCTCACTTTGAAGATTAAGAATCAGACATCTGAAAATTGCAGCAACATCTCCAAAACAAATTCAACGTAATATAATTATTATGTTTATTCTAATTTTCAAAAATACAGAAAAGTTCCTAAATAATTTTAATGAATTATTTTAATAATCATATTATAAATTAAATTAATAACTTTATTAGTAATTTACGATTATATTTCTTTTCACAAAGACTGAATTGAATATATTCAAATAAAAATGTGATATTTCTTCACCATTTATGATTGAATAAAGATTTATTTATATTACAAGGACAATTTTCACAATGATGATTTCTCAAGTTTTATATTGGTTTTCCATTTTAAATGGTATTTTTTAAATGAAGAAAACATGAGCACCGAATCTTGCAAAAATCAATGCTTTAATTCACATAAGTCCTATAAGATAAAATAAGCAATTAATGAAAATAAACATAATTACATACAGACAAAAATGAATGTACACATACAAGTAGTATCTAATCATCTTAAAGTATTCTATCTAAAGTTCTAATAGAATAATAAACTTCAAAATTAATGATTGCTATGACTGACACATCAGAGTACTAAACACTCAATCATAAACATAATGGTCATTATTAAAAATTTAAGAAATTTTAAATAATGACTATTTACATAACATTGTTTTAAATTTATGTAACTTTTTATTATGTAATTATGAATCTAATTCTAGATTTATTAATTTCATTATAAAATTGATAATTATAATCATGACCATATTAGAGTTTTTTTTAAAAAAAATGAAACTTAAAATTACATTCTTAATTTATTTATAAATCATTTTGATTTAAATAAGGTGGCAAAAAGAAATATATAAGTTCCTTTTCCGATTTTTCTTAAACACATTTTAGACCTATCCACAATAATCTTAACTGATATGCTGAAATAATGTAATAGCTAAAACCTGACCATGCCCTGTTAAATTTTTAGGCTTGATTTTTTCCTTTTACCACAAAGCAATATAAAAGATATTTTTAAAAATTTCATGAATCATTTTAAATACTTTTTTAAAAGTATTTACAATGAAAAAAATCAAATAATTTTTCAGTCAAAAGACAAAGTTATTATTATTCTTTTTAATATTTTAAAATTTTGTCATTTTTAAAACAATTACATACACATAATAACTGAATAAAATTTCTCCATTATAATACCTTTTTATATCCAATAATGGCGCTTCTTCATTACCAGCATTTTCACCAGAATAGCTACTTTCAACTAAAGTTCCTGGTAAAAGCGTTCTTGCAGTACTTTTGTATTTATCATGAACCTAATTACACAAAAATGTCATATAAAAAATGAACATTTCTTGCAAAGTGATATTTATTCAATAACTATATAATTGAAAATTTTTTATAAGTACAGATAAATTGTAGTAATCGAGATTATTAAAAATAAAAAATAAATATTTTAACAATCTCACTTAACTATGATATATGATTAAGGTGCACAAACATTACTCTTAATTCTTTTCTCAATAACTGAAAAAATATACACTTTAGGAAATTAAAATATTCTATTACTGAATCCATTTTAAATATTTACTTTTCAGCATAAATATAAATTTTTCTTAATGTTCTACCATGCATGTTGCAACAGTTAAGATTTCTGACAACAGATTAAGCATTTAAGCTTAACAATATACTTTGAAATAAATTAACTTTTCAATAAGACACATTAACAACTATTACTTATAATAACAACTATTACTTATATTACCATGTGATTTTAATAAGTATTACAATCTTTTATTACAATGAATTTACATAAATTAATAAATACTTGTTTTTTAAAGCTTGTTCACATTAAAATAAAAATATCTAATGCATCCATTTAAAATATATACATAGTTGCAAAAAAATTATCAACATCTTTTAGAAAAGGGTTATTCTAATCAAAACTAAGATTTTTCTCCATGTAGATTCTTGGCAAGAGTTGCTGATATCAAACTTGAAACTACATACCCAGGAAAATATTACCTTTGATGCTGAACATTAGCTAACTGAAATAATTGTAATATTAAAATGATAGGTAGCATTCTAAACTTTGAAAAGATATTTTAAATTTCACAACACAATCATTTAACGGAATTGATGAAAATAAACTGAGATGATCACAGAAGCAGGTTAAATTTTTATTGATGTTTCTCAGATTAATCTGAGGTTGATTGAACTTGGTAGCAATGCATATTACTCTGCAGCAAGTAATCATCTCATTAAAGGAAAATAACAAGGGAACTGATTGACAATATAGTTAAAAGAAGTTGTTGAGTTTAGAATTGTGTCCTTGGATATCTAATGATGTAGAATACTTCAAGAAAAAAATGAATCATACTATCATTTTACTGCTACTTGTTCAAATTGTTATTATTTGGCAGGATGAGTCCACGAGTTTGTGCTGTTTTAGCTATATTTTAATTAAATCATTCGTACAAGTAAATAAAATTCATTAACCACACTTTTTTTTTCCAAGTCTTATGACAATCAATTTGGTTATTCCTAGTCTAACTGATCTTATTAAAGATATTTTTCAAAATCTCTTGGAAAAAAATTTGTTTTTCCAAAGTTTTATCTTGTTAAGTGTCTATAATGATCTCAAATACAACTTTTTATGCTATGTTGCTGCTGAGGTCTAAGTATGCTATGTCTTTTTATGGTATGTTGCTGTTAAGGTCTTTTTTTGTTCACCAGAAAATCTTTTTTAAAATTTGACATCTTTTCTTTTAAACATGCACAACTTAAATACTTGAAAAACTTTTAGATTAAAAAATTTCTGAGCTTTTTGTATTAGAAGTATTGACATTAATTATTTTTGTATTAATGATTGCTTCTCTATCAAAGTTACATAGGATCTTTGTCTGGCCTGGTTAATGATAAACTTTTTATAAGTAACTCAGCATTTTTACATCACTGTTGGAATGATATAAAGAATTATTATATATAGAGTAATTATATAAAGAATTATCAAGGATATAAATTGATAAAAGATATAAACAAATTTTATATCTTTTATCAATTTATATCCTTAAAAAAATAATAAATATTTTATCACTTTGGAAACTTCTATTATGTATCTTTTACTATATTCTACTTACTTCATGCAAAAATAAAGCACTTAAACTCATATCAACAGCTCGGAATTCCATGGGATTTAAATCAGGTGGTATTAAACAATTCCCATCAACATTTTCAGGTAAACTACAACAGTAAAAATATATTTCACATACAATAAATGCTTAACATTAAATAGGAAAAAAATTCATTTAAATAAAAAAAATTAAGTTATAAATACTTATATTAAAATAAAAATAGGGAAAAGTGAAATTAAAACTAAACATTGTGTTATTAGCTTTTGGAATTTAACTATAAAAACAAATTATTATAATGTAATCTTAAAAAAGGCTGATTCAATAATTTATTTACCTAGATAGCACACCGTCTTGAATTAGAAAGGGTGGACCTTCTGCCCGAGTCAAATTTCCATTCATATGTTCATGTTCTTTAGTATAGATAGATGATTTAAAGCCAGAGCTGCCTGTATGGGGATGCATCGTTTGATGAATACTGTTAACAAGACTGGCATACTGAAACAGAATTTTAGAGTTAAAAAATTAGAAATCCTAAAATTACAACTTTAATTATCAGGTTTTAATACTGAACTATACACTACAATTCATATTAGTTCATTTATGACAAATATATTCATGTTCTCTTAAAAGTAAAATAAAAAACATATTGACCAAAAAACTTTTAAGTTGAGTAAAACTAAATATAAAATACATGTAATAAATTTTATGAGTGATACTAAACTTTATTTTTTTGGATAACAAAGAAAATGCATTTTTATTTGGAGGAATAGATAATGTTTGTTATTTTTGTAGCTTAATTTAAGTGTAAAAAATTTAAATAATTCAATTGGTAGTAATTCTGAATTTCTTTTGTTATAGATACAAAATATTCACTTTTAGTATTAAAGATGAACTCATTTTGGTATAAATGTTTAATGAAATTAATAAAAAAAATGCACAAACTTTAATCTCATAGATTAGTGGTATCTATTAATTACAGAAAAGTATATTAGCATCACACACATTATAACTACTAATGGATATTTTTTATTGCTTTTTAAAACTATGTTTGCTTAAATTTAATTTAGAATTCATAATATTTCATAATAAGTATAGAGTAATTAACAATTTTTAGACATCTTGATGAAATACAAACTAGGTTAGTAATATTGACATAAAACTGATATTAAGTTTGAGAACAGAAAAATTATTTCATCTGATTCATCTTTATGCCTTCATTTTTCTTAAAATCTTAAAAAAGTCTCAAAGTGGGAAAAAAAAAAAAAAAAAAAAAAAAAAAAAAAAAAAAATTTTTTAATACAAACTTTAATACTACAAATCTGTTATTCAAAAAATTTGAAAAATTTATGATTAGTATTATTATTATTTAGAATTATATTATCTTCATGTTTAACTTTTTTAAACCAAATATATTAAGATATTTATTTTATTAATTTATTTAAAAATAGGAAAGCAATAAATTAATAATTTAAATTTCAACGTGACAATTGGGTTAAATGATCCAACAATTCTTATATTTATCAATTATTGTATTAGGATTTTTTTTAACTGTAGTTAAAAGAGGAACACTTCTCTGTTAATTATAGTTTTTATATTAATCAGATCTTTAAAAGGAATTCATTTTTAAATATTTACATTTTTTAAAAGATAATTTACCCTAAAAATCATTAATGCAGTTTATAAAATAAAAATTTCATGTTTGATTAAAAATATGTTTTAAAATAATTTTTAAAAATCCATAAACATATTTAAATTGTAGCAACTGCTTTTAAATTTGAGAATAATTATGGCAAAATATTAGTAACCAAATTTAAAAAAATTTTAAATACACTTTGATATAAATTTTTTTAAACAAATATTTCCATGCCAAATTGAAGAATATTAACTTTTTGGCAAAAATAGATAAAGATTAATGCCATGTTTACTTTAGATCCCATAGTTGATATTGAATTAAGAGAACTGTAATAAGGATTAACCACTCCTGCTGCAGCTCTTGATGACGATACTATAAAGAAAATGATTATAACAGTTATATGTATATCATAGAAATAAAAATTAAAATAGAAGAATGAATCAAGAATATAAATTTAAGATGTAAATAATGCTGACAAAATTTAACTAACCTTGATCTCTAAATTCATCAATGAATTTAACTGAAGGATTGGGAGGCTTCCAATATGGATTCATTAACTAAAATATAAATTAATATATTGTTAATGATATTTACTTCCTTGTATTTTTGAGAAAACCCAATTTAGCATTTCCAATTTCAACATATTGGATATACGAGTTAAATTTTAAAATACATTTAAATGGACTCTATCAATAAAATTGATAATGCAAAAATTTAAGTATTTCACAACATTTTTAGGCAAATGTGCAGACAATGGCAAAAAGAAAAAACACATATTTTTTTTATTTATAATTTAAAGAAAATTATTCATTACCTGTAAGAAACATCATGAAATTCAAATGTAAATTTTGGAAGGATACAAGTTTTATAATTATAAGCCTCTTTATTTATTATTTAAAATATTAAGATGGCTTTATGTTATTCAATTAACTGCCAATATACAATGAATTGAATAACACAAACTGTTTCTTTAAATTTGCACAGATAAATAGTAAATTTGGATAATGAAAATTTTTTGTAATAATTTAAACTATTGTTCATGATGTGTTAAAGGTGCCCAATGAACTTTCTTCATTAACTTAGCAAGTTTTGCTGGAAGAAATATTTAAAATACAATTGAACATAATCATTAAAGTAAAATATTTTTCAGCAAAATGAAATTTTTTTACTTTTTATACATCTTTATAGTTTAATATTTAAAAAGTTAATTTACTATTAAATAGGGGAAAACAATTCATTGCTACTATAATATCAAATTATGAAGAATTGAATTTTCTAATATGAAAATACAATTATAGAATTGATAAGAGGAAATTTCAAATGGAAGCAAAACAAATTTTCTTAAATTATTTTGTGAGCATACCATTTCTTAATGAAATGACTACTCTAATGTTTAATAAGCAGCTGCAATTCTTTAATTGGACTATATAGTACTGATTTTTTTCATTCTACATAAAAATATATGAAAGGTTTTGAGTAAATATAATTAAAAAGCAAATTAAAATTATTCATATTTTTTCAGAAATACATTTATTTATTATATATTATTTATTTATATAGATGATGTGGTTCTTCATTTTTAACACTTTTGTAATTAGCATTACATGAGTGTTGAATATACATTTATAAATCATTAGATACATCAATGGTTAACAGTTGAAATAGTTACAAGATACTATTAGAAGTATTAATACATTAACAGCACAATATAATTCTGTTATAAATGAACTGAATACGATTAAAAATTAAATGAGAACTAATGTTTAACTTATTTAAATAAAAACTTTTATATTCTTATATAGTTTCAAGTAAAATATAATACATTTAATAGGGTCACTTTATACATGGAAGGGGAAAAAAAGCACTGTTTTCACGCCCAAATGTTAATGGGTTCAATATTTGATCTACATGAAGATAACTGTGCTGGGTGAGTTAGACATTAAATTAAGTAACATTTAGAAGTATTAACTCAGTGGGATGTAAATGGAGAGAAGAATGTCAGCTCAAGTGAGAATCTCATCATTAACATAGTTAAAGTGGCTGAGTTAAGTGAATTGTATTGATCAAAAATGTATTATCTATTCTTAAACTTATTGCAATAACCGAATTGAAACTTCATAAACAGTTTTTAATTTTGTAAAAAAAAAAAAAAAAAAAAAAAAAAAAAAAAAAGAGTAGCCGAGTTTAGTGGAAAAGGTTGTCAAAAAATATGCATTTATTCTTAAGATTATTGTAATAATCTAAATGAATGCTTATTAAGAAATATGATAGTCAAAATTTAAAATGTTTCAAACTTTTGAATATCAAATTTCTAAGATTTTTAAAAGTATTTACTAGTGTTATTAAGTTAATTAGTCACTCTCAGAATAACAAACTTTATTATAAAATGTAAACATTATTGTAACTTTGCTGTGCAATATTCTTAGTACATAATTTCCTTACAAAATAAACCTTTACCTTGAAGTGAATTAAAGAGAGCTCAGTTTTCCCATCTTCTGCCTGTTGAATTTGGTCAGCCTTTGTATTTTGTGGTCCTACCCACTGGAATAAAAAGTGTGAACATAGTGAGAAAATACATTTTTTTCTTTTTAGACTACCATCAAACCTACATAGTTAAGCTAAAAATAACACTATACTACACTATACTATTATTAATACAGGTAACTTTTTGAAGTTTATAAAAGGCACAGAAAGATACCAATAGAACTAAATCTTATCCAAGATATTTTTAAAAGCAATCTGAAGTATTTAATTAATAAAAGCTCCATCATATATCTATTAAATTAAACTCTGTGGCACAACAGCCCATGTGGGTCACACAAGGTCTACAGTACCCATCTATGTTTTCCTGAGGGAACAGAAGGGGAGCAAAGTATACGTCCCAATTAGGTAGTCAGCTAAATGTGAAACCCCCAGTGTTTATTCCGTAAGCATGCTTGGTACTCAGTTCATCGACCCACTGAAGGGATGAAAGGCTGATCTATTATTTATCTGGAAAGGCAAAAACAATTACGATCTCAGAACTTAAAAGCTACTTGGTTAAACATCACATCATTTATTTTGTGCATATTTATATATAGCATACAAATAACTGCAATTTCCAACTTTATTTACTCTTGCATATTAATTATTAGTCTTTGAAGTAATGATAATGAGATAAATTAGGTTTGTGTATTATGACAAAATGTTGATGAAAATTTATTCTACGAGATTATAAGATGAACATTATCAACTATTCATAAAAGTTAAGAATACAAAATCAATTAATAGTTTTAAATTAGTGGAGAAAAGTTTGGCCTTCTTACTTGGCTTGTTTTGTTGCTCAAATGTCATCTTTTGCACACAAAGGCAAATTAGACTGTGACCTATGGTTTAAAGTGAATTCTGTAACCATAAACTGAAGGCAAGAGTGCTAACTATTTACTGGCAAGCTCACACTTTCTTACCCGGCAGATCTCATCTTTGGACTTTGTTAAGGATATTAAAAATAAAATTTATGAAAAACAATTTAAAAATAAGGTATACCTAAAAGACTGATTATTTATCATGTTGTAGAATCAATATAGGATTATTCCTTCAGCTGCAGTACATCCATAGTTTGTATATGAGAAAGTTTATGAAGATATAACACACTTTGAAGAATACTTTATCAATTTCCAGAACTCTATATAGTCAAATTCTTTCTTTCTTTCTTTTCTTTTTTTTTAAATTTTTTATCAAATACAAACATATAATCCAACAATTATATTTTTTGAATTTCTTGTCATCACAATTATAAAGCATTGTGAATTGTTCTTTGAATAAAGAAATTTTATTCTACAAAACTTGTATAATTACATCCATAGGAGCCCCCCTTCCCACACACACAATTATATCATTATTTCCCTAATGATAGATTTAATATTGTAAAAAATTAAGTAATAATGAAACTAAACACTAATAATTTAATATACATAATGGAAACTTACATCTTGGTTACCATGTTTTGAAACATCCATCAAGGCAAAAGAGCAAACATCACCAACACCAGCTACATCAACAGTAAAACATCTAAAAAAATCTACAATATCTAGAGCTCTGTGACGTAGATGAAATATGAGAATTAAAGGTGTTACGATTGGACTAATCAATTCTTCCAGAAGAAAAATCTACAATAAAATATAATCATAGTAAATAATTTTAAGCAAGAAAAAGATAAAATGTCATAACAAAAGCTTTTCAAAGCATAGAATTTACTTATCTTCTTGGTTTTATTTTTTGTAAACTAT
This sequence comes from Latrodectus elegans, assembly GCA_030067965.1. Classification (NCBI taxonomy): domain Eukaryota; kingdom Metazoa; phylum Arthropoda; class Arachnida; order Araneae; family Theridiidae; genus Latrodectus; species Latrodectus elegans. The sequence continues at coordinate 51,999,743 of CM057813.1, forward strand.
ATTTATAAATTTGAACAATACTATTCTCATTCAAAATTGAATAATGATGAATATAATAACTTAAAATGCTTCGCTTCACTCTTTAATTTAATTTAATTAATAAATTTAAAAATTCTATGATTGATAGATGAAGTTATGACTCACAACTATATATATTTATACAATTTTGAATTTAATGAAAATCTCATACAAGTAATTTTTATGGCAATATTCAACAAAGATATTTAAAAACTTAATAAGATGAGTAGAAAAAACACAAAATGAATAGTAGCATATATTAGTCTTTTCATTTTTAAATCAAAACATTATATATGAATGTGAAATCAAATGAAACTCGTTAAACAAAACTAGATAACAGTTTAATGTAAATAAAATTGAAAAATAATTTTCAGCAATTTTTAAAGTTTTAGTAAAATTTTTTATTTTTATTTTATTATTTTCTTAGGAGAATAAATGGGATAAAATGTATCTAAGTTATTCTTAAATACAGTTATAACACTTAAATAATAGAACAAAGACAAACAAATGTAATTTGGATTAGAATATATTATTAAGAACATTACAATTAGAAGAAAAAACAAAAAGTAAATTTGTGTGGTTTGTAGAGTTGCATTTGTTTGTGCAGCTATAAAGAATTTTTCAAGAATTATATTTATTATATAATAAAACATTACAAATTATATTTTGAAAATATGTAAAAAAATAGTCAATAAAAGACAATGCTAATTCATTAAGAATATTTTGTCTCTAAATGAGAAATGTCAAACAGATATTAGGGTAATTTTGTCCAAACACATCAAAGTTTCAAAAAACAGTAAAAAATAGAAGTTGATTTAATTTGTCATCCTATGATCATTTTTTTCAAATGAGTACTAATATGATCATTTTTAAGAGCTTTTATGATACACAGGATAAACTTCACTTATAAAAGATACAGTAAATATTTGTAATCATACATGAAAATGAAACTCTTGTTGTAATATGCTTTTACAATAAAATGCTAGTTTTAAAATATATAACACAAAAGAAATAAACTTTAATTTTAATATTTGAAAAATTCTAAATTTTTTAGACGATTATTTTTTTACACAAAATTTTACAATGGTTATTCAAAGTTTGCAAATATGTATGTTAGTAAATGCAAAATTTAAATTTACACAACAAAATAAAAAAGTAAAGATGCAAGTTATTAATCATTTGCAGTAATTACAATAAAAAATGTTAATTATTTTAATCACATACATTTTTAACTTACGTAATATTTAGTTATCATTTAAATTAAAAATGTTAACCAAGTAAATATAAAGAAATGTACTCTAATTTAACGCTTTCAAATATGGTTTGTTTATTGGTTCATGGTTGCATAACAAATTGGCTTATGGAGGAAAACAAACATATAAATTATTGTATTGAAGGCCAGATTATCTCACTAGAAGGAAGATTTCAAGTTATTACCACTGTAATTATCAAGTTTAAAATAATATCGTTAGATTGTTACTTTTACATTATAAACTAATGTTTGATAAAGCACAATATATTGTACATGTTAATTTCACTCCCATTTATTATAAAGAAGCACTGAAATTTTTATTTAAAAGTAGGTTTTGCTTAAGAGCTCATTCATGATTCCTGGCATCAGCTTTAAATTTTATTGATTAAATTATAATTATTTTTAACAAATAGAATGTTTACAGAAGCCACAATCAGTAAATTAATAGAACAGCTATTCATAGATTTAAAGCAATAATTTTTTTATTTCAAAAAGCAGAGTTCTTACACAATGCATTTTAATACTTCCAATACAAAACTTCAATGTTTATCATCATGGAGCACATAAAAATATTTTCATGGCCTGCCAGATTTTATAAAAATCATTAATGGATAAAACCTAATCATATTTTCTTAGTTTCATTTTTATTGACAAAGTAGAAGCATCATAGTAAAAATTTCCACCAGATTGCCAAGAAAGAGACATAAAAGAATATTTTACCAGAACAATTATAATATGCTAAATAAATTTTAGAAAATTAAATTATGGCTTGGAATTGTTAGCAATGAATTTTGCATATATTGTAAAATAATGCATTCATACAATTTTATGTATATTCATTTTAAAAATAAATAATTAAAAACTTATAAAAAATTTTTAAAAAAAACTATATCCTTTATGATATTTATGGAATTTAAAAATTTACATAAACATACATAGAAATCATTATGCTAATAAGTTCTGTCTATTTGATTTGATATAAAATTGCAAATTGTCAAAACATATACTTACTACTTTATACTGAAAAAATTGACTAAATTCATCTCTCACAGTTGTTGTATGAGCCATTGTTTTGAAATGGTCAGGAACGTAATGAATCTCTGCAACTATTTTCTGCATTAATTGCTTAGGGCTGAATACAGCATTCTAAAAATAAGTTGATTTTTTTAATAACACATTTAATAAGTAACATTTAAATGTGAAGTTTTTGACATATTTACATTTCATGCACAGGAAAACAACAAACTAAATATTAAATTTAAACAATCTAACATTTAAAAATAAAATTTTCTAAGTATATTAGACACTAAATAATTATATATTAATTTATAAACATATCCAAACAAACATTCATAAATATGAAGTTAAATATTTAACATTGACCATTATTTAATATCTTTCAATATAAAATTTAATTTTTGCAAGACATACTAATATGAAACATAAGTTATAACAAGTACAAAATTGTGGAATTTTTTGATAATTTTAGTATTATTTGTTATAACAAACAATTATGAGAAAAGTTATTTATTTAGGACATTTTAAGGAGTTCTCAGAGACAAAAGCTAATTCAAATGATGAAAAAATATAATTATTTGATAAAGTTATTAAACAAATTTTCTTAAACACATACAGACTTATTTCATACTTGTAAAATTACAAAAGTCAAAAGGTACTTCAGAAAACAGTTTAAAGCTTTTAATACAGTTAAAAATAGAATGTTTAGAAACATTACCACAGATGAAAGAATTAATGGTGAATAAATTTTAAAAGGGAGAAATTAAGAAAATAATTTCTAATGTCTTTTTCCTAAACATTCTGTATATATATATATATATATATATATATATATATATATATATATATATATATATATATATATATATATATATATATATATATATATATATATAATATATATATATATATATATATATATATATATATAATATATATATATATATATATATATATATATATATATATATATATAATATATATATATATATAAATTCAGGTAAAATAGAAAACATCACAAATAAAAACATTTTAGAAATACTAAAAATATATCCAGGAAGATTCAGGCTTCATTGGGTCATTGCACATATTGGAATTTATTGGAATAAAAAAGTAGATGAACAGGCGAAATTGGCAACAGAATTGGAAACAATAGAATATAAAACAAAATGGACAAAAATCAAATAAAGTATAAACTCTTAAAAGAGAAATTAAAAACTTGACTGATAAAGTGGAACCAAACAAATAAAGCCAGAAGAGTAAACTCAATGTTCCCAACGGAGAATAGAATTATTTTAAATTTTTAGTAATATAATAAAATAAGAAATTCGCAAACATGATGGAGAAATCCAAGATGTTACACACATAGTTAATTATTGTACACATTTTTATACATATCACTGAATTCTGCTTTACATTCCTTAAATTCAAACATTTTTCATTTTGCATGACTTAAAATGCATCAAGAGTCATACAGATTTCAAAGAATCAAATGCCAGAGTTTTAAGAAATTTACCAAGAGTCAAATAAAAAATTTCCAGGGGGTATTGACATTCAAGTAGCTTTTTGAATTTAATTATTTTAAACATAGTTTTTAACCAAATATGCATATAATTATGTATATGATACATTTTCAATTATATTTAAAAATAACAGAAATAAATAATTTAAAAAATAAGAATATTTCTTTATTTACATTAGAATTACATTTAATGATTACTTTAAAAGTTTTCAATGAATTTACAATTCTAACAGAAAAAGTTTTATTTAAATAATCAATATTCTTTATATTACTGAATAATAGTGTATAAAATAATGGGTAATTTAAGAAGTTTTAAACATCTTCATTAGAGTCCTATCTATTAATTTATAGAGCATTTCAAGACACGTATAACAACTTCTTTTCAAAATATAATTCAGAACAAAATAAATACTACTATTAGATAAAGTTTCCAAGATGACTTTTTTCCCGATTATTATTCATAACTGAGCTGGATCATCATGAAGCTATTGTACTGAACTGAATCTTTATTTTAGTCAACACTTATGAATATGATAAAAATCTAAAATCGATCGTGCTTGCATCTAGTAATAACATTGAGAGCTAATACTCAATTGTGTTTTCAGGCAATTTCATTGAAAATTTTAAAATATTAAAAAATTATATATATATATATATATAGATAGATAGATAGATGGATGGATAGATAGATATATATATATATGTGTGTAACAAATTAAAAAAATGAAACCTATAATATTTTCTAACAAAAAATAAATGCATCAATAAATGCATCATTGTAAAAATTATAGCAGTAATTCACAATTTTCAATTTAAAATTCAAGAAATTTCAATGGCTCTGAATACCATTATTTGAATTCCAAGAGTTGTATGAACCCTGGTGCATGAATCAGTAACATTAGTGTTATATTAAGGTTTTTAGCCCTTTTAAAATAACTATCTAAATTTTTATTAAAGTTTTCAACTTTTTTTTCATTAGTTTCTTTCAAGAAACTCCTTGTTCCCCCTATTAGATTTCTTTTATCAACACAATTTACTTTTTCTCCCTTTATCTAGATGTTTGAAGCATTTTTGTTGAGCTCTTAGAATTCAAATCTTCAGATTTTTGCTATCATAACCCTAAAAAATTGTACATGATCTTTATATATCTTTTATCCATGATTGACATATTTTTAAACTTTCAAACATTAATTTCAACATTACCCTCACACACACATTATGTAATAGGGAAAAAGTTATTCAGTAACTTACTTCATCAGGCACCATAGCAGAGAATATATAAAAGAGGGCAGATCCAGCAGCAATCAACAGCAAAACATGATCCATCAGCATAAGACTTTCTGCAAACATACCCCAAACGAAAAAAAATACAGCAATGCCACCAGATATTTGACGACAGAAACTATAAAAAAATAAATAAATAATACAGTTATATTTACAGTGTAAAAATAAACATACAGGAAAAATTTTCCCGAATAATATTTTTTACGTAATAAAATAAGTTCTGCCTTATAGAATATTGCAAAATTTATTGACACATTTGGAAATGAAAAACTGATAAAGTATATTTCAGTAATAAAAAAAACCAATAATTTATTTATTAAAACTGAAGTTAACAAAAATAAAATAAATTTTTAAGAAAGTGGGAAAAGAAAAATTAAAAGCATAATAAATCATAGATACTTTGTCATTTGTTTCCATTATTTTTTCTCATTTTGCTTTAAATCAAAAACAATTTCTACATAAATTTTTATTGTATTGTTGCAAAAAAAAATAATAATAATAAAGTCAAGAGAGTTTCCAAATTATCTTTTTCACATTAATCTAAAAAGATTAAGTTTTCATGACAAACCTGAAGCATATATGTAGCATCCCCATTAGCAAAGAAGTTTTTGAAATATGTAATAAATGCCATTCTTTTTAAGCATAGGAAATTCAAGGTGTTAATAGGTCAAATGATTATAGTCAAATAAAGAATGATAGTTCAAATATAGAATGTTTAATTTAAGAATCCTATACAGGAATATTTTATTTTTTGAATATTCCACATCAAGTTTCAGATGCAAAATGTTATTTAAATTAATATTTTGTATTATTAATTTTTACAATTAAAATCAATGTAGCAGTAATATTATCCATTTATTTAAAACTAAACATTAATTAAATTAACTTAATAAATGGTCAAGAGATAAATATGCCATAAGAAAAGTAAATTATTTCTTTATAGTGTAGTATCTTAGTTTCTTTTAGGGTTGAAATCAATCAAGAACAAAAAATTTTCTCAAGAAATATATTTGCTAATGTTAGGATAAAAATTTATTTAGAGAATTTAAACAGGAATAAAATTAATCAATATTTTTCTCATCCAAAAAATTGCAAGGTGAATTAAACATCATGATAATTTTCTCGCTATATTCTATTCTATTAGAGATTCCAAATTATGTATAATATAAGGAAATATAGGGTTTGCATAAATTCGGAATAAATTCCAGGAGTCATTATAAATTTTCCCAACTGCTCACACACATTGAATAAATATACATCTATAATATTTCATAAAATATATTTGTGATTCTAATCATGTTTTTTTAATTGATAATTTTAAATATTAATATGATTATTGATTTAAATTAGATTAAAATAAAACTGAATATTTCAAAAGCATAAAATTAATTTCTATTCACTAAAGAAATAATAAAGTATTATAAGTTAACATTGGCAATTTCTTAAATATTGCATTAATAATATATTTTTAGTTTTTAAATTGGTTTATTATTACTCTGTACGAATAATATATTATATAAAAGTCACATGCTAAAATAAAATACATACACAAGATAGAAAAAAATGAATATCTACATGAATTATCATATAAAGATTCAAATTACACAATATATTTTTGTTTCAATAATTTCAAATTTTATAATTCAATAATTTTATATACTATTGAATAATAGTTCAATAATTAGAAAAAAATTATTCTATTTTATCAAATTCTTTTAATACTACTTAAATATTTCAAATACATATTCAAGATTTGTTTATTTAACTATCCAATAAATAATATTTTAATACAATATTAATTTTTACTTACTCAGAGATTCATGACAGCATATTTAAATTTGTAAGGTTATTCTATCAGCTCCAACAATTTCTTCGAAATATTACATTTTCATTTATATTATCTTTTGCATCTTTTTTTAAATTTTATATTCATCAATTTCACAAAAACTTTTCCCCATTATATGCTTTCTTCATTTTCGTTCATCTAAATAATATTAATACTTTGGACTGGGATGAAAAATAGTTAATAATTATAGTGTTGTTACTTTGTTAATAATTATATTACTGACTATTCTCATGTTTTTGAGGTGTAATGTAAATAAAATTCTTAGACTGATTTTTAAAAAATTTTACCTTCAAATAGTTATTTATTAAAAACCTATATCCATAATAATGGCTTTAGCACAAGATAAGAGCAAGAATGAGATTGTAGCACAAGATAATTAAATACTTTCCATAAATGACAATGGGTTGTGTTATAGAATTGAGAAAAGAAAATTTTTATAGAAAAAGTAACTGAGACCACAAAACTAATAAATTGTTGCAATTATTCCTGAATACACAAATCCTCATAATTATTCAAAATTATGAATTTCCACATTAAAATTTTTCTTCATTAAATTTCTGACATTTATTAGCACAAACTTACTTGAAAATAATAGCTCCTAATGGCGAGGAAAAAGATTTCATATATTCTTGAGCTGGCTTATATGCTCTATTGAGTCTAAGAATACAAAGAATACATTCAATAAAGGAAACATAATAGAAATATAAGTTATATTATAGAATAATGTAACTCCAATGTTCAGATAGTTAAATAGAAATATTAGAGTCCAATATTTAAACTAAGAAGTCAATAAAATAGAATTGATTTAAAAATAATAAAATTAAACATCAAACATTTTGAAACAAGTCTTAAAATTAGAGTTTCTTCAGTATTTGATTATTTTTAATTGCCAAACAAGGGAAAGCTTATTAAAAAAATTTTTTTAACTAAGTAAATCATTCCATGCATTTTAAATATGAGATGAATTTTCAAGCAATTATCAATTCATTAACATAGTTTTATGTGATACCTTATTTAATATTTTTAAACTTAAGATTTCAAACCTACAAACATTCATTTTTGAGAGAAAAATCATCATTTATTCAAACATGAAAAGTCTTACAATTTTTGAAAATTATTACAAAAATAAAATGTTCATTATTTCAAAAATAAAATGTCACAAAGTTAAAAAAAAATCCAAACATTTAGATTTTGAAAAGTTATACTTAATATATTTAACAATAAACACTACATGAACACTCAAATATTTTAATTATTACTAATTACACTTATTTTTCACAGCAGTGTGAAAAATAATTAATATCCCCAATTAATCCTTTAAAGTGTGTAAAATCAATAGTGATGAAAATAATTAAGCAAATCACTTATGTTTTTAATAACAATTTCAACTGATTTATTTTTGTTATTTATAGTTGCTAATTTAAAAATAGAGCAGACCAATGAATACCGAAGCTTTCTTTCACAGGAATCAATCATAAAAGCTCAGTTTATTCAAGAACAGATGTTAAATTAGTTGGATGCTGATATTAAACAGATGCTTGCATTATTTTAAAATTATCCTTGCTTACTTACTATAAGGTATTACTTACTATAATTTTTTTAAAAAATAATTGTAGAATTCAAAATTTTTGGATTAAAATTTTAAAGACAGAAAAGTGGCCTTCATTAGTACAAACTGAAGTTTCTCAACAGATGAATAAATTTAGATCACATTTAAAATAATTATTTCCATCAAAAAATAACTTTAATGAAAACTATAAATAAATTTCATCTTTTGGAAATATGATATTATAAAAAATATTCTTAAGATTTTGACACACTGATCAAATTTTATAGCTTCAATAAATCTCCTTTCATTGAAACTATTGAAAGCTTACAAAATTAAACTGGCTATAGGAAAAATTAAAATAGTATTCATATTGTAAAAACTATTAACAAAATTAACATTTATTCTAACATTTCATTAAAATTTAGACTAAATACAAAATATAAGCATAATTTAGCATTTTTAGAAATGCCATAAGTAGAAAAATATAAAATAATATAAATATTTTACCAAAATTTAATTTTAAAAATATATTTTCTGAATTTAGAATTTTTATAAATATTTTCTATAAAAAAATTCATATATTAAATATTATTAATTTGACTGATTGAAATAAATAAATAAAAACATTTTACCTAGAACTTAATTCATGGTCAAGTTCATTGAAATGTCTGAAGTACAACTTGGAATATGATGACCATCTTCTCATACCTAAGAAACTTGGCTCGTAACGGACAATTCCAGAATAAGTAATGAAAAATGAAAAGAATTGCCATGCAAATATTATTGGTGAACATATTAAGTTTGCCACTCCAAAGACCAAAAACCATTTGGCAAGTCTGTGAGAGACAAAACATTAATCAACTGTTTCTGATATAATACTTAGGCATAAAACTTAAAAAATTTCAACTAAATAGTAAACACAAAATAAAATTATTATGCTATGAAACTTAAGTGAATTCAGTCATCAATGTCATATGTTTTGCACAATTTTTAATATGCAACTTTTTCAAGGTAGTACTGCCTTTTGTTTTCATACATAAAATTTATAAAAATGTATCATTAAAATATTATTTTAGAAGATGAATTGATGAATTCATATAAACTTAAATTTATCTCAAATTCTGTTGTTGTTGTTGTTGTAGCTAATCTCTAGACTATCTAACAAAACCAGACAATCCCCATGAATCTGAAAAGATGTGTACGACTCCTGCAGAACCTCATCCTTGATTAAATTTAGATATTCTAAAATATAAGCAGGGGAAGCCATATCAGTTATGAATCAATGGCACTCTGGGTATATTTTTTGACTCAACTTAAAAATTAGGACTTTTGTGTGGCCATCCAAAAAGCACAAAAAAGCAGTTTGATGGGATCTCAGTCTAAATTGGAAAGATCCTGCACTCGGATTCTTTAATGATTAAAACTAGCATTTTCTTCAAATTTATTAAATAAATTTTGTTCAAGATTGACTGAAAAATAGCTTTTATATTTAAAAAAAATATTAAAAGTTAGTCTGAAACAAAAAGATAAGATTAAAAATCTAGTTTTATAGTTTAAATGTCTGTAAAAATTAATAAGAAACCTTTAACTGAAAAATCTAAGAATTAAATGAAGGATGTATATGAAAGAAAATGCTGAACAGTACAAATTCTAGATATTTTCCTAAATGTTGATTTTTGCTAAAGCAAGATGTTAAATCAATATTTTTTTATGAAATTTGATTAATTTCAACCTAAATATCTAAACACAAGGATCAATAAATTTGAAGAAAATGCAATTAAATGTGTAAGAAGCTCTGCATTAGAAGATCCACAGTCTAGCATATTAAATTTTAAGATTTAAAATTGCAAATGAGTTGGAGTCTTTAATGAGGAAAATATATTAGAATAATTTTAAAATGTATACATTTAAAACAATTAAAGAAGTTTTTTCTAATGCTGCATGGTTTTCTTTTAGTTAAAATTTTTAATACGCTAATGCCACAGAATTTTTTATTCTACATTAAGGATTATGAGCAAATATATTTATGCAAGTTTCACTTCTAAGCTTAGAGATAATCTTGATAAGAATCAAATTAAAAATCATAGCAATAACTACTTTAGCAACATGGCATTTAGAAATCAATATTTTGCATTACATTTTTATAAATTTAAATAAACGTTCATGAAATTTGTGGATTTGTTTGTCTGTCTGGTAACTCTTTTGTACAAGGACTGATTTGATAAGGATTGATAGTTTGAAGAGATTCTGAACTTCACAAACATTCATGAAAAAATGAGCAGGGATAGGTTGATTTATTAAAAATAATTTGTGATTTAGTATAGATCATAAGGTATATTAAAGTTTTCTAAATTGTTTTGTTGGGTGTTTTATAATTTTTTCTCAAAAGTAATTAGTAAAATAATATTTTTGTATGCTAATGTCAAACATTAAATAATTTTTATACTTTTAAGATTAGTTTACAAAATTAAAAATGATACAAAATAACATAGAAAAAATGCATTTATTTAATTACAAGAAATGCACTTTTAAAAAATTTCATTATTTAAAGCAATTACAATAGCAACTAACAATATTAAATAAATGATTATAGGAGTGAATGAAAAATATTTAAATGTTTAATGATATTGATGAATTTAAAAGTAAGTAATCTGTAATAAAATATGTGAAGCAAAGCTTACAGAAAAAGTAAATTAAATCATAAAAATTAAAAAAATATTCACCATTTCAGGCAATATAAAACTCATAATTAGTCAACAAAATGAATGCATCTTTTCACTATTTTAAAGGAATTGAAATATTTAGTAATTGTTTTATAATAACAGGAGTTTATATTATGTGATTGCTTGTTACAATAGTAATTTCCAACATTTTCTCATTGCTAAATATAAATATAAAATATATATATATAAATATAATAAAATAAAAAAATTATTTTTCTCCTAATATTTTAACATAAATATTTTTGATTAAAATTGATGACTTACTGAGCTGCCATCTCTTTTCGTTTGGAATATTTCTTGTAATCTTCTTTTAGAGTCCCTGTTGTTTTAAATGGAGAAAAATATCCTGTAATATAAAACAATTATGAAAAAATGAAAATTTTTGCCCAGATGAACAAAAAAGTTTTTTAGGGATTGTAGAAATTTTAAGGACATTTTTAAAAATTATTTCTTACTATTATATTTTAAATAGATATTCTGAAATTTATGCAATCTTGACTTGAAATTAAATTTGTAAAAATAATGTTTTGGCAATCAAATTCATGACATATATTTGTTATATAATAATTTATATGTAAATTCTTCATCAATATCATCATATAGTATATACTGTTAGGACACCATCCAGGTGGTTATTTTTGAACATACAGGATAATCTAACTGAAACCTATAGTTTACAGTGAAATCTTAACATCTACAAACATTCATAATCCAATTGTCTAAGAGTAGATTATGTAAAAGTGTTGCAACTAATCAACTGAACTCATATTTGATGCTTGAATTTCTTGCAATATGGAAATATGTAAGAAATGTCATGTATGTTCACCTGAGACAGCTATAAAAGCGACATCTTGGGATTGATTGTAGCATGTTCATGCTCATGGAGCGACTTTCCAAAGATAACTATTGTTTGTTTTATTGTACAAAATGTGAATAGAATGTATGATCAGCAGCATGGTTGTCAGAGCAATTTTTCCCTGCATGCCCACATTTTTCTGATCAAATCATCTTAACTGTTGTAAAGCATTTAAGAGAGAAGGTTGCTTAACTAATTGAGCTTGATCTGGCAGACCAACAAAAGGACAAATTCAACCAGATGAAAATATTAGTACAAGTCCTTGCATATCCAAAATACACAAGACAGATCACTTAACATTGTGACTTCTCAAATTTGCATTCATCCACATAAACCAACACGCCAATAAATTTTACTAGATGTGGATGTTAAGAGATGTTTTGCATGTTGTTGTACTAGCATGCTTTCCTGTACCCAGGGGAAGGAGTACAGAAATTTTTTTTCAGGACACTATTTTCAAGAAATATCAGGACATTTTTCATGACATATTTCAATAATTAAACAAAATCAATGTTACTTTTACACATTAATTTATGTTTTATGCATAAAACACATTTTAGAAAGGAATAAACTATTTAATAAATTCTGAGTTTGACAGATATTTTGATCAATTTTTATGGATATTTTGATCATTATTATAATCATTCACAATCAAAGTCGCATCTTCTCACATGTAAAGAATCCACTCTTCATTCATCTTATCAAAATCTGAAGGAGTTTAATTCAACATATTCCTCACGTGAGTAAATCTGCTAAATGAACTCCTAGACTCTTCCTTTTTTCTATTAATAAGGAAACAAACACTGGAGATCTTTGAGTAAAGAATTTGTTATAGGAAGTTTCTGAAGCAAATGCTTTGAAAATGCTATGTAGCAGCTTCTGACACTTTGTAAAAATGTTGTTTTATCAGTAAGCTCTTCCAGTATTGCTGTTGCACCATGATTTATTTCAATCTTGTTTAAATTTAACCAATTTTTTCCTGAATCAACATTAATTTGTAGCAACTTTACTCCATTTTTTTCACAGATTTCTTCCGGGTTTAAAAATTTAAACATAATACTGTGAACAAGTTAATTTAACTTACTATACATCACATGTACTAAAGGTTCGACTTTTTGCATTAGAAGTAAATATAATTCAAAAGTTTTACAAAAAAAAAAAAAATAAAAAAAAAAAAATAAAGAAGAAGAAGAAAAAAAAAAAAGAAAGAAACAAAATGCAGATATGGCAGAGTCTTAGGATCTTTCAAATGTTTTATAATCCAAAGATGTCTATCAGAAAGAGGAGATTTCGACTCTTTAGGTACTTTAATCATGAAATATTCCTTTAGAACATTATATTGCTCAACAATTCTCTCACAAACTGAGCCCAAAGTTAACCAACGGCTCTCAACATGACGAAGGAAACTATAGCTAGCTGAAGTTTCTTCCATTATTTCTAACTGTAAGGAACGATAATCTTCCCTACTTGCAGGAGAGTTTGAAAAATTGATGAATATCTATAGCAAATCCATCAATATTACAATCAATTTTATCAATACCCTTACGTAGTGCTCCATGGATTATGTATAAGTAACATGTACCCAAATGAATTAGTACTGGTAAGCTTTGCTTACTCAGTTCACTATTTATTTGCTTTAAAACAGCTAAATTAACTCATGGTCCATCCATTGACAACTGCATTAATTTTTCTAAATTCAAACCATTATTTTGAATAAAACTTAATAAAATTTTTACAATTTCATTGGCTTTAGCATGTTTTAAAAAATGTGATTTGAGGTGACAAATGACATTTTTACCTTGTTTATCAAACCAATATGAGATGTAAATATCCAACTGTTTCTTTATTTGTTTTGTAGTAATTTGATCGAAAAGTAAAATAAAATATGAAGTGCCGATATCCCGAAACAAAAGAGTTCTGAAATACGGACCTAATCCAAAATTAATCATATACCTGACTTTTTGCTATGGAGGAATCATTAAAAATTTCTCCGTAAATGTTAGCCAAATCCTTCAAAGATGAAAAAGAGTAATTATTTTTATTGCCACCAAAACTAAAATGGTTTTCTCTGATGTCATTTTGGGAAGCCATAATTAGTTATTCACTACTACAGTCCATGTCGAGGATTCAGATGAAGTTGATGATTTGATTTGAGAGTAAATAGTGTTTGATTCTTGTAATAGTTCACAGCTTTTTGTGTTTTAATCCATCTGCATGAGCAAGCACTTGTCTAAAACCCATAAACACTGAATTTGCTTTTGCATACAAAGCACTCCACAGAATGAACATCATCAACACTTCCGCACCAGGTCTTGATTAGGCATTTATTCCCATCTTGCAGTTCCAACCATTTGTCGGAAAATTTTGTTTTCCTGAGCATTTTTAAAAGAAAATTAATTATTTAAAAAAAAATAAAATTCTGAACTTGTTAATAAACATTTTTCAAAACACCCATCAAAATCTTTCAAAATGGTGCGATAAGCATTTCACGCATGCGCATAAATGTAGGCGAATAATTCTCACAGTTTTCACCATCATTGTAAATAGTTGTGCATTACTAAAACCAGAATCTTTGTCTGTAAAGGCAGAAAATAGAATTTAATGGTAAACCCAAACCTACATTTTTTTGACATCACACATTCATGAGCAATGGCTAAAAATTAGGCAGAGTCGAGTGTATGGCAACCCTATTTCCAATTTGAAAGAAAACAAAAAAGGTGGAAATTTTTCTTTTTCTTCTTGCATAGAAAGCAGTTGAAAGAAAAAATATTCCACTGGAAGAAAAATTTACTACTGAAAAATATAAAATTATTAAAACTATATTTTCAAAAGAATGTAATAAAAAAGTAAGGAATTCCAAGGATTTATTTTGGAAAAAAAGGACATTTCAGGACGTTTTTTAAATAATCAGGAATTTCAGAAATATCAGGACAACTCTGAGCCCTGCTGTGCTTAGATCAGAGTTAAGCTCTATCAGTTAGATAGAAGCAGCCAGATGGGTCTCTGTGATTTTGAAGCAGGGACCAAGCAGAAGAACCCCAACACTTGGTCTATCAGCCCTAAAAGTATCATTTCACTTAAAGGACATTGTAATTACGCCCAGTTTTAATGTACCCCAGTACCAAAGCTGCTTTTTGTGAATATAACAAATCTTTGGTTAAGTTGAGATTTGAACTCACTACCTTCCAATAACGAGATTGATGTTCTAACCTGCCAACACGTTATACATGATACAAATTCCTCATGAATCAGATTAAATTTAGTTCAAATTTTTTGGCAAATGAAGCATGCTTTTCATGTAATGGCATGTACAACAGGCAAATAACCCATTACTGGTCACTAGCAAATCTTATGTGTTGTGCTGATGTTTGTAACCAAATACAGTTTGATCGCCTGACTGGACTCCATTAGTCTTATTGGTTGCAATTCCTAAATCAGCAGGTATATGTGACATCTCCACAGTCATTGTAAGATTTTTAAGGATGTACTATGGATACTTGTAATAAAGTGTCAGTGAGCTCCAATATGTGCAATGACATTCAAATGAAGATCTAAATGTGAAGCAGATAGTGAGAACTTTGAACACCTCAAATAAAGATGTTATAACTAGTTGGCCTTTCTTTCTCAGATCTGTTTTTTCACATCAAGGTCTAGTATAACCATAGAAAAAACAAATGTGTATTTTAACTATTCTATTTGAATTAATATCCACAATTGTTTGTTTGTACTATAAACAGATTATTTGTCCTATACTTCTTAAATCATTTTTTCCCCATTTCACATTCCATTTTAAAATAAGAATAATTTTGTATTTTTCTAAGTGATGCCTTAGGCAGTTTTATTCAGTAACACATGTTTAGTAGAGCAATCTATATTAAATTTTTTTTTCCCTAGAATAATCTCATATCAGAAGTTCAGATGTAGCTTATATTTATTTCCAATACAGTATGCGAATATATATATATAATTTTTTCATTCCATATTTCCTAAACAATAACAAATAAATAAACAATGATTCTACCTAATTTTCTTTAAAATACAAATTTAAAAACACTTCAATCACTAAATTTAAAAAAAAAAAAAAAAAAAAAAAAAAACTTACCAAAAAGTAAGAAATCAAGATTTTTTTCTAAGGCAGATGAAAAATAGATCCTAAAATATTAAAAACAATAGTCTTACATCAATAATTAATCCTTATTATATAATATGAGAATTATTAAGGTGCATTTTTAACAAAGATTACCTGTAATTGGCATTTTCCATTATTTTATTTGTCATTTTTTAATAATTCTACTAATAAATTTGATTTCTTTATAAAAAAATTAATAAGATGCCATTAATAGTTTTAAAAAAAGCCCATAATTTCTTTTAAATAAAAACTGCAAATGTTGACATGCAGTCAAATAATATTTAAGAAAATATTTTTAGTACAAATTAAGATTTTTACCGCCTAGATCAAAACTTTTTTTATATATTTAAAATTAACTTCTAGAAAATTTTACACAAAATCTACTTTATACTAAATTTTCTTAATATTTTTATTTATAAGGACTGAATTATCATAAATTAAATTGTTTCATCCCTATAAGTTTTAAAAAATATTCAAAGCCCAGTAAAAATGAATAATTTAAAGGAAATAGAATCATATCTGAATCAAACATTTTTTTTTTTTAAATTTACTTTATATTTTAATTTACTAAGGACATATAATATTTTTAATTTCAATAATTATCATTTACTGCATAAATGAATTTCTGTGTGAAAAAATATAGGAATAATTTTATATATGTAACATTTATTTATTTTTTACATATTATATTGTTAAGCAACTAAATGTGTAAATAATTAATGTTATTTTTACTTGATACTAACTATCAAAGTTTCAGTTCAGTTCTATAGTTCAAAGACTCTTTAGTTTACAAGAAAACATTGTAAAATTAAAATTAAGGAAAAAATTCATAACATTTCTTTCTAGCACACTCCACACACACACATTCATTAACACTAAACTAATAGTAACTGACATTTCCTTCAAGACAGTGTTTTATTTTTCAGATCTCAATGAAATATCATTCATAAAAAGCATCAGATTTTGTAACTGCTATAAATCAACAAATATATTAGATAAAAATTTCATCCTGTCACTAAATGCAATGTTTAGTTTGGAATATATCATTTCATTCATACCTTGTATCTAACAAAAACACAAATATTTCCATTACTCTTAAACACTCTAACAACCTATTATATTTAAAATTATTGTAATACTATTTTAATTTTTAAAATATGAATTATCTTCAAATAATTAATAAATTGATTGTTATTTATTAAATCAATACTTAAAAAAATTCATTCTATTTAAACACCAAAACAATGTAAATTATTATATATAGGATTTCTAAAAATGCACACTCTAAATATTCATGTTAATGGTATTAAGTATAATTATTGATATTAATCCTAAAAAAATAAAAATTTATTTAACAGAGGACAAGGCAATTACTATAAAACATGCAATACATTTCTTGCAAACAGATGTACAGCTAAATATTTAGTAACTTTATGTAATATATGCGAAAATAAAAATAATGTGTGAGATTTTACAGAAAAATGATATTTTATCTGAATGGATACTTCAAATTTTAAAAATTTCTCATCAAAATTAATTCAAAAGCTTACCAATCTCCTAGGAATTTCACTTTGAATTTGACAGGTAAAATACCCTTATTAATTAAAGCAACTTTATAATTTTCTTTTCTAAGAATTCTATGATATATATCTGAAAAAATACAAGCACTTATAAATATATTTTAAGTTGATAACAATATTAAAGAAATCTATTTTATTAATAAGCAATATTAAAATATAAAGAAAAAAAATACACTCTAATTTTTTTATCAGGTAATCTCACAAACTGCTTCGATTACAATGCATTGAGTATTGAAGAGACGAAAGGAAATATTTTGGATTTTTGTTATCTTTAAATAGATAAAAAGGATTCATTCTTATAATATTTATACATGTATTGGTGTACTGACAAAGACAATGCAAAGGCTTTAAATAAATTTTTAATAAAATTAGTAATTTTAATCAAAACTTAGATATTTGATAAAATACACACAATATGTGATTTTTGATGCAGCTATTTTCTGATCCCTTTCTAAAAGAAAAATTTCGAAATGCCTTGAAGCAAATAAAGAAACAAGTAAAACACATTAGACCTGCTTACATTTTATCTAAATTTATACATGAACTTAATCTGAATAATAAGCCCGTAATTTTGAACTTGCTGTCACATTTGTTTCAGTGTAACGTCAATGATGACATTCTTTTACATGATCAACTGATTCTTTTTCTATTACCAAATTGTTGCTCACACTAAACTCGTGTTCCAAAGAAGTTTGACTATGATGCAGTAGCAAAGTAAAAGTAATTAATTTTCATAACTGAAAGCATTTATATCAAATTGATATTATGGTTTATTTGTAGCTCAACAGTCATTTTTTGCATACAAAAGTCTATAGTTTAAAATAGATTGTGAATCACTATCGATATCTAAACCCAAAATGGGATTAAACCTATTAACTGTTGAATCAAATGCAAAAGGAACTATAGAAAAAACAATCATATATTTTAAAAAGAAAAAAAGATAATTATCATCACTATATTTGTCAACTATTGGACCAAAGTGTTTGCAAAACACTTAACAGAAGCCATTGAGAAATGCTTCGGTCAAATGTCATATAAGAAATGAAGATGGCTAAGATTTGATACAGAAGTTGAAAACCATAAATCTGAAAGATGTGGTTCACTGGATCGCAAGTGCCTGGGACAGTATCGTGGAACAAACAATTGCGAAGTTACGGAATAAGCAGTTAAGCGAGGATGGAAGAAACACTGAAAGCAATTCAGGTGAAAATCCTAAGAAAATATTTTGCCTTTAAAGCAATGTATCCCAGAATTTAAGGATGCACCTTTGGCTGAAGCATGAAGGTGGCTTTCATGAGATGATCAGTATGAAATTATAAATGAAGAAATTGTCGCACTTATTAAAGTCAAAGTTACATTTTTTTCATGTTAGGCTAACCACTGAAACAGAAAATATACTTTGCACCCCAGGGCCTCAGTTAGGAAAACAGATATGACACAGTAGGCCTTGATCTCCATATCCATATGGGCTGTCATGCCATTGAAGTTAGCTTTTATCTTTTTATAATCAGCTTCAAAATAATTAAATTTTGATTGTAACAAAAACAGAAATGGCAATCAGTTGTAACTAAACTTATGTAAAACAGGAAAAATAAAAATTAACCAACCTAATTCTGAGAGATCAGATTTATAGACACACATTTGCTGTTCATGTTGAACTTCTCGGAGCTTGCATTGAATCTCATGCCAAGTAACATTATGTACCTCAGCCTACAATTGAAAACAATTGATTTAGTAACTAAACAATAAATTTGCAAAACCTTTTTAAGCATCAAATTTAACAAGAATAAATCTAAATTTATCACAATATTGAACATATATTAGTAAGGAATATAATTTTTATTACAAGTCTTTACCATTTATTTTATTCTACTTCATAACTTAAAGAATTTATAGTTCATAAATCTTTTAAGGTAATTTTATCAGTTATTAAAATTTAATAGCAAAAAATATTTAAACATGATTTTCCTGTTAATTGTTGACACTTTCAAATATCATTTCCCTTTAAAAAATAAATATTGAACTTCTACAGAAAATATCACAAATAAAAACTGCATATTTCTTTTATTTAGTTTAAAATAGCATTGGTTATAATATACCCTTGTGAATCTAGATACTGTACTATTTCTGAAATAAAAATTGCCATGTACTGGAATGTGATCAAATATGGCAAAATATTTTAACAAATTAATAAAATTTGAACTATCACCTCATCTCTCAAATTATCTTCATAGCAAATTTTAACTATGAAACAACTATGTCAATATATTTCCTTTTCTTTGTTTTCAATCTGAATGCTTATTTCATGAATCTTTTTATAGCTTACTGATTCCTTTATGATATTTTAAGATTAGAATATGAGTTTTATAAATGTATTTAACAAATATGATAGTTAATATGAAATAAAATTTAAATGTATCAATTAATGCATACTTCTGATTTTTGAAGAAAAATAATTCAAAATACTGGCAACAAGTTAAAATTTAGAACTGTAAATATCTGTTCTGTAATTAATGAATAGATGATTATAAATTAAATATAACATTTATGGAAAAAAACAAAAAATTACTATTATAAATTAATCTAAGAAACATCTGGATAACCTAGGAACTATATGCAATTTTCCAGAAAAGCAATAAAAATGTCTTCCCTTTAATTTTTCGCAGTGAAACTAAGACATGTTTTTAATGCAAATTATTTTAAAAAATCTCGACAAAATAAATAAATAAATAAATGATATATTTTTCATATAAAGGTTAATTAACCAACACCTATAGTTTCAAGTGGATTTTTAACCACTAACACTTAAAGTGATTCATATAAAGTATTGATGAACTGAATGGTTAGTTTTGCATACTTGCCAACCTAGGAGGGGAAAAAAACAGTAGATTCTATAGATTTTGAGGGGAAAAAAATTGGGAAACACTACTAGCGACATTTTTGCTTGAAACAAAATGTTTAAAACAGTAGTATAGCAAAAAGACAATCTTATTCTTTGGATTATACATACTGAGAATGATTTATGCTAAACATATTTTGTATTAATCTTAATATTTTAATAAAATATTCCTTAACCTCAAAAGGGAACTATGAAAAATAAAAGAATATACTATATTTATTTTATAATGCAACTTTTACTACACTAGAGCAATTTATAAATATTAAAATTATATAAAAACAAAAAATACATTACTAAATAAATTTAATTCAGTTACTAAGAATATAGAAATTATCAAATACTTTGCCCATAAAAACATAATACATTTCAAATTTGAATAACTCATGGCAATATATTTTTAACATATGTAGCTGATTGAATTTTAAGAAAGGA
This sequence comes from Latrodectus elegans, assembly GCA_030067965.1. Taxonomy (NCBI): domain Eukaryota; kingdom Metazoa; phylum Arthropoda; class Arachnida; order Araneae; family Theridiidae; genus Latrodectus; species Latrodectus elegans. The sequence goes on from CM057813.1 coordinate 52,020,850, forward strand.
ATTGGTAAACTACTGTTCAAAACATTTTTTCTCAATTTGAGAATATTTAAGTTTTTTTATGAGTGTTTAAGCAACTAAAACAACTCGATAGACTTTTTTTCCAGAAAAATATCGGCTGTTCTAAAGTTTTTCACTGAAATTGCTAAAAATAAGTAGATTTTCATTTATTATTGGAAAATCGGGAGAAATGATAAAGAATCACGAGTTTCCTGATAAAATCAGTAAAGTTGTCACAGTTATGGTTCTGGCCTTCAATTCAACAGTTTATTGGTTAACTTTGGTTTCTCAACAGTTAACTTTGGATGCAGATGTTTGCAATGGTTCATAATCTACTCTTATCAATAGATCACAGTTCATTTAGTCCTCATATGCAAAGTGACTAGTGAGTCACAAACCATCATGTAAAGTAGTACACCAAAATTTATAATTTAAATTACTGACTTGTCTTTTTAATATTTTGATTATTTACAAAATAAAATTACCATATTTTACTTACTAATTTCATTCAAACAAACAGTATATTTAAAGGAGTTTCAAAGTGACAGCACAAAAATAATGAACACCAATAATTGATCTATAAAAATCATATCTACAAGCATGTCAATGCTGAAAATTCATAATTTTTAGAATCTTAAAGTAATATACATTCAAAATCAGATCTTCGTATTAGATTATATTTATTAGTAATAGAATGAATATAACAAAATTTTGTTATAACTTTAAGTCATACATATTTAAAAACCTTGAAAAAATTTTTTAGTCTGAAATAAAATATACCTATAGTGAATGTCGATGGATAAATAATAAAAACAAATGATGTTAAATCCAGACATAACTATTTAATTAATAACTTCATAAAATACAATTAAATTTACATTAGACACCGCATTAGTAAGAAATTGAAAAATAAACAATATTTGACAAAGCAGCGAATGTTCGGCTGCTAACGCTCAGTTCAGCGAGAGCAGACTGCCGAGAAGCGTCTCTGCCCAGTCACCTCTGGTCGACCCACGAAAGGTTTTATTCTTCCGCGTCTTGTATTCATCCGCGTTGTTTACCTTTGGCGTTTGTTTACATTCTGCGGCGGGACCACTACAGTAGCCCCCACCAGCGATAGCGAGATTTCTACTAATAGTCACAGGTACCGCTTGTTGAAATGCACACGGCGACCTGAGCGTGTAACTGTGGTGGTTGGAAAGGTATTTGCAGATGTAGTTGCTTTCTCTTCTGTCGCTCTTGTTGGAATGAGGCACAGGATAATCTTCATCTTTCATAATGTAAAGTGGTTTAACACGGTCTATATTTACAGTACTTTCCGTCCTCGAATGAGTAGCTTGAAGGCTTTATCTCTCTCTCAATGACCTGGAATGGGCCTCAGGGGTGGTTGGAGACTCTTTTTTACAGTGTCTGACCGTAGGAACACATGAGAGCAGCTTGAAAGATCTTTGTTGACAAAAAATTGTTCGATGCTCCTGTCGTCGGTGGTAGGATGGCAGCAATTTCTGCATGGTGTCCTTCAGCTTTCCGGCCGTAAGGTGGCTGGATCCGCTGTTTCAGATGATGGGCTTAGAAACTCTCCAGGTAGCCGGATAGTCGTTCATTATAGCATCTCCGCTGCCGTTGCTTGTAGGTCTTCCTTCCATGCTGCTCAAACCCCAGCAGCATGGTAGGGAGAGTTGAGGTCCATTGAATGGTGCCGTGAGCTCTGATGGCTGCTTTTAATTGCCTGTGGAATCTTTCCACTTGGCCGTTTCGGCTGGATGGTAAGGACTTGTGCGATGTCGAGCAGTACCCAAGAATTTGGTCAGGGCATCGAAAAGTGAAGCTTCAAATTGCTTACCCTGGTCTGTTGTAATCCATTAGGAGGTGGTCGAATCTTGCAATCCATCCGGGCGTAGAAGGTTGTAGCCACTGACTTCGGCTGTGATGTCAACCATAGGGGTAAGCTTCAGGCCACTTTGAAAAGCGGTCGACGCATGTGAGGCAGTATTGACACCCTTCAGATGGAGGTAGTGGGCGACTATATCCAATATGTACATGTTGAATCTGGAGTTGGGTTGAACGAGAAGTTCCAAGCCTGCTTTGGGTATGACGTACAACCTTTGATCGTTGACAGTCCAGGCATTGCTGAGCCCATGCTCTTCACGTCTGCCTTCACTCCCGGCCAGACAAATCTCTCTTCCACTAGCCTGACAGTAGCTTTAATCCGGGTGTGAGATAGAATGCAGACTGTGGAATATCTTTTTCTATCCACTTCAGGCAACGAATGGTCTAATGTGGTTGGTGGATGTGTCACAAAACAGCTCAATCCTTAGATTACCTATTGCAAAGGTTGAAGCACTAGGGAGGATTTATCAGGATGTAACAATAACTGTGACAGTTCATTGTCACATTTTTGGTTATTAGCCATTTCCTGGAAGTCAATTTTTGATGGTGTTTCTATCGTTGCAATGTCTATCCGAGAAAGGGCATCTGCAACCACATTGTCAATTCCCTTCACATGCTGAATATCGGTGGAAAACTGACTGATATAATCCAAGTGGCGTAGTTGTCTTATGAGCACTTGTCCTCTTTCTGTCTGAAAGCGAATGTGAGGGGCTTGTGGATCAGTAAATATGGTAAATGGGCGACCTTCTACCATATGACGGAAGTACTTCACAGCCATGTATGCAGCTAAGAGTTCTCTGTCATAAGCACTGTAATTGCGTTGGGATGGTGAAACTTCTTAGAATAAAATCCAAGTGGTTGCCACTCCTTGTTGATCTGTTGATGTAAAGCGGCCCCACAGCTGTATCTGAAGCATCCACAACAATTGCCAATGGTGCATTTAATACAGGGTGATGAAGAATTGCTGCTTCTGCCAAGTCTTGTTTACACTTTTCAAAGGCAGTTTCAGCCTCAGTTGTCCAATTTATTGTTGATTTGTCGTTCTTTTTGGCACCCTTTAGGTATTCATTTAGAACTGCTTGAGTTTGTGCAGCTCGAGATATAAATCTTCGATAAAAATTTATAATGGCCAGAAACTTGACGTAATTCTTTAACAGTAACAGGCTTTGGAAAATTTGTAATTGCTGCTACTTTTTCAGGAGGGGGTAATTCCTTTAGAAGTCACCAGATGTCCCAGAAATTCTACCAAGCTTGTCCTAAAACACATTTATTGGCATTTAGGGTCACTCCATATTCTGAAAATCTCTGGAAAACTGTTTCAAATGTGCTAAGTGTTCCTCATCATCTTTTGACGCAACCAGCACATCATCAAAGTAAAGGGCACACACAAAAGTCAAATTCATTCAAAACTTTGTGAATAAATCGTTGGAATGTTGCTGCAGCATTAGACAAAACCAAATGGCATGAATAAGAACTAAAGAAAAGTCCAAATGGTGTTGTTACTGCAGTTTTTGGAACATCTTCTTTGTAACAGGGATATGATAATATGCCTTTTCAAGATCTAAGGTAGAAAATACTGTTTTCCTTCCAACACTTGTAAACAGTCCTGTATATGGGGTACAGGGTATCTGTCGGAACGGTGACACTGTTAAGTCGGCGAAAATCACCACAGGGTCGCCAATCCCCATTTTCTTAGGCACCATGTGGAGTGGGCTTGCCCAACAGCTGTTAGATGGTTGACAGACTCAGAAGCTACAAGGAATTCAAACTCTTGTTTTGCAGCTTTCAGTTTATCTGGTGGTAAACGCTCAGGTTTAGAGAACACTGGAGGTCCAGTTGTTTGAATGCAATGCTCCACTTCATGAACAATTTTATTTGGCACAGTATTTGCTTTAATGAGCATAGGATATTCTGCTAACAATTTGTGGAACTTAGACTCTCAATGATTGCCTTAACCGCAGAATAATTACCAGCATATAACGTTCCTTTAGACTGCAAGGAGGTTAAAGGGTCAATTAAAGCACCATTCTTGATGTCTACTACAAGTCCAAAATGGCGTAAAAAATCTCGCGCCCGATAATCGGCCGAGAAACAGCAGCGATGATGAAAGGCCAGTTGAATGCTCTTCTCAGACCAAGATCTAATTTCAGCAGGCGTTGACCGAATGTTGGAATCGCTGTCCGTTTGCAGCAAAAAGTTGCATCAGCGCAGGTTGATTGCTTGGCTTATGGACAGTATGAGGAACTACGGACACATCTGCTCCAGTATCGATGAGATATCGTGAAGAAGATGTTTTATCCACAAATACAGGCGTTGAATCATCGCCTGCCGCCACCACCCTTTGATTGGATGACGGCTTTAGCAGTTTTCCGCATGGAAGGAACAGGCTCGGCATTTAGTTGCTCTTTGCTGAAATCTTCTGTGGTACCAGCAGTGTGTTGGATTCTGCGATTGTCTATTTCGGCTTGTAGAACGTTGATTGCGGTTTCTGGAATGGCTGTCAGTGAACGGGATTCCAAACGAGAGGCGGGTAGTTATTTCACACAGCATTGTCCGCAAAATCCTGTTCAACTGTGGGGAGCTGTGACGGCGTTAACTGAGGAAACACTAGTTGCTGCCATAATGCCATCTGCCATTTCGGCAAGCTTATCCAAATTGTCGTTTGAAATCGCCAAAATTTGTTGCACATGTCGAGTCTTTGTAAAAATAAAGATTTTAGGAGGTCATCATTTATTTTCGTACCAGCCTTGCTTCTCATTTCCAATAGAGTCGTGAAGGCGGCAATCCCGAGTTGCATTCCAGATATTAAGTCTCTTAGTCGCTACATTCGAATCTGCATACTGGTCACACAGCCGTTTTTAATAAAGGAGTAAGGATTAACTGCGGGTATTCAGGATGATGTCACCGACCACAGCTAACTCCTCTGGTTGTAACGCCGGAGACCACGTGATGAAATTTTGTCACTCCGTGAGTGACTCCAGCAAGCGTGAATTGGCTCTCCATCTGCTTGAACCATATTTCTGGATTCGCTCCCAAAATGGCTGGCTTTACTGCGACACGAGCAATCTGTTGATTTTCTGTTTCGTTAGGCATGTCGTTCTTTTAAGTAAAAAAACAAAAATAATATGTTATTTCAGAGAAACCATGGATGATGACAGCAGAAAAATACTCAAAAGTTCGTGAGAAAGCATAGTATCATGGATGCAATTCGAAAACAAAATGTCGATGATCAGAAGACTCACGTGTTAACCTTGTCCAAAGTCACCATTTATAGTGAATGTCGATGGATAAATAATAAAAACAAATGATGTTAAATCCAGACATAACTATTTAATTAATAACTTCATAAAATACAATTAAATTTACATTAGACACCGCATTAGTAAGAAATTGAAAAATAAACAATATTTGACAAAGCAGCGAATGTTCCACTGCTAATGCTCAGTTCAACGGCCGAGAGCAGACTGCCGAGAAGCGCTCTGCCTAGTCACCTCTGTCGGCCACGAAGGTTTATTTTTCCGCGCGTCTTGTATTCATCCGCGTTGTTTACCTTTGGCGTTTGTTTACATTCTGCGGCGGGACCACTACAATACCTATCCATTTTAATCAAGGAATTAATGAATTAACATGGAATAAGAATTTAAACAAATAACATCAAATTTTGAAAGTCAACAAAAGTTGAATTATATAAATAAAAGACACAGTAAAATATTTTAAAGTTATTTATTGTTATCTAGTAAGACAAAAATACTTCTCATGTATGTTTTCAAATATTTACGTTAGTACAATGACTTATTCTTTATTTATTTTTTCTTAATAGCACTCTAGAACAAGTTCTTTTCACAGAAGAATACTTGTGAATGCTATTGAACAAAACTTTTTGAGATTATCATAAGTAAGCAAGCTCTGAAATTATGTTCATGAATTGTTTCAATGAATTTTGTAAATACAAAATATGCATCTGAAATCTTACAGTAAATTTTAAAAATATTTATATTTTTCTATTATAATCAATACATTGTTTTAATAAAATTGATGATTAAAAAAAGCATTACAAATTACTAATTTTATGAATATTGCTTCTTTAGCCCTAAAAGCTTTATGAAACTTAATGTGGTAAATATATATTACCGGTGAAGAAACTACATAAAGCCTAACATAATTCCTTCATAGGAAAAATTAGAAATTCAAATATTTGAGTACTTTTCAACACATTTTCATACTCGTAAATCTTTATCATGATTAGCTCAATAATTTTTTAAATGACTATAGTTTCATAAGAACTTATATGATCAAAAATGTTCAACTACTAGCATACATTTTAAAAGAAAGTACACTGAATAAAGCAATAAATTCATTTACACAATGAAGAAAAAGAGGAAAAAATTATTTTTAGCTATTGCAAAGTGAGGAATAAACTGAATTTAGGATTGATCAAATAATTGTCTCCAAAATTTTGGATATCTTAAAAGATTCTTATGAGATATGGAAAAATATTAATAATTATCTCAATGCCTTTACACATTTCAAAGATATTATTGAAGGAGTGATTAATGAAGAATGAAAGTTTGACTGTATTCACTGAATAAACAGTAATATCAATTTGAAATATCTCAATTATTAACTAATACATATTAATGTACTTGTGTGTAATGTTTATGATACTGTTTTATGAATTAATGTAAATAACTAATAGAAATAAGATACATGCAAGATAAAGTTTCATAAAATATACTGATAAATATGAAATAAAAGAATGGCATCATGAAAATTTGAATAAATTTAGTAGATTAAAGATATAATTATTTCATAAACTATTAGAAAAAATAGAGTATTTAAAGAATAATACATGTAATAACATATACATACCTTTGGTATTTTCAAAGCTGTTTCATAAAATTGCTCAATCTCTTTGAAGGAAATATATGTTTGAAAAAATTTATAGAGTCTCACAAAAATTTGTACAAGAACTATAAGAAAAATAAACCACATCCACCCATTAAAGCTAAAATGAAAAAAAAAATGTAATTAATAAAAGAAGGAATATTGTCACAAATAGAAAAAAAATGAAATATAATAAAATTTATTCTCATATTTTAAATTTCACAATATTTAGAAAAAATAACCATACCTAATAAAGCAATCAGATACAGGAATAAATAGGTCTGCAAGTTGAATATCAGTCTTATTAACAAGTGGGGATGTAGGTGCATCAAAATCAAAATATATACAGCGCATACAATAAACGATGAAAAGTGCTATAATCATAAACATTCTAGAAGAAAAGCAATAATAAAAGAAAGACACATTTACTATAAATATTGCAAATATTAAATTCTGACTAAAATTAGGAAATTAATATCACAATATTCTTAATATTATTTCAGAATAAAAATTCTTTAAAATTAAATTATTAAAACATTTAAAAAGCTATAAAGCTTCTAAGTAATGTATAGAATATTTTGAAGATCATTCAAATTTATTTCATAAATATTATGTACTCACAAACAGATCACAAAAAAAGAGATTAGTTATACATACACAATGCCTGATACACGGCACAATCAATACTAATAAGTTTTATTCTTAATATTTTACTTTTTATTTACCAAACTCTGAAGGTAAACTTAGGACATAAAGAAAATTTCTCTTAATTATTTCTTCTTCTTTATACCTATTTAGGACCTTAGGATTATGTTTCACTTTTATGCAAACTTTAAAAACAAAGTAACAAAAGTTAATGGGGCAAAGGAGAATGTAAATAATATATTAATCCAGTTATATTTCTAAAAATATAATAATTTAAATTTTTAGTCACTATCAATTCATTAGGACATATGCTATAGTCATAAAAATATATGTTGCATAGAGCTTTGTAAGCTCTATGTAACATATATTTTTATGACTATAGCTGTAAGCAAAAAATTTTTGAGAATAGTTCCTTAGTTATTTATGCAATATCATCTTGTAAAAATTATAAAAGTTAAATTTTCATCATTAGGTCATCCATTTTTATATCTCAAATGCAAGTTTCTTCCTACACTATTAGACAAAATAAAAAATTTCATTGTAACATCATCCAAAATTAGAAGACTTTTAGTTTCAATGCAATACTTGCTGGGAAATACATATTACACAAAACAAAATTTAAGATAATGATATTTTATGTCTGTAATTCATGAATTTTTTTTAAATTTATGTTGCTTTAAAAAACTGAATTTATGCAGTGTTTGTAGCACATATAAAAAAAATATTTGAGATTATAATTAAATATACATTATATTTAGAAAGTTGAATTTATTAGTTGTCCATAAAACATTAAAGCATAACATTGAAGGAATGATTTGCAATATAATTAGAGGATAAAATTTAATTTCAATAGTTTATTACTGTACCTATAAAATGATTTATATTTAAAAGCAGAAGTCTTTCTAGCATACAAATCACATCAGTTTATACTTGTTATTTTTAATTTTACTGATATACTCCTTGATTAGCGTGATAAATTAAAATATTTTTAGTAATTCAATGCTAGATTAGACATCTGGCTAATATGATTGATTATAGATTTATTAATATAAACAATATCCAACTTATAACAAATAATTTTAAAATTAAAAGAAATACTAAATGGTAACATTCAGTGCAATTTATAATTTTCTGATAGGATATTTTGATAAAGGCATTAACAAAATACCTCAGGAATAGACATTTGGAAAGCTTAATAAGCTTAACTGAGTCTTATTTAGCTACCAAATGATACAATTACTTAAGCATTTGGCAAGTAGTCCACTTAGACTAACTCTTGTAACATGGAATGTCCCAAAGAATAAATTTGTTGCTGCTCTATTGCTATTTCTTATACATGAAGATTGATTCAACTAAAACATACAGTTTGAAATTGATTAAGTATTACTAAAACCACCCATCTCAACATCTAACAGACCAATGAATTTTTTAAATTGTTTATTTGAGGAGCACTTTATTAGTAAAAGTGATGGAACAGATTTGAAATGGAATATAATTATTTACATATGATTTAATACAAGATTTTTTGCCACAAATGTTTTATTGTGTTACTAACTTCATGTATTTGGTCTCCCTTTTCATGCAAGCATCAAAAAAAGTGACAGCTAACTGGCAAGTTGAAAGTATAAACATCATTATAACATATAAAAGGATTGTTTAATACATTGGTTAAAAACTAGACATTAATGCTTTCAATGCATTCAAACATAGAAAATTTGTGTTTTAAAATGCTTCCAACTTATAAAAGTACCTTATTTTCGTGTATATAATCCGCGGATAATGTGTTAAAAATGTTCTGAATTTCGTTGTGCGTATTATACGTCGCCGCGGATAATCTGATAAAAAAATATTTTTCACCAGAAAAGCTTACAATAAAGTTTTGAAGAAAATGTTTATGTTTCATAAAATAAATAACAGATGGCACTACAACTTGGATGACCTATTTTAATTACAATCAGCATTGTTCAATTATGTTCAAGAATGAATACAATTCCTCTGAACAATATTAAAATTCCAATTCATTAGCATCATTTCGCATTTTATCTTGATCAAAACTTTTTTGCTCTGAAAACAAATTCATATTTAGTCATAGTGAAGGGAAAATTAAGTTACTGAGCAAATTTTAAACTGAAAACTGTAGTGAAGATAAATGAAAAAAATGTCAATAAACAGTAATGTAAGGTGAAAAACAAAGCATACAATTTATAAATGAAAAAATGTATTCCATGAGTAGTTAGAAAATATCCATTTCTTTCATTTAACTATCAAGTAAACAAAATATATATATATATAACTTTATTTTAAAAGTTATTAAAATCTAAAAATGGATGAGATTTACTAGAATCTTTTCGGATCTTGTTCGATATTGAGCTTTTATCTCAGTTAATCACACTTTTCGTTGAGGTGGATTCAAACAGATCTTTATGACTATAAATATTTTTTTTCTGTAGAATTTATTATATTTTTAATCATAATGTGTATTTTTATTTTATTGAATAAAATACCTGCAGTATAAGTTTTTGACTATACGTCACTGCAAATTATCTGAGGCTTTTCTTCCTATGCTCGAAAAACGGGGCTTGCGGATAATATACAGGAAAATACAGTATTTTAAAACCCTTATACCAAATATAGTTTGAAAGCAAATTACATGGATATACATTATAATTTTAAGCAATATTTGTATATATTTTACAAGCTTCACACAGATTTCCAAGAATCAAATTCTAGGACTTTTAAAAAGTTTTCCAGGAGTCAAATCATAAATTTCCAGGATGTATTGACATTCAATCCTTTTATTTTGTTTCAATAATTATTCTAAAATCAAAAATGCATACAATTATGCATATGCAACATTTTAAAATTATGTTTGTGAATAATAGAAATAAATAAGTGCAAAAATTCATAAGAATATTTTTTTTATTTAAGTTAGAATTATATTTAATGATTACTTCAAATGCCTTCAATAAATTAACAGCTATAACAAAAATTTTTTTTTTATCTAAATAATCAATATTCTTTATATTACTGGATTCTACATTGTATAAACTGAGTGTGTAGTAGAACTACCTACCCGCAGTGCACCTGATGACACTTTATAGTAATTAAAAGATTTACAATCTGATGATAATGACTCCTTGATTGTATGTATTCTGGAAGCACTTTGAGAGACTTTTACATCTCTAGAGGCTGTAGCCAGCAAGATGCATTAAGCAATCAACCAAAATAAAACTAAGTACATGGCATGTGGATACAACAGCAGACCGTATTTTTAAATTGAGAATTACAAATTTGAAACTGTTAGCAAATTTAAATATTTAAGAGATCAGAAGGTAATAATTTTAATGATTTAATGTCTGAGATTCTTAGTAGAGTCACAGGTGCTAACCGATGTTTTCTTGGTCTCATAAAAATGCTTGAAGTCTAACTTCATTTGCAGAAAAATAAAAATACTAATTTACTAAAGTTTAATCAGACCCATTCTTCCATACTCTGCTGGGACCTTGGTAATAACAAAAAAAGTTAAAAGTATTGTTTCTGTTTTCTAAAAAAATATTGAGAAGATTTTTTGGTGGCATTAAATGTAATATCTGGAGAACTAACTTTGAACTATATAAATCTTTTAAAAGAACAAGATATAGTGAATTATATAAGGATTCAGAGAATCAAATGTGCAGTACATCTGCACAAAATGGATGAAAATCATTAAACAAGAAAGATCTTCTTAGTCAGACCATTTGGCACCCGAAAAAGAGGGAGACCTAAACTTAGGTCGCTCGACTGTTAGGAAACAGATTTAATAATTCTAAGAATAAGTAATTGGATATTCATGGCCAAAGATTAAAGAGCTTGGAATTCGTTACTGAGAAAGGCAAAAGCCTATTGTGGACTGTCTGGCCATTGAAGAAGAAAAGAGCATTTACAATTGGTATTATGTCTCTGCCCAGCTCCAGAGAAGAGATAGACTTTACACATCTTCTCCACTGTTCTACTCAGTGCAAGATTTTTCTTGCAGAGCAAAGAAATAGGGTGGCAAGAAACGTGTTAGATTAATGGACTCTGTTGTAACTGTTTTTGCTTGTTATATTCTGTGTTTTCTGATTTTTATTTTTTTTTTTCTGTAATTGTTCGTAATCTGCACTTAAAATAAAATAAAAATTGTATAAAATAATGAGTAATTTTAAAACATCTTCAATAAATTTCTATCCATTAATTTATAGAATATTTAAAGATGTGTATAACAACCTTTTTTCAAATATAAATGTACAAACTCCAAACAAATACAACAAGATAAAGTTTCCAGGATGACTTTTTCCCAATTTTTGAATGAATATTTTGAAAAAAAGCCACAATATTTAACAAACAATGAAGATTACACATTAATAAAATTAAAATTCAAAATATCATACTTCAGAGTAATTAATCAATAATTTAATATTGAAAAATGTTTAAGGGAAAAAATAAAAAAAAATATTTTGATACTGATATACAATGGAATTCACATTCAACTATAAACATGAAACCTTTTCTGTTCATTTAAATTTCAAAGTAAAATGGTTAAGGAAAATTGCAAATCAGACCATTTATTAAAGTGAATCAAATTAAAAATTTCTCACTCTAATACCTATTTGTAAATTGTTTGTTTTGTAGTGAATATATTTTAAATTTTCAAAAATATGTGAATATGTGTGTCTCACTGAAATATTTTATATTTCAGTGAGAGAAAATAAATTTCAAGCTTTTTTCCTAATCTTATGAAATAGGCTATCAAAATAAACAGTTTATTATTGCCTAACAAAGAATACCAAGGGAAAATATGTAAAACATTATCTTAAGATAACAAATGTAGTATTAAATGTAATAATCAAACGTAAAATCCAAATTTTTGTCTCCATTATTTTGATTACAAAATTAAAAAAGAAGATAGTTAGAAAATAGTAACAATAAAAATTCTACTTACGCAAGATTTACAAACTCTTCTCCCATAATACAAATGAAACCATATTTTTGATGAAATTTATACACTTATAATTATTAAGGAATATAGATTAAAAGATTCAATATAAAGATTCTAAAATATAATAGGAGATAAATACTGCCTATTGAGTTTAAAAACCATATAAAAAATTTGTCTACAAAAAATCTGCAGCAAAGGGAAATTAATCAATAAATTGTAAATCTTTCTCTACATTAACAAAGTGAATAAAATTTTTTTAAAAAAAAATTAATATAATTTATAAACAAATTATTAAAATTTCACAAAGATTAATACACTATGATACAAGTATCTATAATATAAACATCACCACATACAAAAATGCTAAAAATCAAACAAAATATCAAAAAAAAAAAAACTGAAAATCTTTACAGGAGTGGGTATCTCCTACTACTTATCTTTAAAGAAATTTCAAGAGAAATTATCAAGAAAAACATAAAATACAAAAATATCAGTAAAAATATAAATCTCAAAAAAGGGAATTTACTATTTTATAAGAAAAAAAGATAAAACTTAGTACCAATGGTACAGGTGTCACTATTTTTAAATGATGAAAGTAATTTACAATGATTGTTTATGAAAGCTTTAGTCTGTAAAAATGTGGATGAGTGTGTGCTTGTATCCAGAACTGCACATTAATATGTGCATAGTCATGTGGTGCATGACAATACCAAGTAAAGAAAGGGCTGAGTCTGATAATAGAATTGATAGGAAAATTCTAAATAGGATTAAAACATTTTCCTTCAAAGAAAAAGGGTCCAACATAAAACTTAGGTTAACTTTTTAGTTTAGAAACATAATAGTGAAGAATAATTATTCTATACTTTGTTCATTAAAAATGAACTCTCAAGACTATTTTCATAATAATAAGTAATGTTTTTTAAATTTCTTGTTTCAATGGCAAGGATCCAAGATTTGATTTTAAGGTGGAATATTTTACACATTATTGTATTTCAAAGTAGAAAACTAGCAAATACTCTGTCGATTTATCAAACATAAATACTACATTAAATGTTGCTGTTTACAGAATGGCATATCACAAAACAGCAGAGTTGAAAATTGTTTTTATATTTTTTGTTTTTCACTCCCTCATACACGCATGCATATATATTACAAATGGAAAACTGAAGAAATACGCTTCCTTACTTCATATGTCTTAAACTGATCATTTAAATCCTACTTCAACAAATGAAAATTAGAGTACTATAATTTTTTATAATGGGTCATATTTGTCATACACAGTTATAAGTCAAATAAGCCATTTTAATGCAATTGAAACATACTTTTTGAGCGCTCATCAATGTTTAATGCTGACATGCAACATTTTGCCATAAAAAGCATAGTTTTGCAAATTACTTGTTTGATGACTTGTGCTGCCTATTAAGTTGAACATTTACACTTTACGATAAAATGCAGTTGCTTCACTGAGCACAAATCCATTTCTTTACCTATTACATGAGAAACATCTCCACAAGTGGATTCATTTTACACAATAGCATCCTATTTATAATCTTTTTGTTTCTTAGATAAAAAGAAAATCCAAATGTTTTGATCATTCTTCTGCAAATTACAAAATTTTTAAGCATTACATATTTTACTACGATTTTTTTGAAGTATCCATGAACTTATCATATTCTCAGTATATAATGCAAGGTAATGAGTTACAAAAGTAGCATTTCTAAAATCATATAGAACACAAGATATAACAGTACTGATCCAGGTATCCCACAGCAAATTATACAAAATAAGTTGAGCTGCTCTTAAAAAAATAACATGTTTATTTTGACATATTTGTTGTAGTTTTATATAAAATAGAAATAGTTATTTGTTTTCAATATAATGTAAATATATTTATTGAATAGATTATTAGTATTAAAAATGTAGAGCAATACCAGAATTAAAAATAAAATTTTAAACTTGAGATTATAAGCATTTCATTTTATATTTCAACTTTTTTAAATTTTAACTGAAAATATTTTTAAATAAATTTAATAATTCCTTCAATGGTAGTGTTCCTTTCATCATCATATTATATAATACAAACATATCAACATTTTCATGAAAATAATAAAAGGATATTTTTTGAAAAAATGAATCTAAATCATCAATGTGATTCCAGCGAGCTGTAAAAAAAGGAAAATACATATCAAAACCAAATAATTTTACACATATTATTCATTAAACAAATAAACATTTAAAAAGTTTAATGATGACAGTATTACACAAAAATATCAAGAATGACTAATGAAATATTTAAGAGACTCTTCTCAACTAAATTTACTTTCTTATTATAGCTATGATATTTCAAAAATATTTTTAAAAAATCTGTAAATATTCTTTGTAATGCAGTTTTTAATAATAAATTTTTAATAAAATAAATTAAATATTATAATTTTTAGTGAAGAAATATGTTTGTAAAGAGTTTCAAAAATCTTTCTAAAAGATTAGATGTGATTAGAAAGATTCATTTGAAATTAAATAGGAAAAACATTTTTTAAAATAAAATTTTTCTGTAATCTAACAAACATTTGTTTCTATTTAATGAAGTTTTCCTTTAAAAGATTATTAAATCATTTATCTTAGAAAAATCTCTTTAAATAATATTTTGCTTAATAATGAGAAAATATAATAGTGTAGTAATAGTACTTCTTGATCTGAAGGTCTTCAGTCCTCATTGTAATAAGGTTACCTCAGCCAATCATACATTCAATGTATTGATAAAAGTGAGTACAAAGCATGATTGAAAACAAAACACTGAGGATTTTGCATTAAGCTGACTACTTAATCAGGACATGTGTTTCACATTCTAGAATCTTCAGTCACGAAAACAGATGTGGGCACTGCAGATCTTTGCTCCACGAGAGCTGACGCCACTGAGTTTAATTTTAATATATATATACCATATTTTCTGTCATAAAATCCATGGATTACATGTTAAAAAAGATTTGAATTTTGCTATATATATCATACACAACCATGGATAATCTGATATAAAAACATTCTCCAACAGAAAGAGTTATGATAAAGTTTTGAAAGAAATGCAGTTTACACTTTGTAAAATGAATAACAGACAAAAGCTTTTGCAACTCAGCTGATGTACTTCAGCTATAACAGTTTTTCATAATTCTGTTCAAGAATGATTTTTTTTTCTCAATAAAATATTACACACATACAGCTTCATGTAGCATTATGTTTTGAACTGTTTTTCTATAAATATTCAAATTCATATATTGTCACAAGAAAGCAAAAGTGTCTAAATTACAATACAAGTTTTAAATTAAAAGTTTTGGAAGAGGCAAACAAAAATAGCAACAAACATGCCAATGAAAATATAAAAAAAAAAGTATGCACAATACAAAAGAAAAAGCATTTCCAATGTACGCATAAAAAATAACCCATTTATGACATTAATTATAATCAAAAATAAATTTTATTTTTATAATACGCATAAGCTTATTTTAAGTTATTAAAAACTAAATATCAAATATTTTATTAGAATCTCCCCCAAATTATTGCTCTTAGCAATCGATGAGCATTCAATTTAGTTTATCTCACTTAGAGATTAGGTAGATCTAAAAAGGATTTAATTAGATGTTTTTCATAAGTATTTTTTTCTATACAATTTATTAAATTTTTAATGATACTGGGTATTTTTATTTTATGTGACATCTTATTATCAGCAGCATTTATTTATGATTATTCACTGAAAAATTACAAAATATACAACATTTTTTCTGTCATTCAAAAGTACCTCACTGTATATTATATACAGGGAACTAGAGAACAGTCTTAATCCTTAGAACATTTATGATATAAAAACTGAATTTTCTTGCAATGAAAAACAGAAAATAAGGCATTATATGCTAATGTTTAAAATATCCAATAATTTGGATTTTTTCTTCCCCTTGATCCACATCTTTTAATAATTTCAATTTTTGCAACATAAATATATAAATTCAAAACATTGAATGCATTGATGAATTTTGCTAGGAATCTTAGGCCAAAATAAAGTAAAAATATGATGGCATCAAAAGAAAAACATCTAAGCACTTTGGTTTGTTTGTTGCTCAACGGTCATTTTTTGCGAATGAGGGCTAATTAGACCATGACCTACGGTTTAAAGTGGATTCTGAACCACCACAAACATCCATGCCCAAGGTGGGATTTCTAAACACTTTGGAAAAGTACTAGATTATTTTTAATTAGCAATATAAAGGCATGATTTGACATTTAAATATCACAAAATTTAAGATAACTAATTGAAAGACACTTCTGCAGAATGAAGACACAGTATAAGTGTTTTCAATATATTCATACGTATTTAATACTCTTAAGTATCTATTAGTGCATTATACATAAAATATAACCAAATAACTAAAAACTATAAAATTACAATTTATAAGTGCAGTAAATAACAGAACATTAAAAACAATCTAAGTGCTGTAATAGGTATTGCAACACAAAGATAAATTTAAAAATGCATAACTCAAATATCCATAATGTTGCATAGACCTAAAGATCACTGAATATATTTTAATAAATATATAATAAAGTATATTTTAATAAATAGATGAAATAATTTCTTTGTTAAAAAATCTTTTTGTCTGTTAATTACTAGAAGTTTTATGTCTTATTATTGTGATTAAGAATATAGTAATTAAATTTTAAGTTCCTTTTATTTCTTCTGTTAATAAATTCATTTCTCAAGCACAAATTTTCAAGCAATAAATGAATGCACTCGTTAAAATTAGGGATCTGCATGCATATACATATCTGTCTAAGTTATTAAAACTTAATTGTATTCCATCACTTACATTTACTACCTTCTGATGCAACATGAATAACTAAACTTTCAGCATGAGCTTCAGATTCATCGCTTACCAAAGCTTGATAATTTGTCTGGAAGGCATTCATGATGAATTTGAAGCTGAGAAAAGATTACATCATTAATAATAAAAGTAACATAAAAAATATGCACACATTCATTTTCACATATTACATTATATAAGGTTTCAAACCATAGAAGTAAGATAGTTTACTCAAAAGTAAATAAACTTTAAATTTTACTTCTAATTATATAAATAAAATAACTGCGTATTACTATTAAATAGGCAGAACAAATATATCTTACGCTCTGTATTCTTTACAATTATAAAATTAAGGTGGAATGAATTATTTGTTAAATAACATTCGTCATTCTGTACAAATTAAATTTTAGTCAAATTTTGAATAACCAAATGTTCTCATAACACGATCCAGTTTCCATTGTACGAATTGTTTACCTATAGAAAAACATAAGATATGTTGCCATTCATCGTAAAAATAATAAATTAGTTTTGTGAAAATGTAGACAAATATGATGAACAAACAAGAATTTACTTATCCAGAACAAAAGTAATTTTTATTTTGTAAAATGTTTATTAATTTATATATATTAAAGTTTTCATATATTATATATATGTTAGAAAAAACAATCATATTTACTTACTAAGTTGTATAAATTTAAGTTATATATTATCTAGAATAAATTTTAAGTACTATACTATATTCAAGGTGTAAATCATTTCTACTATCCTTAAAAGCATTTTATGATCACCATAAATTTTTAATGTCTAATGTAATTACAAACAGGAACGATAATTAAAAAAAACTGTTGAATAAAGACATAAATAATGATAATTTAATATGTACTAGCAATAATAATTAGCAAAAATATATCTTTCGTGTGTAATTTTCAATGGTATTCACGTTCAATGGTATTTTCACGTTCTTATATTCTTCCACAGAATTTTTTAGAATTCTTACACAAAATTTATTCCTTCTTTTAAAAAACTTGATTTCTTTTTTTATTCTTGGTCTTCGGCCCACTCTTACATAAATACTTATGGCTCCAATCTAAAAAATTATTATTAAAAAAAATTATAAAAATTAAACAGATGTTTCACAAATAATACAAATTCCTCCAGTAGATGTCAATATGACATCATTAGGTAGATGTACTCTAATCTAGTAGACGCCTCCTTTTAGTCCAGTTTAGATCCATGGCACGTCGAATATCCGCCCATTTTACGTCCATTACATGTCAACGAGATGTCGGCATTGTGCAATTCATGGACGAAATTTGGATGCATTCATACGCGTTGCTCAATACTATGTAGTTTTTATGGATGCACTTTAGATGAGGCTTATCTACTGAATTCTTTCACTTGTGGCTCAACACTTTAAAGTACATAATCATTAAACATAAAAATTCTATTTAAAATAACTACAAAAAAAATCTAAGATCTAATCACCCTCTGATAGTAAACCATAAAAAGCATTTTCCAAACGACGTTTGAGTAGCTCAGTGCGTAAGATAACGAACTACCACGGCTGAGGGGCGAGGATCTCTCCCTACAGCTGGCAGAGTTCAATTTTTTAAATAAAAATATACAGTTTAAAATTATTCTCATGGAGGGCAATGAAAGAAAACGTTTGAAAATTTCTCAATAGATGAGAGCACGATTCAAGTATTGCAGAATTTTTGACGAGTTTTGTGACAGAAACTCAATCTTACTCAACGCGAGCTATAAGCCTACGAGCATAAAGCTCCAAAACTGTTTCTATCATATTACTACTACTACTCAAGTATTGCATATGACGTCACTATAAGCATTAGTATCCGTAATCCAAGTGTTACTAAGGAGGCTGAACAACCCTCATTTACTGTGCCCCTTCCCCATCGGGAAAATTTCACCCTATTTTAGCAAGATATGGCAACGACCCTGTCGAATTCATTCGAAATTTAAAATCAAATTTCAACTTTGAATTTGAGGAATTGAGCATATGAAACACTTACTACAAAATTCAAATTCATCTTTGAATTTTGTAGTTAGTGTTTCATATGCTGTTCTGCTATGCAGTTGTATGCAGCTATATAACAAATTGCTAAACAGCTATGTAGCAAATTTAAATAACTGAAGATGAAATTAAATTTAAAATAAGCAAATTACATCTTTTAAATATAATCTCATCAGAAAAAGAGAAGCTTTTATGTATCGTATTTTCACATTCTTCCAAATTAAAATTTTTCTGCAAAAATGATAAAAATGTTTAATCAAAAACTTTAATATTTTTTTAGTAAATAACATTTCTGTTTATATTGAACATCAATATGCAAATTCGATTCTCTATTTAATTATATAAGTTCTGCTCTTTTAACGTTATATTTTATCTATTAATCAAACTCTTGTTTTTATCATTTAAAGATCCATTGCAAATTTAAAATTTTTTTTTAATTTCAATTATCTAATCAATTTTAAAGAGTGAAAGTTTAAATAGTATATATTTCCTAGAAATTAGCTTCTTATGTGGTGGAACATATATGTAATTAAAAAAATAAACATTTCTAAAATTGGTATTATAAAAGTGCTAAAAGTCAGAAATCAATAAAAAAAATTTGAGTCATTTTGCTGAATTCATTTTGAAATTTTTTACTGATAATGAAATTTACACTAATCAGTCTTACCAATTAAGTTGAATTAATGTAAATATAGTATTGCTCAAAATTGATTCCCATATTTTAAAAATTATTTTTACTTTTATTTTCAGGTTACTGATTTGAGAGTATAATTTTTGGTTGTGGTTTTAAGATTCATTTTTAGAGGCTTTATACAGAGAACACTGATGTTTTCACATGCAGTTCCCAAAGATGTGATTGCTGTAACACAAATTGACTGTACTATTCTGAAGAAAGGTGTTCAAGTAAAAGAATTTAAAAAATGTAAAAATAAACTGTATCTTTCAAAAATAAGCTTTATTGCATAAGTAGGTATTAATTTACATTTATATAAACCTAATGCATTCATCAGAGTTATTATTAATTCTTATACTCTTTCTAAAAAATTTATTAGAACAAATTTTTATATTTTTCAAAGAAGGAAAAGTTTAGTTTTATTTTAAACTATATAAAACACAAATTTCAAAATATTAACTGTATAGTAAAATGTATTGAAAAGTAATAATTTAATTTCAATGAAAAAATTCTATAATACTTGAGATATAAATTTAAAAAAGTAAACTTTCTAGTAGACAAATGTTTGAGATACTTCATTGCAAATAAGGAAATTTAACACAACCAAAATATAAAAAAGTTTAATTAAAACCTAAATTTTCACCTTATCTACGGGATAAAAACTGAACCACTAGAGAAAGCATTCAGTTGAAAAACCTTATCTAAAATACATCCATAAAAACTACATGTTATCGAGCAGTACGTATGAATACATCCAAATTTCGTCCATGAATCGTCCAATGCTCTCGTAGACGTATCGCTTGCAAATTTTTTAAATAAAGCAGTACAACTGGAGATATTAAGTGATTTAACAGTTCAGGCATTAATTCCTTGCTTGAAAAAATTTCTACGTCGAAGAGGCTTTTCATCGCAATTATTTACAGACAATGAAAGAATTGTTATGGGGCTGCATTGGAGATAAGGAAGGTCCTCGCCTTATTCAGATGGGAACTAGTGAATGATTAATTGTCTTCCTTATGAACATCGTGGGATTTTATTTCTCTTTTATCTCCTAATTTTGGACAATTGTTGGAAATGGATGACAAGAGATTTAAGCTACATTTAAAACGTTGCTTAGGAGAACATAAGCTTACTTTTGAAGAGTTTCTTTCGATAACCACTCATATCTATCCTTTGTTTAATAGTCGTATTTTAAGACCAACGTCCTCTGATCCCAGTGATTTTCCGGTTTTGATAGCCGATCACTTTTTAATTGATAGACCACTGAACACCTTGCCTTAGACATTCACACTCAATCACTTAAGCCGTTAGTAACTTACAAGCAAATTGTCTCAAGACTGTGTAAAAGAAGTGGTCACATTTCCAATTTTTAACAGAAACTTAAATGGAAATTTGATAGGGGTAATGTGCTGTGGCAGGTAGGATTGTTTTATTAAAGGAAAATGAATTGCCGTTGTCTACCTGAAAAATTGGTAGAATTAGCAACGTTACATCTGAAAGCGATTGCAATTTGAGAGTTGTTGAAGTAAAAACAACAGTTATTTTGATAATTTGTGATAAACAAGAATAAAATTGTGATATTTTTCTGTTCGGACTCCCGCTTCAGCAGCCGAGCTGATAAGACGTGTTTTTCACTCGCTCTCTTTTCACAAACCGGTTCCTGAAGGTTTCTCCCAGCTGACAACTACAACGGACGCGCCAAGGCGAGCTAAGCCTTTTACGCCCCGCGTGTTGAGCTACCTAGAGATATTACTATTTCGTCTTCACTGAAGATAATTTTTTGAATTCAGTTCGAACAAAAACAGCACTTTTTAGTGCTATCAACTGCTGCTTTTTTTCTTAAAGCTGACTGATTTTAACCTCTGACTGGACCTGACTGGGACAATGGCTGCAAATAAAGGAATAATACAACCTGCCAACCTGACGGACATTATGAATCCTAAATACAACAATCCCTCGGAACTCCATCTGAAGCTTCTCTTGGAAATCCAGATGGCGCTACTGGGTAGCAAAGACTGCACTACTGAAGTACATCCACAACAAAACATCTTGGACATGCTGGATATCAACATTAAAACCTGCAGAGAAACTTTAAAGACTGCAAGCACAGGTAGCTATAATCTTGTTTCTAATATGACAAACCCTCTACTACTCTTCCATAATATTAAAAGTGACTAATATTGCCAATCAAAATGATAAATTTAATAAAAACGAACTAATGATGGTGAGGAACCTTTCATTTTCCCAAAGAAAACAGCCAAAGTTGTGAATGAGATTGTCACTAAGACCCCCATAGCTGTGGCTAACGCGTTCAGTGGGCTAACTCCAGAGGAAGAAAACCACGAAAAAATGGATAACCAGCCAGTGACTGAAATAGGCCCTTAAATTCCACCCATAATTGTAAGGTATGGTGAAAGCCATGTTTCATTCATGACCAAACTAAAAAAAGAATTACGAATAAATATTGAAAATTTGAAATTGCTGCCCAAATCAGCAGATCACCATAGGGAAATTACAAAAAAAATTTCTTGAATGTAACACATACGAATATAACCTCCTAAGAGGAAAAAAATGAGAAACCCCGTAAATTTCTAGTCAGGGGACTTCCCATGACCACAAAAAGTGATGAAATTGTTTCTGACTTAGCCAATCAAGGATATAAAGCCCACAAAGTAAACAGGATGACTAGCCAGAGAAATAGGAAACCCCTACCTCTATTTTTGATCCAATTCTACAATGGACCAGAAATAAGTGCTATATTTAAATTAAAAAGTTTGTGTCATATTTCAAACCCTGCCATCGAACATTATAGGGGAAACAAAACAGTTATGCAGTGTTTTAATTGCCAACGTTTTCACCACTCAAGCGATTTCTGCCATATGGCACCCCACTGCGTGAAATGTGCAGAAGCACATAATACAAAAGAATGTTCCAAGGACAAAAAACTAGAATCCCCAGTCTGCTGCAACTGTAATGGGAACCATCCTGCAAACTATCGAGGGTGTGAGAAATTCCCTAAACCCAAACCGAAAACAAAAATATTTAAAAATAACCATACAAGAGAGGAGATCTCATACGCAAGTATAGTGGCTGGTCATAAAGAAACCTCCGCTACAGTGGCACTTGAATCCGCACCCCTCTCAACCGATACAACTATTCCAAGCAATGGACAAAATCAAAATAAAAACGACTTTAATGATTTATTCACACTCTTAAGAGAAATAAGAGAAGTATTCAATGGAATTAATATTCTCGAAGCCATCAAACGAATTCAGTCTAAAACTGACCCAATGGATAAAATGTTTGTCCTCATGGACATATTTAAGGAAATTAATAACACCCCTTAATGTGTGCCACACAACGGAGATTTCTAGTTTCATCGTGGAATTCCTGTGGTATTAAAAACAAAATGGTCGAATTTCGTGACTTTGTCAATGATCATAATCCAGATATCATCTTAATTCAGGAATCATTCCTAACAAATTATGTAAATATTCACATCCTAGGATATGCATGCTATAGAAATGATCGCCCAAGAAATACCACACTAGGGTGGGACAGTTATTTTTATCAAGAGTAGTCTCTCACACTACCAAAACACAACACACAAATTAATTACAATAGAGGCAACTTTGGTCACCTTGACCTTGCCAACCCTACCCCATATTACATTCTGCTCCACATACATTAAACCTAGACCACAATATCAATACATAAACATGGATCTTAAAGCAATGCTTACAACAAACTATGATATTTTAATATTTGGAGATCTTAATGCTAAGCACACTGCATGGAACTGTAGGTCACATAACAAAACAGATCAAATAATTAAAAAATTCGCTGATATAACCGAACTAAAAATCCATGCACCTGACACGCCCACACATTTTAGTGCTAATTCAGCAACAACAATTGATATTGCACTCATCAGAGGAATTAATTATAACACTAAAATTTATACAATCACGGAACTCAGTTCGGATCACAATCCAGTCATGGACGAGTTTGACTTTAATATTCCTTTGATTAATACTCCCACTCTTCATAACACGGATTGGATAATATACAACCAAATTTTAAATAATTACCCGTTTAATATAATTCATACAAACACAGGAGATGAAATTTAAAATGAGACGATTCGCTTGGAGGCGGAACTGCTTGCAGCGCACCGTGAATCAGAAAAACCTCACTCCTCCCGTCCCACTCACCTCCTACCCCGCTACCTCAGAATTTTGAAAGCAAATAGAAACAAACTCAGAAAACTATATCAAGTTAGCAGAGACCCCCGAATAAAAAATCAATATAATAAAGCGAATAACGAATTTAGAGCCAAGATAAGTTCATACAATTCACAGAAATGGAGAGAAAAATTAGAATCATTAAATACTCACGACCGATCCATTTGGATGGCCGTCAGTATGTTCAAGAAGAAACAACAGTATTTTCCGTCCATTCAAGGCCAAAATACAATTGCAAACACAGACAAATAAAAAGCAGAAGTAATTGCTGACGTTTTTGAAACACAAATCACCACTAATGACCTACACAACACCAGAACTGAAGATCTGGTTACCAGCAGCATACTCAGATTTCTCTCCAGACCACACACACAAGTCATACAAAGCACCACCCCTTCGGAAGTAATGGCAATAATCAAGAAATTAAAGGATAATAAATCCCCAGGAATTGAAGGAATAACAAACAAAATGCTAAAGAAAATTCCAATCAAAACATTATTCATAGTTACGATGCTTATAAACGAGATATTAAGAAAAACGCATTTTCGTCAAAAATGGAAAATTGCAGTAATAGTACCAATATTAAAACCAAAACAAGACAATTACCTTCCCTCAAGCTATAGACCCATTAGTCTACTGCCGTCTCTAAGCAAAATAGCCGAAGCAATTATTCTAAATAGACTAGATGAATTTTTAGAAAACAAAAGTATACTTATTCCTGAACAACACGAAAATCATATTCAACAACGCATCAACTTATGAGAGAAGGGGAAATCATCACCCAGGGATTTCAGCATAAAAAAAGTACAGGAGCAGTTTCTTTTGATATTGCCAAAGCTTTTGATCGAGTTTGGATTGGTGGACTTGTACACAAACTCATTAATATTGATCTACCCGACCCACTTATTAAAATACTAATTTCATATCTTTTGGGACGAAAGTTCCAGGTTCGCATTGGTACTACATACTCAACACATAGACAAATCTTAGCTGGCGTGCCACAAGGGTCCAAATTGGGACCGAGACTCTTTCTTATCTATGTGAACGACATTCCAACATCAACACTAACTTTCCTGTACCTTTTTGCAGACGACACATTTATACTAGCACAAGGTAGGAAAACATCATATATCACAGAATCGCTTAACAAACATTTAGAACAGATTGAGCTCTGGTTCTTAAATGGAAAATTCTTATTAATGTAAATAAAAGTGTATCCATAGTTTTTAACAAAAAAAAAGACTACTTCCACCCAGCGTAACTAAGATCAATAACGAAATTATACCATGGTCACAAACCTGTAAATACTTGGGAGTAACTTTCGACAGAAAATTAACATAGCACCCCCATCTGATCCAAATTATTAATAAATTTAAACGGCAAACAGCTGCATTATACCCACTTTTAAACTGGAATTCAAAACTTTCCATGGAAAATAAAGTGCTCATTTATAAAGCATATCTTCGACTACTTATTTCCTGTGCCTGCCCTATCTGGGGTTACACCCACGATAGTAAAATTAAAAAACTGGGAACTCTCCAAAATAAAGCCCTCAGATGGGCAGTTAAGGCCCCCTGGTTCATTAGAAACCAAAAAATCAGACAAGAATTAAAAATCCCTACCCTGAGAGAATTCTTCGCGAAAATAATGTATAACGTGATTAAAAATATTGATAAAACTAATAAAGAAACAATAATTAGCCTTCCGTCCTATAATGACCTAAGTACCCATAATAGATTGCATCCTCTCTCATTGCTGAGATATTGACCAAAGTTTCCTCACCAACCACCATGAAATAAACTGTAAATAGAAAAAAAAATTATCTTTGATAACTACTTCTTTGTATGGAAAAAAAAGAGACTACTTAAAAGATAAAAGGATTTTTTTGTTTTTGTTTTTGTTACATCTCATTCTATATGTGGAAAAAAAACTATTTAAAATAAAAATGATGATGAAAAATGCATATATAAGTGTGCATACTAAATGTATATAAAAACAGATTTTTTTTTAAATATACGTGTATATATAAATACATAAAATATATATATAAAAGATAAAGATAAATATATTGTATTCCAGACCAATTTATACCTTGTAAATATTATAGCGTGTATAAATTCTTGTAAATACCTTTACCTGTTCTTAATGTAAATATTCTTATTTCTCTCAATTTATTCCTTAACTATTTCCTTTATTATTCTATTAGTTTCATTTAATTTAAATATATAAATAATAAATTAATCAACAATATTTTTTTTAAATTTTGAAATAAATTTTATGAAATAACCATAGTCCCGTCCATTAAAATTTCAATCTCATTTTAAGCGAATCAGATTAAAGTTATAGCTCACCAACCAAGAACCAGCTATCTAATGAGGGTAGAGGATCGCCAGATCTAGGGACTTCTGAAAACTGCCAGACGGCAATCACTTCAAATATTTTTCTGTTAACTTATATCCATGCGTTATATCTAATCATTGTATTAATTTTATTATATTTAAAAATCTTATATGTTTCAAGGAGGAATGTAAAATCAGAAGCCAACTTAAGAAGGAACTAAAGTGTATTGTTGATGATTTTATTATTAAAAATTGTTTGCTGTGAATTTTTTAACTTGATGCTTGAAAATTTTTTTATTTTAAGTCGAAACTCTTTATGGACTTCTGAGTAATACTATCTTCTACATTGGAAAAGAAAACTTTCGAAGTAAGCGAAATGTTCTCTTTATCAGAACAGTTGATTACATTACAAACAATTTAATTTCCTTCTCACTTTTTCCAGAAGATATTCAACTATCATAACAATATATTACACTATTATTTATATTGGGATAAAACTATTATTAATTTTGATCTATCTAAAGACATTTACTCAATCACATAGAGCCTTAAAATAGAACTTCTGATTTCGCAATATATCTTCACATATTCGATGGGACTCAATATTTTAGATACTGGGGACTAGACAAATTGTTTTGTCACCTTTCTCATCCACTGGAAATTACCCCTTGACATAACTGAAACTTTGATTTTAAATATATTTCTCCACACCAATAATCAAATCTCAAGCATTGAATGCTAAATGTAAAAATATACTTCAACCGATCCTAATTTAATCTCTTGGATAAAATTCTAAAATATCTATGAAACATAGCTTTACAATCCCTTCTATTACTCATAAATGATTCTTGATGAAAAGTAAATTTTTTCTTTTTGAATTTTTCCCCTTCTAGGAAAAATATTGTCTATAATTCCATTAATAAAACTATAAGTGAAATATCAACACCTCAATAATTATTTCCAGCCATTACTTCATAACTGTGTTCTGAATAAATTCATAAAGTAATTTATTAACCATATCTTCTTTAAATATTTTCCTCCATATCCTCATGATAGAGATTGTGATTGCATTCTTTCTGTGCTTCTTCAATGTACAGAAAACATTGATTTTTACATACAATTAGGAGCCAATATAGCTCTTAATATTAAAAGTAAAGTTTTGACTATCATAAAATAGAAAAGTGAAGAAAGTTGAAAACCTTAAAACTATTTTTTATCAAATTTTTTTCTTTATAAATAAAGTGCTATTAAAAAGCTTATTGATTATGCACAATACAGAAAAATAATGCAATATGAAATTAAAATTTAAAAACATTTTTCATTTTCATTTTATTGGTTAAACCAGACAGAATGATCATTTCGCTTGATTTTTCAGTTTATTGTTCTGTTACAAAACTATATTTTTAGAAACACATTTTCCAATTTTTTAAATTCAAGAAGACAATTCAATGTTGTTTTCCTCAGAAAAGTGTTTCAAACATGTCAGCCATTCAACTGCTTGTGTTGCAACTAATCCCATTACTATTTTATCTGTTTCATGTTTGATTTCTGGAAACTCTTTTCCAATTCTCAATTATTATGTTTTCAATCATTTAATTATCTAATACTTCTTATTTACAAAATACATCTGACTCCAAATTCGAAGAGTTGATAAAGAAAATTTAAGTGCGTCTCTAAATTTCTTTGTCGAAATTCACGGTTGAGTAATTCACCTTCACTCAAGTTGTTAGTGGCGCAGCATGTCAATTCTATGACCTTGTGCCGTAAAACCCAACCAGTCAACTAAATATATGTTTCTCTTTTGATTTACGGGTTATGCAAAAACACCATTTCTCATTTTCAGTAACAATTCTGTTAAGTAAGGAAGGACTTTTATCAGCAGCTGAGATTAAGTTTCCTACCATTTCTATACGAATTAACTTTTGGTCTGTGTTTAACATGAGGGAAACGATGTGTTGATGCACCTTTTTCATGTTAAGATCTTTAATCAATATCCGTTGGCATGCGGCCTCTGATATCCCTACTGGTTCTGTTATTTAGGAAATTGTTAGTTGCCTGTTCTCACTTACTGCAGCACACCCATTTTTGATGTTTTAATCTGTGCAAGAAGTCACAGGACGGTCACAGCTTTTCTTCATCTCCCACACTTTTTCTGCCTTCTCCTAAACGACAATGTTTCGACAATTATTAAAAGAAAGTGTTGTAGTTATTTATATGGATGACTTAATTATTCCTGATAAAAATGAAACCGAAGGTGTTACAGAACTTCAACTTGTTCTACAAACTGCGTCAGAGTATGAACTTGATTGAATTGAAGCTAAAAAATATAATTTGTTTGAAACGTGAAATAGAATTTTTAGGCTATAAAATAATAAGTGGTAAATTACACCCTTCAACATATAAAATTAAAGCTATAATTAGTTTTCCCGAACCAAAAAGCACAAAAGACGCTTAGACTTTCTTAGGATTGACTGGGCATTTTCGA
Organism: Latrodectus elegans; assembly: GCA_030067965.1. Lineage (NCBI taxonomy): Eukaryota > Metazoa > Arthropoda > Arachnida > Araneae > Theridiidae > Latrodectus > Latrodectus elegans. Next base: position 52,049,843 of record CM057813.1, read on the forward strand.
AAGTTTATTAAGAATTACTCTACTATTCCTAAACCCTTAAGCGATTTGTTAAAAAAAGTATATAAATTTAAATTTGGTGAAAAGAAACAAAATACCTTAATCCAAATGAAATATATTTTATTCACGGAATATGTTCTTACAATTTTTAACACTCAAAATGAAAACGGAATTCATCGATGATTATCGTACCTTTCTTTTCTAAAGTTTTTGAAGATAATCAATTTGACGCTGTTTACTACATAGTTGGTTTATTCAATGGGTTTTCTGGCGCAAGGTCCAAGAAAGAGCAGTTTACTATATGAGTAAGAAGACAACAGAAACTGAATTAAAATATTCGAGTTATGAATTAAAAATCATGGCTTCGTTATAGAAGCCTTAAAAAAATTTAGGGTATATGTGATGGAAATTTATTTTAAAACAGTTATTGACTGCTATGACAATGAACAAAATTTGCTGGATGGGCTCTAATGTTAAGTGACTTTGACTATACAATTGAACACAGAAAAGGTTCTAAATATGCTGTAAGTAGAAACCCAATTTGCATTAATGCACATGATACTTTAAAATTAATTCAAGCACAAAAATACGGATGAACATATGAAAAGAATTAAAGAAATATTAAAACAAAAACTCAGATGATAACTTACTTTAAATGATGTTCTTTATAAATATGTTAATGGTAATGAACTGATAGCAGTCTTAGAGGAAATACAAATTAGTATAATTAAATTTGCACATAAGGAAAGTCATTTGGCAGTTAAAAGAACAGAAGAAATCTTAAATTCTAGCTTTTACATTCCTCAGGTTAAACAATATTTGAGACATGTTTATCATAATGTATACCGTGTATTTTTAAGCAATCGAAATGGAGGTAAACAAGAAGGAGAATGAAATCCAGTCTAAAAAGATGACACTCCTTTACACACATATCACATAGATGATTTAAGTCCGTTAGAAAGTACTCATAAGAAATATAAGCATATCTTTGCTGTGATCGATTGTTTTACCAAATTTATGTGGCTGTACTCAACGATATCTACTGATGCTTCTGAAGTGATTTTGAAGTTAGAACTCCAAAAGACTATTTTTGGTAACCCCTCTTACATCATTTCGGATAAAGGTTCTGCCTTCACTTCAAATGATTTCAAAGAATATTGTCACCGCGAAGACATTAAGCGCATTTGTATAAATATCGGTTTACCTAGATACAATAGTCAGGTAGAGCAACTTAATTCTGGTATAATTTCTTTTCTGTGAAAACTGTCAATAGACAACCCAGCTAAACGGTATTCGCATGTAAATAATGAACATTTGAATTGTTGTTTGGAATTGCTATCAAGTGAAATAAAAAATGAAATTAAAATTAAAGCTCTCTTAGAAGAAGAAATGCGAACAGACTTCATTAATAATCGCGATAATCTTAGAGAAGTAAAGAAACAAATCTCTCTTAGAAGTTCAAAACGAAAATCGCAAAACCTATCATTTAAGGAGAAGACAAACTAGAAAATTCTAACTAAATGTTGCTTTTAACCGTGCTTAATAAGGTCCAAGTCTCAAGTTAAAACCCAAGTATTTAGAATCCGGTAAAGGAATGAAAGTTAAAAGCAATGACACATACGATGTTCAAAACATTGATATTACTGAAGGTCCCCTGGTTCTCAAGTACTTGTACTGAGTACATATGAAACCTTGGTAAGATGTAACTTAAAATATGCTGAAGGAGAAAAAGAAGACACAGATGACGACCAATTCCTGATTTTCCATTTTTTATCCAGTGAATTGCTGCTTTTTAAGATTTAAATATTTTATTTCAGACTGCTCCTTTTTTTAAAAAAATAACTGAGATTTTTTTCAAAACGTTTCCATTTGAAGATGGCAATGACGAGAATGAAGATGTTGCCATCGATTCTCTAAAAACAATAAAGATATCTTTCACGATGGAATCTCAGATACGAGGAACAATGACTTTAAACGAGAATTGACATTTTATTATTTTTTCTTTGAACATGTTATTGTGCCTATTCATTTTTTTATTTCAAGAAGTACTGATTTTAGAAGAACTCTGAGGTCAGCTATGGTCATAAGTATGACAGATTGTGAGATTGAAAGCGCCACCAAACGGCGATTCATTAGCAGTTCGCAGCCTGATGGAGAGAGAAAGTAGAATACTGAGTGTCGAGCGAAAGACATTAAGACTCAAAAGCCCACTTGAACAATCTTTAATTTTTATATTGAAACTTTGTAATGCGACGTTATATAGAGAGTTCCTTTATAAATATTTAAATAGTATTATCTTGTAGCTGTGAAACCATTATTAAATAATTTAAACCTCATCTGTAATTAATGACAATGACGGGAACCCACATTAAGCTAATTTTCTTTAGATAATTTTTTATTTTGTATTGTTAGGTTATGTATTGCTAAGTCCTTAGAGAGATTATTATCAATTTTTCTGATATTATAATAAAACCTAAAATTCCTTGCTATCATCCTTACATTTTTCTCAAAAGAAGAAATATAACTGCAAAATCTTTTAATGTTATTATCATATCTCATTAAAATAGTTATAAATGTTTTCTAAATTTCTGAATTCACTAATTCTTCATTTGTTTTACTGTTTGATTTAGGCCAATTATTTTTACTTTCCAGTAACTAATTCGATCCCTTCCATCATTTTTTCATGATGAAATATTGAACGGAATAACCCCTAGATAACAAATCAGCAAAATTGAGAGTATCCGAAATGGGATTGCATTGATCAGGCGAAATCAAAGAATGAATTTCCATGACACGATTATTTCAGAAAATTTCTCAATTTTGATTACATTGAATCCAACATAAAGTGATTGCTGAATCAATCCAACAATATATTGTTACAAATTTGTAAATATTTTTTTTACAAATTTTGTAACGGTGGTATTTATGATTTACTTGGTAAGATTCTTGGCGACCACTTGGCAAGATAATTGGCGGTTTGGCGAGATTTGATGAGAAATAAATAGTTTTGAAAACTTTCACCACCTAAGCTTAGCTCTATTAGTGAGCGAGATGTCCTGGAAGCTTCCGGTGCCTTGGAGAAAGTCCTAGACTTTAACGCCAAGTAAGCTATAAATACCACCGTTCCACGGAGCGAGTAAGTTTCTGAGTTTTTCAAGCGGCAGTGAGAAGTTAGTGAAGACGATCAGTCTTGCATGCTAGTTTAGAGCATAGAAGCTGTTGTTTGTCTGCGATATTAGAGCTTTCTGTAATTGGAAGCTGTTTCCTGTAGTATTAGCTGTATTAGATCTGTGGAATTGTGATTTGTACTGCTGGAATTTTCTGTATTTAGTTCAATTTAATACGAATAAAAAGCTTGTGAATTTTAAAGAGTTTGTTTCATCGATTCTCAATCAATACAAACCCTGAAGCTTGGTACAATATGTTAACATTATTTAGATTAAGATCTTTAATTAAAGACCATAACAGCCGAGCACCTATACAGCATATTAAAAATTCAAAGCGAGGAATCGTCATGGACTTCTAAGAAGCTATCCAGGATCTTGCATTAAATAAACTAATTCTGAGCCCGTTGATATTTTCGAGTCGTATAAAAACCCATTCACCTTCTGACTTCCATCAGAAAACAAATATAAATTTATTAATTTATCAATAAATTTAATTCCAAATCATCTGGGAATGCTTATTTCGGAAAGCAAATGTAAATTTGATGCCAAAATTTATATTTTTAAGACAGATCATCCGGAAGGTTATATATCAACTTAATCTTTGAATTCCAGGTTTTTTGTAGAATTAATTTTGGAATCAGTATTATTGGTGCGGTATAACCTATTATGTCAAAAACTTGATTAACTTCAGCTACAGTCAATCTTTTCATAACTGATTTCTGCTGTTGTTTTACGCTGATGCTTCACGGTATTGCAGAAATCAAAAAACTAGACACGAAACAGGAGATAAAAAGCCAAATACAAACTGAGGAGACACAGACCCTGCTGGTGTGCCCTTTTCAAGGCGCGTTATAGGAGCCAAGGACTCTGCTTTCTCGCCCAGCTGCACAAATCTAGGCAACGCAGATAGGCCTAGAATGAATGAAGACTAAGACAAAGAATGGAATCAACTTCAACTTGGAATAATCCAGAAAGTCCCAGGAATGATTTTCTTTGACTGGTGTTGATGTTACTGATATGAGGAGCCTAGCGAGATCTTTCATAGACAATTTCAAAACCAATATTACAGTAGAAATTGGAAATATCATAATAGACATGTAAAATATCTCGGAATTTGATGAAGACCAGAGGAATGAAGTGTCCGAAATATTAATCGCTCTCATGTAACAATTCAAATCATCGAAATTACCCAAACAATCAGAAAAAAAATTAATTTCCGGAAACTAAAATAAAAATCAGAGCTTTTTTCTATATCAAGAATAGACAGATTGTGTCACAACAATGAATCAGAATATTTTTTAAATTCTTAAAAACAAAGTTTTACTCGATAATACTGAAGAAAACAACCTAATTAACAAAAGGAAAACGCCCGATAAGCAGCATAAATCAAGAAAATAATTAATAAGACAAATAAGACAAATTATAAGACAGATTATAAGGCATAAATAAGACAAATTATAAGACAGATTATAAGGCATAAATAAGACAAATTACATAATCAAATAAACCTTTTAAAGTTAAAAAAAGGTAAAAAAGAAACAGAAATGAGAATCAAACCGAATGAGAAACCCCGCCCACAACCATCACACAAAAATGAAAGTCGAAACTGTTGGCCCTCCCGTTAACGTTCAGAACTTGGAAATTTATGCAGCCACACCGAAGGATCCGCCTACTTTCAATGTAACTTCTAATTTTCAACTTTTTATAAAAGAAATCTGCGAATAATATGAAGCAATTTGATGCAATAATCAAGTAATGGAAATCAATGAAAAAAAAATACTAAAGGTGAAAATAATAGAACAATATTTCTCAATTAGCATCAATGCGAAATTCCATATCCCATCACTAATAGTTAAAGATTCTAAAATAAAATCGAAACAAATAAAATAATTGATGATATGAAAATTGTTGGGGTATTAACAATTCGGAAATGACTGAAAAAGACATTGATTTAATCAAATTTCACAGTTTACAGCTAACAAAACTAACAGACACTCTTGACAACTATTAAAAAAATGCAACAGTTTAAAAATAAACCTGTAATAATCGTTAAAGCTCCGCCCCCTTTCTTTGTGACCACACAAAACAGATTTGAAGCTCTTAGTGACAGCAAGGATGTTTACCTCGTCTCTCACCAGAAAGACTTCCCACCATTATCAACCACAAAGAATACCAAGGTTAAAACTACCTCCACTAAAAGGGAAATTGAAAAAAATATTAATATACCTGACAAAAAAGTAAATGAAATAACTGAATCAAAAAATAATGAAAATGATCAAGGATTTCAACCAGCCAAAAGAAGTAACAGAATTCCTCCTATCATCATAAAGGACGAAAATATAAATAGGAAACAAATTCAAGAAGTTTTCAAAAATAACAACATTACCAACAGCACTGGAAAATTAACTGGAACTGAAATATTAAAAATTAAAGTTGAAAGTGCTGAAAATCATAAGAAAGTAACCAAACTGCTAAATGATGCCTCTACCTCCTAACACGCATTTATATTGCCTGAGGATAAAAACTTTAAAATAGTCATTAGAGATTTACCACCTAATTATTATTAAATTTCTCTTGTGAATGCATTAGTTCACAAGAGAAATTTCCCAAGAACTCATCCTAGAATATTTTAATATCATTAATATATTTCAAATGTCCAAAAACGTTTATGGAGTATTATTACTTTAATTAATCTGCCTTTATTTACTGTCATTCTTCCGAAAAATGACAAATCTAGAGAAATCTATAATATCTCACTTCTTTTTAACCTGGTGGTCAAAATTAAATCTTACAAAGGCCGTAAAGGAATAACACAGTGCTTCAGAGCCAGGGGTTCTACCACGCCCAAACTTCCTGCCATCACGCAGTTAAATGTGTGAAATGTGCTGGTGATCATCACCACTCAGAATACAAAAAAGACACGTCCACACCAGCTAAATGTTCTAACTGTGGAGAAGCTCATCCTGCCAGCTACAGGGGCTGTAATAAATTTCCAAAATAAAATTACCTCAACAACAAATAAGTTGAGGCGATCAAAAGCAAGATTATTCCAAGCACTAATCCACACGTATCTTATACAAATGCATTAGTTCACAAGAATGAAACCATTAGTAAAAACAAAGAAATTATAAATGAAGCAAAAAATATTTTTTTTTAATTACAAAATCTAATCTCTTATATCAAGAACTCAGAAATAACAGATCTTGTTAATCAGCTCAAACAATTCAATGCAGCAATGGCTGCACAACAGACAGCACGCGCACAACCTCAACCAACAATGACAATTAAAATTTTAAATTTCTCAACTATTGAAATTGTAATTGGAACGCATGTAGCCTAAAATTACTGAATTCATGAACTTTCTAGATGAACACCATATAGATATTGCCACAGTCACAGAAACCCACTTAAGACCAAATATGAGTTTTAATGTACCAAACTACAAAGTATAGCGTACTGACAGGACACGTCATGCTGGAGGAGGAACTGCAATTATTATCAAAAGATCCTTTTATTCCACACTGTAGCAAAATAGGAGACGGTTTCGAAGAAACTTCAGCTATCATCAACCTGGAAAATAAACTGAAATTCAAAATTACTTGCTATTACAACAGACTTACGCAAGACCAAGAAATTATGGACATTCTGCCAGCACAAATATTCCTACAATTGTTGAAGGTGATTTTAACAGCAAGAACATAACCTGGGGATGCAACTCTATTAATAAAAATGGAACTAAATTATTAGAAATAGCCCAAAATCATAATTTAAAAATAATTGCCCCAATCGCACTTCTACTATACACACCAAGGAGACATCTCGGATATCTTTCTTACAAATACCAGCTACCCACAATCAGCACAGACTATATTTGACCTCTGTTCTGATTACTTTCCAGTTCTTGGCTGCCTGGGAATAAAGGAAAATATTGCAACAGAACTAACTGGCAACTCAATAATATTCTTCAAGATCTAGTTAACAAAGAAAATCAATCATTAATCAACAATAATCAATCCAATAGAAATAATAATCAAGAAGTTAAAAATAAAATAAATAATGATATAAATTTATTCAATAAAAATATCAATCATGCAAAAGAAATAGCAACCCATAAAATTAAATACCACGAAAATTATTTAAAATTACCAAACAGTATAAGAGAAATTATAAAAGAAAGAAATCACATCAGGAAGCAATTTCATAAAACCTTGAACCCACGACTCAAAACTACAGTCAACAAACTTAACAAGAAAATTAAAAAACCCTGCACACATTACAGGACTAAACAATGGCAAGATAAAATAGAAAGTCTTAGTACCACAGAAAACAACTCTATGTGGAAAATTGCAAGACAATATTAAGAAGAAAAACAGCAACTAATCATTGCATCTAATCATTAAGCAGGCCTTTACTTCTTCATCTGTGATAAGTATTTGAAGGAAGACATTGCGGTACTGACAGGGAACGCTAGACTTGAAGCGCAATTGCCCCCATCTTTAAGGGTGGCGGGAAAAATCCTAAAGATCCACTGGCATATAGACCGATAAGTTTACTCCCAACGATATCAAAATTATTTGAATATTGTATTAAACATAGATTAACCCACTTTATTGACACTAACAACATCCTAAACGATGAACAATTCGGCTTTAGGAACAAACATTCAACAACTCACCAGCTACTTAGGGCGGTGGAATATATCACTGATAATATTAATAATAATAATGCAACTGCATCACTATTTTTGGACGTTGCGAAAGCGTTTGATAAGGTCTGGCTAAATGGGCTTGTGTACAAGCTCAAAAAACTAAATATACCCATGAATCTTATTCAATTAATAAATTCCTATTTGAAGGGAAGAAAATTTACTGTCAGAGTGAATAATGAATATTCTGATGATTATGATATACTCAGTGGGGTACCTCAAGGCTCGATACTTGGGCCCATATTATTCTGCTTATATGTTTATGACATACCTAAAACGGCAGATACCAAACTATTTATATTCGCAGATGACACTGCCATCATGTCATCTGGTGGAAATAATGAAATTGCTGCTAACCCCATCAGAAATTACATACCAACACTTGAGAGGTGGCTAAACGAGTGAAAAATAGCTATCAATGCGGAAAAATGTGTAGCCGTCCTATTTGGCAATAAAAGGAAACCAACACCAGAATTCGAAATTAATAGTACCAAAATAAACTGGTCCAATAAAGTAAAGTATCTAGGTTTGATACTGGATCGCAGACTTACCTGGCTCCCTCATATCTCAGAAATAATTAAAAAAGGCAAACAAATGGAGGCAGTATTATACCCACTGATCTGTAGAAGATCAAAACTAACAATTGACAATAAATTGCTAATTTATATGAGTCTTATTAGACCGATTTTAACATATGCTGCACCCGTATGGGGACAAGGCGGCCAGGCACTATAAAAGGCTACAATCTTATGAAAATAGAATAGTCAGAATGCTAGTTAACGCACCTATATTTTTCAGAAGTGAAAACATATTTAGAGAATTTGACATTGAAAATATTACCCAATTTATATTAAGAATTTCAACTAATTTCTATAATAATTTAATAAATATTCCTAATCCCTTAATAAATGTGCAACCTATATATGATATAAATAACCCGATCAATAGGAGGAGACCTAGGTCACTGCTCCGAGATAATGGTTAGGATTTTAGATAAATAAAAATATTCAAAAACAAATATATAAATAATCGAAAAATATATTTTTATACATATATATTTAAATTCTAAATACTGTATTTTGCACTCTGTTTGGCCATTCCTCTTTTCTCTCATTTTCCCTCATTTCGCAAAACCGCAAACAAACGATTCACCCGGACCCATCGATCAAGACATGCTGGTTCCCCCTGACACTTCTCACCATTAGGAAAGCAATTAAGACCAGAGGGAGCGAGGGGCTAGCCCCGTTCCCACGTTGCCTACCCCTATTACCATTTTACTAGTAAACAAATCAGAAATGAATAAAAATAAAGTTTTATATATTTGTGTGTAAATAAGTATAAATATATGTATATATAAATTTCAAATTAAGTTCAATATCAACAACATTCATAATAATACTATACCATATAAAATAAACATACAACCTCAATTTTCATTGAGGACTCCAATAATTAATGTTATTACTAACAAATAATCAGTTAATTAACTAATTACTAAAATAGTATAATACTTCTATTTTTATACTAATGGCATCACTGCAGTTGACTGAATTGCACAGTATCTCTGTGCTGACCTAAATTTATGATTATGTTACCTCTTTACTATGATTATTTTGTTATTGGTTAAATATCAGGCGTAATGCCTGCAGTATATAATACCAAATTTCTGTAATTTATCCTTATCCATGTAACCTCCTTATTATTTGTATATACTTATAGATTAAATAATGTAATATGTAAACCTACAACATGCATAATCAAGAACTAATAGAAACTGTAAATAACTAGAAATTAACAATGTATTGTAACTAACAGAAAATGTATCGAATTTGTCAGATATAAAAGATATTGTTAAATCCCAGGCATTAATGCCTGTAGTATGTAATGCCCAGATATTGTAATTTGTCCCTGTCGTTGATAAATAAAGTTAGGCCATACCAGAGAATACCGGTTCGATTCCCCCCCCCCCTCCATCCTAGATTGGAATTTAAATGAAAAAAATTTTTATAATATCTAAAAGTAAAAATTTAGAAATCTCCCCAAAAAAAGAATAAGACTAACAAATGCTAGAAAAATTATTTTCATTAAATTTAAATTGGAGATATGTGCCCATGGCACAGGTGCTCCGGTCACTGAAGGCCACCCCCTCGTCCATAGACTTGAAGCGTGAGGAACCGAGTCTTAGCGGTGTGAATTAATCAACAGAGAACTGAGGGGTGGAGCAATGAGTTGAAAAGTTTTATTCTACTTAAAAATAGAGGAAATAATAAAATTGTTATATACAGTGAAAATAGAAAAAAATAAAAAAAAATCATGAATAAATGAAGAGTAATATAAGGTTAAATAAGGTTATATACTCTATATGCAAAAAATTATATTAAATATATTCCTCTAGATAATGTCTGGTGATTGGTCTATATTTACAATCTTATAGGAGATACTCATAGCGAAAAACTTGATTAAATGCACCTTCTGTGCAGTTAATTCCTTTATCATAGAATTTTTTATTTAGGTTAGCAATATACTCTAGAATAACAATAATTTTCAGATATTTCGAAATATTTTTATTGTGAGTATAGTAGGGCGCCTTCGAAATTTTTCTAAGTATTTTATGTTGAAACACTCTTAAATTTATGTTTGTCTCTTGGCGTAGTAGTATTCCACACAGATGAAGTATAGGTGATGATTGGTCTTAACATTATAAGGTAGAGCAGTCTCTTGAGTTATAGTGTTAAATTTGAGTCTTGTTTAATTAAGTTAAATAGGCATCCATAAGTTTGAGTGTTTTTTTTAATAACTTTATTGGTATGTGGAGTCCATGAAAGTTGAGTAGTAAATGTTAATCCGTGATATTTAGTGGTTTTCACTTCCAGAATGATTTTATCGAATAGATAGAATTTATTATTTTGTAGTAATTTAATTTTATTTCTCTTTTTTCTGTTAAATGATATAAGTTTTGGGATTTTTTTTATCAGCATTTATATTTATTATCTATTTACTGTACCAGTTTTCGATATTTATTAATGTATTTTGAAGTTTATGAATAGCATTATTCGACCTGATAGAATCAGCTATAATAGTAGTGTCATCTGCGTAGAAAGCAATTTGAACTGAGTTATTGTCCAAACCGAGGAAGTCATGGGTGAAAAATACGTATAAGATTGGGCCCAAGATGCTGCCTTGGGGGACTTCAGTTTTCATTTCTAGAGTAATAGAGTTTTCATTATTGTATTTAATATGGAAGAAGTGATGAATTAGATATGAGGTGATGAGTAATATTATATCAGTGTTTATATTGAGTTTTATGAGTTTGTATAGTAGGCCTTCGTGCCATACTCTATTGAAACCTTTTGCTACGTCGAGCATGACCATAGCTCTATATACATTGCGATGAATATTTTGACCAATAATCTCAGTTATTCTTATGAGTTGTTTAACAGTTGATAAGTTGTTTCTGAAGCCATATTGTTGTTTCGAAATTAGGTGAAGATAACATTTAATTCTATTATAAATTATTTTTTCAAATATTTTCCCCAAAAGTAGGCTGATAGGACTGTATTTAGGCACTCTGCTATCTTTTCCAGGCTTTGGGGAAAGAATTCTGGTAGCAGTTTCCCAGATTGTAGGAAAATGTGATATTTTAAGGCAGTATTTATAAATATGCATGAGTTTGCGAATAAAGTCCAATAGTAAATATTTGATCATATTGTTGGTAATATTGTCTTCTCCTGGGACTTTTTTGGTTTTTGGTTTTTAATAATTTTAATCATTTCATCATCATTCGTTGGTGTAATGGTATAATGAGGAATATTAGCTTGCATATAGTTATGAGTAAATGAATTAATATCATTGTCACCAAAGGGCTCATCTGTGACTTTGTTTGGTTGAAATTGTAGAAATATGGTATTAGCAAAAACGTTCAGTTTTTCATAGTTTGTATAAACTGGTTGCAATGATTGCAATGACATCAATTTTTAACATCTTCCATTTTACTTAACATTATGGAGAGCAAAATCTGCCGATTTTGATTTTGTAATAATTACAGTGTCCTCATCATAAAGTCATAACTGAGTTTGGATACTTTCTATCGATGTGAAAGTCAGTAATGTAAAGCAGGTGTAGAACAGAGGGCCAATTACTTGGATATTTTTTCAGAGGAGTAGACTTTATTACAGTTGATTTTAAAAGTTCGTCTTTTAAGGTAAGATCTTATTAATAAAATAAAAGGAAAACAAAAAGTTTCATTAGTTTATTTAGGATTCCAGCGTGCCATGCTCTGTCGAATAGGAATGGGAAGAAATACCTGTAACCAGTATTTTGTAATCAGTATTTGAATGTAACAACCGGTAATCAGCACTTTTTTTTCCCCAAATACTCAGTACTTCCAGTAACAAAGTCAGCGCGAGTTCGAATATCCTCAGACAGTTGCAGGTACAATACACTTGACCAGTTTCAAAGACAGACTGAGTACGTGCCTACTAGAAAGTAATCAGCGAATACGTGAGTATGTGCTTCTTACAAAGTAATCAGCGAGTACGTGAGTACGAGGTTGTTACAAAGTAATGAGTGTAATTACAGTGCACTTGACTGAATGTAATATGTACAGAAGAGCAAACGACAGAGCGAGTACAAGTAACAATGTCAACGATACATCGATACAGACGGACGAATCAAGAGATTGTGGTAGCTTCTTATGGTAGGGAGGCTGAGTGGGAGAAGGGAAATGACATTTGGCTTAACTGGAAAATAGAAGGGGGTACTTAAGAATTGAAAGATCTCTTTGGGTTGGAGAGGGAGACATTATGATTTTTTTTTTTGCGAAATAAAATACGCGTGTACCTTTTTTTCGTTTCGGAAAATAAAATAAATGAATTAAGAAAATCAATAATCTTGGCACATCTCTTTAGTGATTATCGTTCTTTTTCAAATATATCACGTTCTTTTTAAATATAAGAAAAGCATGATATTCTTGTTATGTATTTAGCGATTTTTATTAACTTTTATTTTTGTTATTTTTTGAAATTTAATTTTATTTTATGAACATATATAACATATTTATTTGAACCTTAAATTAGATCAGATTTCTTAAATTAAAAAAAAATATTTATATTAAATCTACTTACATATTTCCATTTTTATTTTTACTATGCATATTTTTTATTATGATTCCGTATAAATATGTTTATTTTTTATTCAACCATGTTTTAGTTTCACTTTATTTTACTGTAAATATATAGAATTTAAACTTTTAGAAAAAATGTTCCTTTATATTTTTTACCATACAATTTATTTTTATTCAGATAATGAGAATGTTGATTTAAACCTAATAAAGGTAGTTTATTCATTTTCGTTTAAAGTTTCAAAATTAAAAAAAAAGCTTTAATTAAGTTAATTTTTACCTTATCTTTATTTATACCATCATGTGTTACTGTCATGTTTATTTCTTAAATTATGGATTGAAGTAAATAAAATATATGTATTTCTGTTCCTTCATTTTGTATTAAATATTATTTCCCAATATTTTACATTAAAACATTATAACATTTAGATTGTTGGTAAAACTGTTATATATTTTTTGATAGTTATTGAAATCTTATGCAGTTATATCTAATATAAAATGATTATGATTACTTAAACATTATTAATACAGTTTTAGTTTCAAATCTACTTTATTTAATCAGAAATTGATTAAATTTCAGGAAACTGTAATAAGATATGTGAGTTACTGCAATTTTTTATTTTAGAAAAAAACTGGTTTATCTACTGCATAACAAATATAAACAAATAAACGTCTCTTATAATAAAAATTTCTATCTATTATACATAAAAAATTTTATTATGTTTGTCTCGTTAATGTTTAATTATAGAAAATTAAGGGAAATTTAATTTAAGTTGAGTTTTTTGATTAATTGCTGTATTATTCTAAGCAAATTAAAAAAAACAAACGTCTTTGTAATTGATTAAACCTCCCACTTTACAATTTGTTATAAAATATTTACCAGTTAATTATAAAATTCCATTTAAATAATTGGAAAGTCTTACTAAAGTGTAGCAAAAAATTAAGCTGATTTGGTTGAAAAAATGAAATTATATTATCTCATCTAATTTTATTCCTTAATTAACATTGGAAGTCTTTGAAAATTACTAGTGAGTAATTGAAAAATTTACTTATAGAACAGATATAAATCCTGAAAACAAGTGTAAATAAGAAAATATCATGACTTTTGTATTGAATGAAACATGTTTAAGAAAATTTAGAAGTTTACAATTTTTTACAAAAACACGGTTTGTAGATAAATAAATTATATTTCTTTGCTACTAGAAGAAATATAAATTATACTTTTTCATACTAGAAGTTAAAGCATTACAGGAAAAGCAAAAACTTGCAATTAATGAAATGTTGCATAAATAATAATTATTTTCATAGATCTTTTTATTAATATTTAAGTGAATGCTTATTTATAAATGATAATAATTTAAATTAACATTAGTTATATTAATTAATATTATGGAGTAATATAAAAAATTATTGATCTACTTATTTAGTTTTAATTAATTACTAATTTACTTATAATTAATTTAGTTTTTATTCAATTTATTTATAAAATTTTAACAACTTTATCGTTATCTTTTAATCCGATAGATGGCAGTACAAAAGAAATTGTGATAAGTACAAAATATAATCGGTAAAATACTTGTTACTTTAAAAGTTACTGTACTCAGTACGTACTTAGTATAGGAAAAGTAACAAGGTCCCATCCCTACTGTCGAATGCTTTGCCTATATCATGGATGGCGTACCACGTTTGAGTGGCACATTTGAAAATTTTTATGGCACGCATAAAAACAAAATTATAAGTTATCTTTTTTAACAGAAATGAATTAAAAATTATTAATCTACACTTAATTTATAATTTATGATATAAATTTGTAGTACTGAATACCTATCTCAGTATGTTAACTTAAACCGTCAAATTATACATTTTATTATTAAAATATTACATGAATTCTCACGAAGTATATAACGTTGCGCATTAGATAAAGTTTTTTGCGTATCCAGTTTCGTGTTCTAATGTATTTGCATGTTGTTGCCGTCGCAGTGCTTGAATCAGACGACAGACTGCATTAGTCATTTTTAGTAAACCGTCGTCTTTGAAACTTCAGTGACTTGTTAAAAAAAATATAACCGTTTATTGTAAATAAATATAGTATTATTTTTAAGTAAATATTTTTACATATTATTTCATATTTTATATTCAGTATTCGTTTGCAAGACAAGTTTTAACCTGTAACAATCTTGAGGTATTAAAAGTTACTAAACTTATAATTTATTTTGCTTATTTTTGAACAATAAGATATTTTAATACTATGAGAAATTATTTTATCATTAAATCAGTGTAAAATATAGAAATAATTATGAAAATCACTTTGAATTAATATATTATTTTCTTGTATTGACAATATTTTTAGTACTTTAATATGTGACGAAATATGTTCTTGCAAACGAATGCAGAATAAATTATTTATTTTATAACAATATTATATTAATATATATATTTTTTAGAATTTCTTATAATGTATTTATATTCAAATTCTTTAAACTGCGTAAATCTACTCAGTTTAAAGAATTTGAAGAAACTTTAAAATTTATTTTATATCCTGATACAATACCATTTGACAAATTAAATTTAGAAGTCCTTGAAAAGTTAAATTTTAATGAATTATAAATGGAATTAGTTGAATCTCAGTCAAGTACAATATAAAACCAAAAATTTGTTGATTTAAGAAATGATTTAGAAATTATTGAAAATTATCAATTATTGGATAAAATAAAAAAAATTGCAGAAGGTGAAATTCTAACTATATGGAATTTAATTCCTGACACGTTTAATTGTTTAAAATTATTAGCAAAGGTTATTTTATGAATATTTTCATCAACGTGGACATGTGAATCTCTGTTCTTAGAATTAAATTTTATAAAGAATAAATATAGGAATAGAATGATGGATGAGTCGAGCTCTGCATGAACATTGTTGAAATTAACTAAATGGGAACCAGATATTGAATCCTTATCATCTTGTGTGCAGCAAAAAATTGATATTAAAAAGAATTGATTTTATTTGTTTATTTAATTATACTTACGTATCTTTTCACCACGCTAACATTTCGAATGAAATTTTATTGTACACGTTACCGATTTAAAAAAGAAATTTTATGACTTTGTGGCATGGACATCTAAAAAGGTTCGCCATTCTTGGCCTATATCAAAGAAAAGTTAGGCATAGGATTGAGTTAGATGTAAATCTTGACCAACAAATTCTAAGATACTTCGTGGTGGAGTGATCTAGACGGATCATGTTGTTCAGAAGTAAGTCTATTACTTCTCTTTTGTTGTTTGGATGTCTGCATCTTTGAGATCTTTTTCTAACCGAATTTCTTTGTTTAATATTTCTGAGATCAGGTGGTAATTTGATATAGTGTGGTGTGTATTGTTTAATAATGGTAAAGTTTCCATAAGTTTCAATAATTGTTTTAGTAAATTTATGAATTTCTTCATTTTTATTCTAATATTATTATCAAGATTATCAGTGGAGTAAGCATCAACTTCAAAAAAGTCATGAAACAGTATCCAATCAGTGAGTTTGATATAATTATTTTGATAGTTTGTGGGGGAGATGAGATTTTTTAATAAATGAGGAAATGAGTAGGTACTTAGAAGAAAGTCCGTTTATTACTACAACATTTAATTTCTGCTTAGTATTAGTTAAGAAAAAGTCAGTAACATCTGGATCGTGATCAAATAAGGTCAGAACATAAGTTGGCTCATTTGGAGAAAAATTCTTGCAGATGACTTTTAAATACTCTCCGGATGTTTTAATGCTATAAATATTTTTCTATTTTATTTTGAATTAATTTTATTAATTTTTAATGCTTCACTTTGTTGTAATAATGGTAGGGATAATACCTGAGTGTTCAACTTGTTTATTAATACTTCGAATTATTTTGTCATTAATTTTTTTCTTTGTGGTTAATTGCTTCTTTTATTTGACTTCTTAATTTTGTCGTATTGTTACTAATAGGATATTTGCATTTGTTTGGTTCTTATTTGTAATTTTATTTTGGGAATTCATTTGAGTTTTATTATTTTTGTTTTCTAAAATGGGAAATTAATTTTTATTAGGATTTAAATTTTATCTAATTGCTTTAGTTTTCTTATTTAAATTATTATTTCATTCACTACAGTTTTTTTTTTATTTCGTTTTTTGTATTTATATATTTTGAATCCTTCTTTTTCAGCAGTATTGCTTGAGTCTATCATGTCACTAATCGGTCTGTTACTATTTTTATCAGAATGGCCTTTTATTAGGATTAATATTTATTACAATCAGCCTTTTATTATTTTTATCAATATTATATCTTCACTTTTCTTATTGTGAATATAATAATTTTGAGGAGATATTATCTCGTTCACTCTGACTTATTTATTTATTTTGCTTTTCAGTGTAATTTATTTTACATACATTTTCAATATTTTTTTAGAGTCATCATTTAGCATAGTATTGAAACAATTTGCATTTGATAAAACAACATTTTCAATAGGATCTTTAAGCAAATATACAAGATTATTGAAATTATTATTTTAAGAGCATTTTTATTAATTTTGTTTGAATTACTGGGACTTATATTTACAATTATGCACAAATTAAGGAAGATCCAGTGACCTTTCAGTTGGTTAGATTTACTCGTTTTTTGCTGGATGTTGGTATTTAGGAACTACTTAATCGTCTCACGATAGGAGCAAATTTCTTTTGTTATAATTTCCATCATATATTTGCACTCATACAGTCCTTCTTCAACGGTTATTATTTCCGCATTTAATTAAAAATTTGTTTAGTAATCTCGGCTTTTCTTGCATTGTTTGCAAAAATCCACAAATCATCATCAATAAATGGCACTAGATTCAATGGAACTGGAACACCTTTGTTGATAATTTCAGGAATAGTAGCCATTATGGATATTTGCTCTACTATTTCATTAGAGTTTATCGACCAAAGCTCTATTTTGTGGGATTACTTGATGACATCGTCCACCGAAATTTGAATTTGCTTTTCATAAAAGGGCTTATTGAAGTCACTTTAAGCACAAAAAGTAATCACTAGGTTGTAAATTAATTGAAATATTTGCTTGTAAACAAAGAGCAACTCAAATGAATAACCTTCCCCATCTGAAACGGAAACTGTTTTATATAAGCAAGGAGATTCAAGCCGAGCACTTGTAAGCCGTCCTTTGGTCAATTTTTTTTAAATAAATATATTTTCACCAATTTGTCTTTTTAAATTCGTAAAATTTTTGATTCAGTATCCTCATTTATCGATTAAATTTGTTAGACAAAATGAAGTTATATCATTTTTAGAAACCATTGTATCAAAATTCTATAAACACCATATTTATTTTACCTTCTCTTAAAAATATTTAATTAAAATGCTATGAATGCAATTTGAATGTAATGGAAGAAAATACCAGACATAATATGTTGCTTGATAAAAAACATTACTCTTGATATAATCTCATTATTTATATTATTTGTTAAATATTTCTTAGGTCATACATGATTACACATATTATAATCTGATTATTCATATTGTAAACCGCGCCTCATTTTAAGCACGCCTTACAAATAAAACGTGCTTTAAGTAAATTTAATTTAACCAGCTTCAAGCAAATTTAATTTAACCAGCTGAATATTTTTCTGACAATTTATGATTTTAAATTTCAGAACATAATTCATAACAAATTCATATTTCTTAATTTGAATATAATTACTCGTACAATTTTCATAAAGAAGCGTGGTTAAATGTTTTCTAAAGTTAATATTCATATCTCATTATAATTAGTTTTTCTTACCGAACACGTTTTCTATTTGTTAATCTTCTCTTCTTTTATAAAAATTAACGTCTTCAAGAAAAACTGATAATGGTCTTAGATACGCAAATCATGTTTAAAATACTCAATAAGTTATATATATATATATATATGTGTGTGTGTTGTTTTTCTATAAATTCAATTTCCTGATTTTATACATGTCATAAATTAATATCCAAAAAAATTGATTTCGTTTTTTTTTTTTCTCCTATTGAAATGGTTTTTGTTCGCTAGAGCCGCTTTTTTTTCCCAAATTATCATTGTTTATTACCCTATTATCTGTATTTTTACTACATTTTTTGTTCTGTACAAGTTTTACAAATAGAAAAGTTGAAAGACTTTTACAATGAAAAAAGTATGTCGATGCATTGATTAAAAGTCAACGTGCAGATGCTAAACTACTTATTTAGTTTAAATAATGATAGCCTTATCAGAAAAAGTTAGACCATCATCTATTAAATTTTAATGAATAACATCCATTACTTAAACGAAAAATTAAAAAAGATTTAACTACCAACTTATTTTATTAATATATTTTTAATAAAAATTGCATCAATGCAGGCATCGTAGATGCTTCCCGCCAAATAATGCAAAATAATTTTTGAAGGCCTTTGATGAACATATAAGGCCCCTAATCATCGCTCTAATATCAGATGAAGCTCTGGGATTATTAGCAACTTAGTAAGAAGGACAAAGGGGACGCTAATTACCTCATCCCAGATTTGTGGTTGCTAAATGTAATTCATAATTTATTATTATTTTTATATATTCATTCACAACTTAATTATACGTTTTCACAAACAAGTCAAAGCGTTTGACGTCTAAATTCCGTTTTAAACAAATTATTTCACTTATAGAATCTAATGTATAGTAATTTTTTCCTCCCCACCAGTTAATTGAAAAATTTGTAATGAAACAGAAAATCAATAAATTAAAATTTTATATGCATATTAAATGGACAACACTATTAGAAATTATGATTTAAAAAAGTTATAACTATCTAAATATTCAAATATTTTTACAATATGAAGCATATCTGATTTAATGGCATAACTTACATAATCATTATCAATAGCAAAATCATAAAATTTGTAATAGTATAGTATCAAAGGAATGCGTAAAGTCAATCGTGAAGTGCACTAACTATTATTATTATTTTTTATTTTTTCCAATGCAGCTGGCGAAAACGAACACAGTTCTATCGCCAGATGTGGATACAGAGCGAACAAAGAATGATAGGAACATATATTCAAAGTTCAGGACGCAAGTCTGAAGAGCCTCGCCTTCCAATAACGGTAGATTGAATCTTCCTTCAGCGCAGGACATAGAGGGAGGTAGTCTGAAGTCATCACCAGACCCTCGCTGCAAAGGGGACATGCAGGGCTACTTACAATCTTGAGTTTGTGGAGATCTGCATTAAAACAGTCATGCATTGTGGCCATGCGGAAAGCACAAACAGCTTTATATCTATAGTCCGGGAGGTTACGGATAGCAGGGCTCCAAATTTTGTTCTTAGCTACTTCTTCTAAATTGGAAGTATAGGATTATAGCTCTACGCACTATAATTATTAATATATACTATAATTACTAATATTATAATGTAATATAATTATAATATTAACTGTACTTTTTTAAATAGAATTTTAATTTTATTATAATTAAAAGAAGTGCTCTTTGACATTAATAAAATAACAAATATCATGATGAAAAGTATTCCAATGCATTTTGTTAATGTATGTTTTACATTGAGTAATTTTCCGTCCTCCTGGAAAACAAGTATTACTATGATCCGAAAACCAAATAAAGATCCTGTTATTCCTGGCAATTATCGTTCCATTAGTTTACTCTTCTGCTTAGAAAAAATTATTCTTCAAAGAATCATGCGATTTCTACATATTCTTCTTCCTGAACAACATAATACGTCAATATCTCTCCACCACTAAGAACTTGTTGGTTAAGATGTGTATCTGAATCAATCCTCTGCTTAACTTTTCTTTGATATAGCAAAACATTCGACAGAGTATGCTACGCTGGCTTCCTAAATGAACTAATTAAACTTAATTTTTATTCCTTTTATTTTATTAATAAGATCTTACCTTGAAGACGAACTTTTAAAATCAGCTGTAATAATGTCCAGTCCTCTGAAAAAAATATCCAAATAGCTGTCCCATTGTTCTATACCTGGTCTACATTACTGATTTTCCCATCGACAGAAAGTATCCAAACTACGTTATGTGACCTTATGCTGAGAACACTGTAATTATTACAAAATCAAAATCTGATTTGCTCTCCATAATATGAAGTAAAATGGAAGATGTTAAAAATTAGTGTCAAAACTAAACCGTCAAAATTTATACGCAAAAATTTCAATTAGTCATCATTAAAAAGAAAAGAGAAAGAATTACCTATCCTAATTGATGAAGATCCTATTGATGAATCATCCTATTTGATAAAAAAATCCCTAATGTCAACAGTGCCATCTATCTCGGCGCTGCAATAAATAATAAATTAACTTGGAATGATCATGTCACTAAAGTAATATGTAAAGCTAATGCAGCATTCCACAAATTGTATAGTCTTCTTGGAAGATATTCAAAACTTAATTTCAAATCAGTAAAATTTAAAAAAGTAATTTATAATTCCACTTTAAGATCTATTATTACACTTGATTCACGTGCTTAAACTAACATTAGCAATTTTGAAATGAATATATTTTTGTGCCTATTAAAAATAAGCATTTTCATATTCTGACACACTTACATTAATTTATACGAAATAACTCCGTTTACAGAAACTTAAAAATGTTACCCTTAAATGAATTTTAAATAAACACATTTCTAGAATAAAGCAAGAAATATTAAAACTAAGAGCTTCAATGATCTCCATAATAAAGAAATGTTAACAAAAAACAAGAAAATAAGACCAATGGCAGCCTACTTTACTTAGGATGCAATCTTTACTGAATGATTGCAGACTCTTTCTGC
The DNA here is from genome assembly GCA_030067965.1 of Latrodectus elegans. Taxonomy (NCBI): domain Eukaryota; kingdom Metazoa; phylum Arthropoda; class Arachnida; order Araneae; family Theridiidae; genus Latrodectus; species Latrodectus elegans. The sequence goes on from CM057813.1 coordinate 52,071,618, forward strand.
TTCCAGTGGGTCATTATGACTCTTCTCTTACACAGTTTTGAAATGTTTCTTCTTCAGTTATGAATTTCTCTGTTGAAGCATTCCAAGCAATTAATGATGAACGAGGGAAAGCTATTCTTTAGTTGGCACTCAGATTTCCACAAGTTACGAATAATTTTAATACTACAGTAAAATCTGTAGTCTTCAAGCAAATGCGCTATTATGGGATTACTATCAAATTATCAATACGATTTTCCTACTTAGTAATTCAAATATATAGAATTTTTTCTTACTTGATTATAAAAAAAAAGTTTCTAACTATTATATTATAAGAAACATTATTATCATTTCATTTTCTCAAATATTGTAACATATTAAAAATCATGTTTTAAAGGAACTTTTCCTATGCTAGCGCAAGGGTATGGGAAAGAATTCCAGAGAATTTTAACGTCTATATGCTACTGTGAATTGTAGGCGTACAAAAGTACACCCAAGAATAACGGTATCGAGTTCTCAGTATTCTGCATGAAACCTGTCTACCATTGCTCGGATGTGCTGTTTAACTTCAGCCAGTCACGAGCTCTCAACCAGCCATCCACGAAATGAGGCTATGTATGATTAAATTGTGGTTGAGCTTTCCACAAAACAAGTATTCAGCATATTTAATTTTTTGATCCGCAATCAAGAAACGTGTTTATACTTATTTCTAATACATGCCATGTAAATAAAAGTTGAAGAATATGCAATTAAATATTTAAAAAGTAAGTTTATTTCAACAGCTCAATATATGTTTTGCCCTTGGGGGGAAACTGTAACCCCAAGAGTGCGCGTCGTCAGGTGGTGGATAGCGGAATGCCTCCCTTGGTTCTCCAGTAGGTGTGTGGTAGAAAGGAAATAAAATACCTTCCGTGGATCAACAGGTAGAAATCCAATCTCTCATAGGCAATGCCACTTTTTTTCCCATGAGAGGTCAATCTAAACCAATATATGTTTTAGAATTTTAATTTTTGTTATATATATATTTATTTATTATTCGATTATATCTTTCAATAAACAAAGTGTCTCGAGCTGTGCAATCTCCATGCATTAAAACTTGGGGGTTGAACTCAAAGAAGTCTGTGAGTTATGGTGCAGGTCTACAGCATTAGCATAGGAATTTCCATGAAGGTTCAGGGGTTAAAAATATGATGGTGCAAAATCTGATAAACAAGGAGAACGGCCCAGAATCTATAGTTTGTAGAATAGCTGATATTTCAGTACATATATGCATACTGAAGCAGGTGAATCTGGAATTGCACCTAAGATTAACGGGGTTGGAATATTTATCTATCACCAATTGCCTCGCAGTTCTGACATTTGTGTTGTATCTTCCCCTCCATATAGAATCTGCACACCAGCAGAAAATTTTACGTCAGAGATTAATGTGGATATGTCCTCAATCCACAGAGATGAGAGAAAACATGGTCATCCTCAAAGTTTCTGCCCATTGCAAGCGAGACATCATTTTGCTGCTGATCTTAAGGAAAGCTACAACGAGCTAAAGAGCTACTAGGATTCTACCACAGTTCATACATACTTAGCGGTGTATACGACACCTACACTGTACTTACTGTTAACAGGATTGAAATACTCGCCTATCCCCAAGCGCCTTATAAATTGGAACCCCTGAATAGTGACGGAGTCAGAGTTTGCGCTTGCTCTGTTCTCTTGATATCCCCTTCAAATCACCAGAAAGACTTTGGAAGTCTAAGATTAACGTAGAAACATTTTAACTCATGGAACTTCAACAACTCAGTAAGGGAGAATGTGGTAATTTTCCCAGTCGCTGGCCACGGCAAGCGATGCTTCACTTCGTTGATCTTACAGGAAGCGGTGGGAGTCAATTGAACTATTGAGTCTCAGTATAGTATATACAACTACTTAGCAGTTTGACTACTATATAACTTCTACTTACTTGTACAGTAATCAAGCGTCGTTTTAGAATGCCTGGCCACCCGAACGACATGCATCTGGGTTTTATCAGCAAGAATACACATTTATGATTCATCAGGGTTGCGCTTTTTCTACTACGATCTCTGTGCACATATTCCAGTTAGTGCAATTACAGTAATTGTTTGACACAATCGTTGTAGTTCACAGTGAATTCCTTGATTAGTCTACCAGACACTAAGCATTATTTATGCTAAATGAATAGGTGATCCTGCCTTGTAAAGGATGATATCCAGTATCGATAACCAATGTTTTGAAATTCAATATATGTAAAAATAAATTAACATTTAAATATGCACAAAATAATTAAGTACAAAACAGATTAAATAAAGATTTCATATGTTTTATAGGTGTATGATAATATTAAATATATTAAATGAAACAATTTTAAATGCTTATGATAATGTTTGTATCTTGATTTATTCAATAAATTAAAGATATAAATAGAGAATTTATAACTATTGATGTATGAATTCTGCCATCTTTTTCTTATAAATGAGTGTTAAAAATAAATTGTTAAGCATTATTTAAGTAAAATTGATAATTTTAATTTGTAAGCTAACCTTTTCATCTCATTGAATTTTTCTCACACAGTATCGATTATTAAGTAATTGTGAGTTTATTGTGGATTTAGCTGTAACCTAAAATTCTTACTCTATATTTAATTATATATTTTTTTGTCTTGCAGCTCTTAGTGACTCTTGTGATTACACAATAATTTCACATTAAAATTATGGTCTTGTGAATTAGTAGACCAATCATAAGCACCTTTGTTTTATTTTCTTTCATAAAAGTATGAATCAACTTTGAATTGTCCGAATCATGTTGAAATATTCCGCCAATTGCATCCATAAATGGAACACTTTTACTGCGCAAAATTTCTCTGTATTTGACAGAATTCCTCATGCCAAAAGAGGTAGCCAAAAGTGTCATTTGATGTGAGAAAAAAAAATATCTGTTTAGAAAATTGTTTTACAGTGTGTTGGATATGATCTAGTCATAGTGTTTCACCTTCATTTCGTCTAACTACACTTAATTTGTTACTTTGCAAAATAAACGTGTCTCATCATTGAAAGTCACCTTCTTCTCGTTGTCAACAGCTCACTATCGATATTTTTTGGCACTGGCTAAGCTTTTCTTAGTTAGATATTGTTTTATTCCCAGAACTTGCTATACTGCCAACTTTCAGAATTTCTTTCTTACAGCTTAAGAGCTTACTTCAATACCCTGTAATTCTATAAAACTTTTCAAAAGTCTGTGCTTGTCTATCTTGCATTTATTTTACTGTTTCTGATAAGTATTTTATCAATTTAAAATTGTTTTTCTTTTGCATCCACATTTCCTCCCTCCCCCCTTAATATGAAACCAAGTCTTGAAATGTTCTAAAAATTTTGAAGCACTTGGCTTTCTGACATCAACTGCCTTAGCTATATCTAAAATTCATTAGAAATACTTTATACAGTTTTAAATAGAAAAAATAATCAGCAATATTATAGACTATAATTTGATAACTTTTCTTTCAAGTAAAATATTTAACATCTATAATTTTATATTCAAAAGTATTTGAAAATCCCAATAGTCCCCCGGTTGACAAAAAAACATCAAATACAAACATTATTTGTTGTGACAAACAAAAAATTATGGACATTATATATATTAATTCAAATTATCCAAAACTAAAAATATATATAATAATAATGATAATCCTGCAAATGAGAAATGCTAAAATCAATTTTGTGAATGCGAGTAAAATTTATGTTAGTACTTGCTACAAAATTAGAAATTACTTTGCATAAAATATTAGAATATTTAAACAATTTATTTTATATACAAAATAATACATTTTTCATGTGTAATATCTATGAATGCACACACACACACGTGCATATTCCACAAAATTTTTTTAAAGCGGCTGTTTTAATTGTGCATAATTTTCTTGCATTGTAAGTTTCTTAAAATATGTCACAGACATCTTGCCGAGTTGGCTGACGAATGGTTAGCGCTCTTGCTTTCGGTTCAACAGTTCTTGGGCTTAAATCCCACTTCGGGCATGGTTGTTTGTAGTGGTTCGGAATCCATTTTAAACCGTAGGTCACGGTCTAATTAGCCCACGTGTGCAAAAAAATGACCGTTGAGCGACAAACAAACCAAGTCCCAGCCATCTTAAGCACAAAATAACATATATGAATATAATAAACTAAATTTGAGATTTTAATAGTATATTTTATCTTTTTGTTGCTGTTTTTTTGGTGAGTTTCTATAATGTAATTTAAGTTTCTTATATTCACTGATCTAGGATAGTAGGGACTAATTATTTCTGCAATAGCAATCGAAATAAAAGTAGTTTCATTTAGCTTTTTTTCTTTTCATTTTGTTAAAAGAAAGCATTTATAAAAATGTTTTCTTTTAATCAATATTTATACTTTTTGGAAACCAAAGATTAAGCCTATAAAAGTTTCAGTGATAACACAAGTATTTGCCCTTAAATTTAAAATTTCTTTTATACTTGCTATATTTTTTCATTTTCTGTTTTTCTTAAAATGTGAAAGATTTCCCCACAAATTCATTCAAATGAATATTTTGACATATATTGACTCTATTTTTACAATCTTCCTCTTTCTAATTATTCCATCAAGTGTGGCAGCTAAATAAGGAAAATTTTCATACATGAATATTCCTTGGTATTCTAATTTTTGATAAATTTATCTTTTCTGGCAAAGTTTTCATTCATTTTGCCTCACTTTATACACAAAATATGGGGAAATTTCCCCAAATTATTTCTTCTAGTAAAAAGTAATTTAAAGCCCATGTTATGGAAATACGATGACGTTAAATGGATTTATCTCTCTTCTCCAAAGAACAGTTTTAATAATGAACGACAATTTCTCTTAATCTTTGTTTCTTGCAAGTGAAGAACTTTTCAGTCCTGGGGATAAATTTCCATTCGTTGATAATAACAGTAAAATTTTTTATCCAAATATATTTTTCAAAACTATAATTAAGAATTCTTAAATTCCGTTAAATATTTTTAAAACAAAATTTTCTTGGAAATTACAAACGGTACTGAAATGTGTATAATAACGATTTCAAAATAAATTATTGCACTGGTGTAATGTTTTGTATTTAGCGGTCCGAGAGGAAAATCAATTCCAAAACATCATTGATTAATAAAAAAGTTACTTTAAAAATTAGTTTAAACATACATAGAAAGAGAGATATTCACTATTATATACGCTTAACTCGAAATATTTTTGATTAAAATTCATGAAACGCTTAATGTTTTGTGAGTGACATGAGGAAATCTATCAATTATGCAAACATGTAGTACTTGATAATGTTCTTCTCTATTGGCTTGTATGTAAAGAAGGAACAATCACACACACACACATAAAATATCTTCTCTAAATTGTTTACGAAAAAAGAAGAAAAACTGTATTTGAATTATGAAAAACACGAGACAATTGATATGCATATGACGTCCGAGATAAAATTCCTTAAGTGCCTGTAACACAATTTCTAGCTTATACATAAAAATGGAGATGCATTCTGAAATTTCGTTTGTTCACTCACCATATTTCAGTGTGTTTAGTTCTCAAAATGACTCAATGAAAAAGATATCTAATTAATACTCGATTAACTTCTTAGAACATAATAAATAAAAAAATTCATATCTAATCTTCCATCTCACACATAAAAAGTTATCTGGGTTTCTTTTTACGTTCAGTGTAAGTTTTTGTTTAGTTTCAAATATCTCTTTCCTTCTATACTATTAGTAATTACATTTTTACAACGCGAAAGTCTCTTTTAAAGGATTTCTCTTGTTACATAATTCATGGTCTTCATATCTTTCTAATCAATTATTTGTATCGCGTTAGACAATTTGTTTTACAATCAATATATATTAAATAAAATCATGGTCTCTAAACAAATTTTCGATATCATAGAAATGAATCTATTACTTTTTAAATTATGCTGAAAAGGGAACTTATTTTTTAATAGAATGTTTGTGTCCTTCTCTCCACTGGTAATCATATACTCTACTGGCAATCTTGATAATAAAATAAAAAATAAATGAAGGAATTCCTAAAATTACTAATAATACTAATAAAAAATAAATGAAGAAATTCCTAAAATTACTAATAATACTAATAAAAAATAAATGAAGGAATTCCTAAAATCTATCAATTATATAATCTCATAAGTTTCAATAAAAATATTATTTAAACTTATGAGAACTGTACCCAAATTAAACAGTGCACCGCACACTATTACTAGTATTATCACTTGGTTTCAGAAATATTATTAAGCAATGAAATTGGGTTCGAAAAAGATCTCGAAGATGTAGAGAACCAAACAACAAAGGAGAAGTAAATAGACTTAATGCCGTAATCAAAAAGAAATGCATTGAAAATTACTCCAATAATTGAGAAATAAAATCAATAATTTAAACTTTAAAGAAAAATCTATATGGAAAATGACATAAAATCTAGAGAAAAATATTATCTTCAATAGACCTCCACACGGATTTTCTGACCTTGTGTATTCAAAAAAGAGAAAGTTGAAGCTTTTGTGGACTCAATGGAGAGTCAATTCACTGAAATTTTCATCCTTGTTTAAAGAAGACTTTGGAAATACTGTTCTTAACGAAATTAAAAATTCTTCCAAGAATAATCCTCCTCTTAATAACATTGAAAGTAATATTAATAAAATTCTTAATATTATCCAAAAATTAAGTAAAAGAAAAACTCATTAACAAAATATTGGCATTAATAAAGTAACAAATATAATGATAAAAAATATTTCAATGCATTTTGTTAACGCATTACAGAATATTTTCGATGGATGTCGCAAACTGAAGCATTTCTCGTCCTCTTAGAAAACAACAAGTATTACAATGATTCAAAAGACAAATAATTATAACAGGATTTTTAAAGATCCTGTTATTCCTAACAATTATCACCTCATTACTTTACTCTCTTGCTTAGTGAAAAATATATGAAAAAATTATTCTTCGAAGAATCATGCCATTTCTACATATTCTTCCCCCTGAATAATATTGTATCCGCCAAGATCACTCCACCATTAAACAATTGCTGAGAGTCTTAGAATTTGTTGGTCAAAGTTAATATCTAGAGCAATACTCTGTTTTACTTTTCATTAATATATGCAAAGCCTTCTATAGGGTAAGGTAGGCTGAGCTCTTAAATAAACTAATGAAACTTAGTTTTCCTGTTGATATTATTTTACTTATAATAGGCTACATTGAAAGAAGAACTTTCAAAATTAACGATGATAATATCTACTCTTTGGAAAGAAATATCCAAGCAAGTACCAGTAAGGAAGCCTACTGGGCCCTATTCTATACCTCCTTTTCAATACTGACATTCCCATTGACAGAAATTATCCAAACTCTGTTATTGGACTTCGTTGCTGATAAAACTGTAATTATTAAAAAATCAAAATCTGCTAACGTTGCTCTCCTTAATGTAAAATAAAATGAAAGATATTGGAAATTGGCAGAACAGAGCAGGTGCTGATTTCTGAAGAATTTTCTTCCACTCATGTTAATTTTGACCATGGTCTTCCAACAATTGGTCACTCTTAAAATGCCAAGAACCTTTCTAGATAGACAACCCATATAAGTTAGGTCTGTCTCTAATTTCTTACCAGAGGGCATGGCTAAGAACATTTTCTGTGTTGAACGTTCTTCATTCATTTTAATAACATAACAGCCACCCATTTAATTTTTTAATTCTATTAGTTCTAATAATTTAAAGGTTACTTTGAAAATATGCTTGTTATAAAATTAAAGTTAACTTAATAATTATATACTAAAGGAATATCTAAATTTTCTAGTATGTAACCTTTTGCTTATTAAGAAGATAAAATTTTAAAAGAAGTGGTTATAACCTCAGAAAAGTTTAGACTCTGAGGAACTAGTTGTATGTTTACTTCCTATAACTATTAAGAACAATAGAAGAATCTATTAGTTTTGCTTATTTTGTCATATTTATATTCAATATATATTTCAATCACATATAAAATTTTGTATTTGAATGATGTAATAAATCTTGCGTAATTGCATATAAATCTACTTGGAGACTGGAGTACTATCAACAAAGTATATCAGTCTTATATTTTGCACAAAATTGTAAAAGTGATCCAGAAGTATGACTATTATCTTAACGTTTAAAAAAAAACAAAAGATGTATAATCAAACCAGCATGATTATCTGTGTGTGTTTAATTTTAAGTCTTGAAAAGTATGAGTCAGTAATTCGTTATATTTTCAAAAATTAATTATAGTCATATGCTGAGTAGAGTTTGATTCATAATAATAAAGAATAGAGATAATGGTCATTAGTTGTTTTCAAAAGTACTATAAATCATTAACCTACCTTTAACGTAAAATAGATCTTAAAAAATATAATTGATTCAGGCATTGAGAAACATGACAATTTCATGTTATCTGTTTCTGTGTCTCGTACGTATAGTGTTAACTTTATTGCCTGAAATAGGATATATTCATCCTGATGAGTTCTTCCAGGGACCAGAAATTGTTTATGGTTGGAAAATATGTCTTATTATTTCACTGGTGTCTTGAGATTGAACCCCGATCATCTGCTCCAGAAGATTTTGGTTACAATTCAATGACTTGGCGTTGTAAATGATGCGATAAATTTATCTGGATAACAAGTTTATTTTACTGAATATTTTTACTTTTTTCTTTTTAACTTTCCTTTTATACAAAATACAAATAAAGTTTTTATCCATTTGTATTTTATATGGTGCTAAGATATAAATGAACTATTCTGTTTTTTCTTTATATTTCAAAAAATAATTATTAAAGTTTGCAGAATTCTACGACTAAAGCGAGAAAGATCAATGTGATAATACAGAAATACCCGTTCTTTTTTTCTTAAATGCGTTTTGCTTATATACAAGAAATGTAAATTCACAAATCGACTTGCGAACTTCGTTTCAAATTAAACTAAGAGATAAGAAACCATAGGGTTGCTAAAACTAAATTTTAACAATATTCACATCTTATACCATCAAATTATTGCAACTGCTTTCTTCAAGTGCGCATACATTAGAGCTTCCATCTGGAGCCAATGTTCAGGGCTCTATCTTGAGACACTAGTTATTATTTAACTCATTTATCATATATGATATATAGAGATTTGTAAAATCCTATTTTAGCTCACCGTTTGGTGAAAGTAAAAAAATAGTGACAACATTTTCTTGCCAACCAAAATTATGTGGTTTTGTGTAATTTTGAGCATTGCTATTTTGAATAACAACATATTGCAACTATGCTTTAAAATAAAATGCGAGATGTTCATTTTATTCAATTTATTATATATTATAAAATATATAAAATAGAACATGAAAAAGTATTATTTCTTATATTTACTAGATATGCAAATATCTATATTTCTTTTCAATTAATCGAACAATATAGATTAATCAATAATGCTAATGATATCATTTTTCTATTGAGTTTTAAAAATTTGTTTTTCTATGACACTTGCAGCATATTTAACACACACAATCCTTAGTTTTCCAACTTAAATTCAAATTCAGAATAAATAACTTGAATGAGTCATTCCATTTGAATCCATTCATGAAATCCTTTTGTTCATTAACATTCATACTTTAAAAAAAATAAAAATGTTCTTATATTTTAAAAAATTTTTAAACATTGTATTGATTTTTATTCTTAATATTGGTTGATTTTATTCACTTAGAGTATAAATAATTTGCTTTTTAAATGCTTAAAAGGAAAATGATTCTTATACCTCATAATTCTAGTAGAATCATTTTTAAAATATTTGGTGCATAAACTTAAGGGCACTATTATTTCTTATTTAAATTTTGAAAAAAATTATTTAATTTTTTAGATTTATGTTTTATTTTCTAAGTATATCACTTTAAGTAATTTTAACAAAAAATTTTCTTCATCTGTACTCATTTAAAAAGTTCTACCTATTAGTTATCATAGAATTACAAATAATAAATATTCATTTTGAAATTCATTGTATTAAGGAATCCAGTTTGGTGTTGTAATCTGCTGATTTGGTTCGGCATTTCACTTTCTACAATAGGGTGGGCTCAAATAGGATTCAGACATTATTTTAATTAATTAATATTTGTTTTCTATTCAGGTGATGTTCTTGAAATTAAAGCTTTCAAGACTTGGGAATTCCAATCTGTAAAACCAATTCGAAATATTATTTTTCCATACTTCATTACAGGCATTCCTGCTATGTTTATTGAACTGTCTAATATAAGTACATTTGTTAAAGGAGCTAGTGTTTTTCCTTATTTATTATTAGTATTGCCAAGGTTAATAATGTGCTGTTTCTCATTCTTTATTGATATCCTTATATTCAAAATGTGTGTTATGTTAAAGAAAAATTATATTAACTGTTTAATTATGTATTCATCATCATATGTGACACTCACGTATTTAACAAAAACATTTTCCAATAGTTTAGAAATGCTTCTGTTTGCATTTTTAATATTTTTTGTCACTAAATTATTTAAAGAAAAATACTATAATGCTGTTACAGATTTTAAAATAAGAACTTGTTGTAATGTAAGTTTTGTTATTGGTGTAATTTTTGCCGCTGGTGTATTTAATAGACCTACATTTATATTGTATGCTGTGTTTCCAATATTTTCATTACTATTTTTTACAAATAATTTTAAGAACAATATTTTAAAATTGTATTTTATTTTATCATTTTTAATGGGTATTTTTTCAACAGCTTTATGTTTCTGTTTCTTAGATACATTCTATTACCGAAAATTTCATTTTTCTGAAATTAGTTTTGATATTTCTAGATTATTTATGGAGTTAATCATAACACCAATAAATTTTATATCCTACAATATAAATAGTAAAAATTTAGAAGCTCATGGGTTGCATGCTTGGTACTCACATATGGTGATAAATATACCCCTCCTTTTTTCAATTAATGGCATATTCATTATGTTGGATATCATGAAAAATATTAAGCTTATAATTCAAAATCCATCTCTCGCAATTAAAAATGCTAGATATTTTCTCTCTCTATCATTCATATTTCCTTTATGTTTATTTAGTCTCATCCCTCATCAGGAGCCACGGTTTATTATACCATTACTTTTCCCCTTGATTTTATTAGGACGAGAGAATTTTACGAAGAAAAAATGCTGCTTGCTTTGGTATGCATTTAATATCATATGCTTTTTATTTTATGGAATATTCCATCAAGGTGGTATTTATTTATCTACTTCCACACTGCATAGTATTTTACAAACTCATGATAATAGTATTGTCATTTTTTATAAAACATATATGCCTCCTAGGTTTTTATTAGGTTTATCTGAAAAAGAAAATGTTTTTATTTCTGATTTTGCTGGTATTGATGAGAGGCAATTTAAAGCTTCTATACAAAGCATTGTTAGTGAAGATTACAGCAATATTTTTATTATCATTCCTTTTGAAGTATTACATTTATTCGAGAACTTTTCAATGTTCTCCTTGAATTATGAACTCAGTGATCACAAATATATTTTTCCACATATAAGCACAGAAACACTACCTAGTATTAGGGAAATTGAACTTTTAGTTAAAGGTAAAGTACCTATTATAGAAAAATTTGAAATAATGAAACAAATGTTTAGTATTCATATTTTGATGTTTAAACATCTATAATTATCTATTTTAAGATAAAGCATTAAAATTTGTATAATTTTTATGGAAATAAATTTATGATCAATCAGTATGAAGTTAAAATATAGTTTTGTTCTTTTTCCATCAGTTTTAAATTTTAAAGCAATTAAAGATAGGTTTTTTTTTTTTATAATATCAGATATCTCTTTCATTATAATAATTTTTTTCTGAATCTTAATGAAACTCTACCTTACAATATTTAAATCTTTTTAATGGATTTAATTTTTAATGTATTGTTAGAATAACACAGTAAACTTATTTTTTGTTAGTTATTCAATGTAAAACAATATAAAATTGAATACAAAATTAATTTTGTTTTTTAATTAGTTGTTTTCTCTTAAATTTACTACATTTCATGAACAATGTACCAACATGTATAAGTTTTTCACCATACTGCTTTAAAGATCTTTATAAAAGTATCTTTAAATTTAAAATTTTCATTAATCTATTGAAAATATTATAAAATACCTTTGTGTAAATTTAAAAAAAAATGTTATTATTTTTTTGTTAACTAAATAATATCAAAATATTTTTCTTAGACTAATTTTCTGTATTCAAACTCAAAATTATTTCATTATATTTAATTATAAGAAATATAGTTTATATTTAGTAATTATAAACAGTATTGCATGTATTTCATTCAGAATTCATTCTTAATGTAATAAAAACTCATACAACTGATTAATTGTCGATACATAATTAAATTCATTAAATATTTCACACATAGAAGCATTGGTAAGTCTATTTTTTAATAGTTTTAAGTAAATTAAGTTTGTTTCAAAATTGATAAATTGCTTAGATAAAATGCAACTAATATCTGTAGTACAATAGACAAATTGTAAGAGATTTATAGTCATCCCCAATAATTTTTTTTTAATTATCTCACCTAAAATCCAAAAGAAAATTCTCAAAGAATTATGCAATTTATGAACGATATATCAATTTAAAAATTCCTACTTATACTGTTATTCAGTTTCTTCATAGAGAAACATTTGGATACCACTTATTGATCCATTTATAACTGAGTAAATATCGAATGAACAATTTATTACTTTAAAAAGTCCATTTTCATTTAAAACTATTTTTACTTTAGCTAATGTATTTCTAGCAGTTGATAAATGTTCTCTTTTAGAACGTAAATGTGCTTAATCAATTTATTCTATTTATCAAAAAACTTTATAATCACATTTTTAGTAAATTTATTGTTAGTTTCATCAATATTTAATAAATTTAATTTATTTATTAAACATTCTTTCATGCTTCTTGCTACTTTACAATATGTTATATGTATTGCACCCGTTTTTCACCTCGCTAATCTTGACTAATTCATCATTAGCCAAATCTGAGCTACCATAATAATTTTGAAACTAAAGTAAAAAATGTTAACACAGTGAAATGGCTCTGTAATCAGTTGTGCAATCGCATATAAAACATTTGGAAACTGTTTATTCTGGGAAAAATCTGTGGGAAGTATTAAGTGTAATCATCTTTCTTCTTCTATTATGTTGTTTTGACAATGATTTCTTATATTTTAATGATTACTGTAATTTATCTTTCTTAAGCACAAAAGTGCAAATTCATTCACTTTCAGTTTCTCACACAATGGATGCAAATCCCCATTCACATCTTTTCTAAGTATCTCACAATGTCATTTATTTCTAACAGTAATGTAAAAAGAGATTAATTGGCTGCAATCAATTTCACAGCTGACATTAAAGGTTTTTTTTAATGTAAATCCAAACTTGAAATAATATAAAATTTTCAATTATTAACTACACTAATACCCACAGATTCGCTTTTAGAACCTTATTAAGAGAAAATTGATTTTGCGATTTTTGAACTCGTGTCATCATTTAATTGTTATATGCACAAATAATGTTATTAGGAAAATAAATCTATTCTGCGGATCAATTAAAATTTGAATTTGCTCTTCTTAATGGAATTGCTTTTACTTTATAATGTATTAAGGAAAATTTTATTCATGATTAAAAATTTATCTTAAATGTGATTTTTTTAATTAAGATTTCAAATTAGATTCCACAAACTTTTAAAAGATGGAAATATGTACCCAGAATGGAAAAATGGAACACTTTGAATATGTTCACATTTATTTTAAAGTATTTTCAAATAGAATTGTCTATAAAAAGAAGAGTATTTTACACTTTAATCTTAAGAAATGAGGAAAAACAAAATTAGGATAAAATCGCAGCTAAATTGCTTACAAATTTATCAAAAATGCGAAAACCTCAGTTGTTCTTATATATATTTAAAACATCTAAAGTGCTTTAGATTTTACAGTTTGATATATATGTGTTAAAAAAAATTATGCGGTGTATACAATTAATGAGTATTTAAAATAAGATTCTTATTTTTTCAAGGAAAATAATTTTAGATATAATTACCAATATTAGTTATTAAAGAATTTTTCTCTTATATATGAGATATGGATTAGTAATTGAATATGGAAAAGTAATTAATAAAAAAATTAAAGCTTTGTCAATCTTATAAACTTTTGAGTGAAACTGGTGGAAAACATAGATATTTTTTTATCAATTCTATTGATTCCAGAACATTGTAGTCTTGATTTTATTATTTCTTAGACTAAGCTTATATGCTCATCACACTGGCCTTCAATTCATAAGTTCAACATTTAAAACAGATATTTTCAATAGTTTAAAATCTACTCCATTCCATGGATTTTTTTCAATCAGTCAGTAAAATGTGACTATAAAGAAATAAAATAAACCAACATTTATTTATCATAATAGTAGTGTTTAAACTCTCGATCTATTATGACATTTATTTTTGAATGATATTTTATACTCTAAATTATGAAGTACTTGTTCCATGGTAGGTGTATAGTTTCTGTGAATATATATTAACTAATAAATTTCAAAAATTAAAAACTCACTTAATTTTGCTATTTTAATTAATATAATTTTTAAAAAATGTACATTTAAAAAACATAAAAATTCCTTATCATTTTTAATGACAAAATCAATTCATCAATTATAACTTAAACTTGTATGATTCTTTTTATTTAAAACAAACAAACAAACACACACACAGAGAGAGAGAGAGATAATAAGTAAAACTATAGCTTTTATTAATTTTCAGTAAGAAATAGTTTTTTGAAATAAATGAATCTTTAAAAGAAAAAAAGATTTACTCTAAGATTTTAATATTAATTTTAGTTCTTTGAATGATAGCTTTTACAAAATTAAATGGAAAAAATAAAGCATATCATAATGTAGTGATGTGTCTTTAGTATGGTTTATGCTTTAAAATAAACATTATAAATATGAAGAATGCTGTGTAATTTTCTGTAAAATCGATTTTTTTTAAATTTATGTGCCAATAATTTGGGAAATCATTGTCAAAATTATATGCAATTTAAATCAATAAAAGTTATTTTGGGCAGTATCTTAAATTACCATTTTCTTTTTGCCTTTACATGCTTTATTTTGTTAGTTGTTAGAAGTTAAATTATCATTAGATAAATTGTTAGAAGTTAAATATCAAAGTTGTTAGAAGTTCAATTATAAAAATAATGATTACATCATTGGAAAATAGATAGAACTACAAGAAGCTATGTAAAGGAAAGATATGAAATTTTTGACTAGTCAAAAAAAGATACACATTTATTAAGAGGGGAAAATTGAGTGAAATTTTGAAATCAACAATTATGAAAATATATTTATATTACTTGTAAATTTAATGCAGAGCTTCTGAATGTTTATTTTTTCCTTAATGTGTTCCATTTTGTCAATTACATTTAAAATCAAATAACAGCAAACATACAATTTAATTAATCATAGCATCCCAAATTTTCAACTCTAAATATAAACATAAAAAAAATCAACAGTTCAGTATAAGAAAGATAAATTTGGTATAATTTCTGAAATCTATATAATCTTCTATTTAGATTTTACCACCTAATTTGTATTTTATTACACAATGATACAACATGTAAAATTCTTTACATATGCAAATTTATCAAATTATTTTTAATTCTTTATAATAATATTAATTGATATTCTTTATAATATTCTTTTGATATTTGCTGAAAATAATAATCCTTATCTTATTTTTTCAATACTATTAATATTCTAAATCTTTAGATTTTCATTTATTTATTTAACTTAAATTAAGGCTGAAACTCCAAACCTGGTCTTAGGAGGTTGAATTTGTATCCCTGAGATCCAACATTGATCCCTCAGAAGGATTGTTGAAAGTTTTCTTTCTCTTTGATCTAATATCTACAGCAAACAAGCAAAATCCAAATTAAGATCATTTTAGGTAGCTAGTTCTATAAATTATGAGTTGCATTCTTAAATATCCAGCATAGGAGTGTACCGACAGCAGTTGTACAGACAGTGGAACTTTTATTAGGATTCACTAATGTAATCCTGACACTTTTAATCTTTAGAAGCGAGTTAACTGCAATTAATATAGAACTTCATGCTATCATGTCTTTGATTGTGATTTTGGACAACTATGGATTTTATTGGACACCCGTGGTACTTTACAACATTTTGACTGGTCATAAGAAAACAATAAAACCAGCATATCCATCATGCTCAAACTGTGGATCTCTAAGCCCCATAATGCTATCTCCAGTGGATTTTGTCATAGTTTTCTCACTTGAAAAATGTGAATATAACTTACAACTTATTAAAAAAATCCTTTCAGAAAGAAAATATGCAGCCCATTATCAAAAGTGTCTACAATAAATTTCAGATATTAGGGGCAATATATTACAGTATGTTAAATCCAACTAATAAACATTAATTCTTTTCTTTCACTCCAGGAAAATGAAATATTGAAGAAATTGCATATTTTTTTTTAAGATTTTTTTCTTCATTTAAGTTACTCAAAATTCACTTTGATTCAAAATAATTTTTAATCGCTTATTTACTTTAGCTTTAGAAAAAATTCTACAGAAGTTTTATAGATATGAAACTAAGGAGGCGAACTCTTGAGATTGCAACAACTACCTTATGAATCATGAAGCAAAATGAAATAATCCTAGTTATAAAAAATTTGAGTGGGAAGAAAAGTTTGAGTGGGAAGAAAAGTTCCATGGAAACAAAATATTTCATAAACATCCACTAGAGAATGTATTATATAAATTTCATATCTCGATTTTAGCAAATAAGGATTTCCTACAGTACTAGATCAAGAAATAAAGTCATTGCATACTGATTTTAAAGTACTTATCAATTCTAATGCAAATGTACTTAGCTTTAACAGTTCATGTACTATTTCAACTGATATACTCATCAATAGAAAGTGAAAGTGAAGCTGCAGAAATTGAAGAGGACTTGATGTCAGTTGTTAAAATATTATTTGATTAAAGGATCTTAAGACATTTTTCAATAATTTTTATTTTAAAGATTGTTTCAAAAAACTTTTCAGTGATTAATTGAGAATTTTTTTTAAAGTAAAATGAACACATAAAAATTATTGACTTTTCCTAACTCTTAATTAAATTAATATGTAATACTTTTTTTTAGTTATAGAACTAAGTGATAAAAGTCTTGATTTACAAATAAAATTAAATTTTGGTGCATTTCTATAACAACTGCACTAATTGGGATATAAATTTATAAATATTTTTAAAACCATAGCAAATCATTCAAATCCCATGATTGTGTTTCTATAAAATTCAAGAGCAGAAACAAATTTTGGCTTATTCTAAGAAATATTTATCAAAATTATATGATTTATTAAAGATTGTACTTAAAATATCATTAAAAATGATAAACTATATCTTTCACAACTTATTAATTAGCTAATACTAATTATATGCACTTATAAATGAATCTGACAATTTTTTTAGTAAAAATGAATCATTTATAACATTCTTTAATTTTTATGTACAGTAATACAACTATGTTTCATTCATATATGTAATTATTCATATTTCCTTTATCAGTTCATTTACTTGTATTTATGTACATATATAAAGTAAATGAGCTTTGGAAGTTAAATCTCATAATATAATTTTACAAAATATTTTTGTGAATATTTAAATCCATATTTTATATTTGATACATTTTGATCTGTATCAACATTTTTTTCTTATTGCAATTGAATCAGAAATAAAAATGAATACTACCTAAAAGTGCTGCACTAGAATATTTATAAAGGTCTATTTCCTTTGACATATTTGAAATGATTATAAAACTAATCTATCTGTAGTTCCTGAAGTGATAACTTGATTGGAGCGACTTTCTTCTTCCCTGCACTTTTTCTTGCATTCTAAAAGTTTCTGCAAATTACTCCACATTTTCATTTGTTTTTCATTATGAGTTTGGTTTTCCTTCGTTTCTTTTTGTTGCTCCTTCAAAACTTTAGTTTTTGCTTCTTGTTCTTGTATGTTTTTATTATATTGTTCCCTAAAAATGAGATTATGTTCATTTATTAGTTAAATTTTTCTTAAATTCAATAAATACACATGCTATATGTCTAAAATACGTTATTTTGTAATACAATATAAAAAGCTATTAAATTCAATCTATATTAAAAGAAGTTTTTCATTTTTTTCATTATTACAACTGCATTAAAAGTGAAAAAATTATGGTGATCTTTCTATCATTATTCAAGTACATGTTCTCAATGATTTCTGTTGGATGTTTGCATTTTATATCTGTTAATAAATTATTTATAATTATTAATATCCATAGTAATAACCTATTATATACTTATATTGTGATATATTAGCACAACACCAAATTAAAATTAATATTTAACATATTTTATTATTAAGTTGTTACATTACTTTAAATTTTATAAAATGTATGAAATCTCAAAAGAAAACTTCAATTGTTTATATTGAGAATGGTCTAATGCAAACTTAATTTTCATAATTTGTAATAATCTACTTTTTAGATAGCTTTTGATACTTGAATACAGTTTTTATAAAATTACATGCACAAATTCTTTACTCCAAATGAAACCTTTAAAAACTAAAAATAAAATTAAATATATATAATATTGAGTATTAAAGAAGAAATTTATTTTCACAACTATTGTACAGTTCTGAGTAAAAACTAATTATTTTCATTAGTGCCTGCCTCACAACACTTAAAAGGATACTATTCACAATTTATATCATAAGTTTAAAATTCTTTATAAGTAGCGGAAAAATTATTCAAATTTTTTCCAGCACCTATAAATAATGGATAAATATGTAAATAATCTATTTAACCAAAAGTATTTAGTGATAAAAAAGTTCTCTATATATGATCAATTAATAAAAGAAATTCAAAAATTTAATTATACTTGAATATAGATGAATTTTAATATAGATGAATGATTAAAAGAACTCATGATTCTTACTTGAGAACCACTGAAGATTTCATTTAATTTACGTATTTTGATAAGGATATCATTGTGGCCAATTTATAGTTTGATTACACAATATGATTTTTAGTTGAATTATAAGATTTTAGGATTGCAGGCAATAAAATCACTCTTGTCACCAATTTTTTTTTTAACATAGTTGATTAGCGATCACAAATCACAAGATTTGTGCTTCATATACATAGAGAGATTTAAAAAAAAAAAGAAAGAGCAAACTATATTGTCTAATGTACTTATATATATATATATATATATATATATATATATATATATATATACTATGATCTTTATGCAAGTGGAGCTAATTCTTTTAATTTTAAAAATTATTTTTTATCTACTTTTAATTTAATTTGATTTAACCTGTAATAAGATAATTGAATAATTGGTTTAATTCTACATCTAAAGTGGATTCAGAAATCAAGGCAACTTTGCTAAAAAACATTTTCAAAAACATTTTAAGTTTCAAGTCTAAAATAACCTAGCTCCATTTGTTAGGGTCTCTCATTTTGCTTATGAAGTCTAAAGACCCTTTATGGAGCTGAGTAATTCTTTAGTATCAAGAATATCTAAAGAAGTCAATCAACTTAGGGCAAGAGCATCATACTCTTATACAATATAAATTGCTGTTTCTAAGCTCTTGTGGCAATTTTTATCCATGGTACTGAAGGAGACATTTCTACTCTTTCAGTTGATTTATTCTGGATTTCCTTAACTTGTAAAGAGTGGTTTAGCTCAGATTTTAACTGTATGAGCAATGTTTTAAATCTCAGGAAATAAAAATAAAAAAAAAATAAAAAAAAAAAATCCACCCAATATTGCCCAAGTTACTGGGTAAGACACTATAATTATACATCCATTTTAAGCATGGGTCACATAACACCAAGGTTACTAGAGGAGGTTCTACAGCTTCACAAGAAGCTGTCCTTTCCTAATAAGAAAAGACTTCTGTGGCTACCTAACACTTGAACATGTACCTGATAGCTGGTAAAGAAAGCAACAGGAATGGTTTAGTTAATTGAGCATTATTTAAAAGAAATATATTCTTTAAAAAATTGGTAAGTGGCCATAAGAATTAAAAATGCAATATTTTTTCATCTTTATCAGCTCAATTCCTAAAGTTTTGTTTAGTTGAAAAAATATCACTGAATACAAATTTTTAAGTAAAAACCAAATTTTTTTCTAGTTGAATAATTATGATACATAATTGTAATATATCAGTATCATTCAAAGACAAAATTTCTATAAAAGTAGAAAGTACAAGATTTTACTATAATCATCTATTTTTAAATTAAAACCATTAATTTAGAGATAATACATTTTACAAATTCCTATAAAAGTTTAAACATTTATTAGATTTTTGTTACATAAAAGTGCTAAATTTAATTTTTAAGTAATTTGTTTAATTTTTAATGATATAACCCTTTATTATCAGTTACACAGTTTTGAGATCATTACATTTTAAATCATTGTTGTAAATTTATTAAAAGATAGTTGTAAATTAAGTGGGGCTCACATGAGTTTGTTAGCATAGCTTGTCCTTACTTGAACGTTGTTAACTCACACGCAAAACCCAACTAACCAACCATTCAACTATTTTAGTTTTCAGAATGGGAAATATTGGTTTACACTAAAATTGCTTAATATCAAGCAAAAAATATACAATTTCTCAGTGAAGTAGTTTCAAAAGATATTTTTTTTATTAGAACAGTTACAATGCTTAAGCTCAAAAGAAAATAATATTTTATAAATATTTGATTGAAATATATTGCTGTAAAAATAAAGACTTTTTTTAATAGAATTCAAATAACTTCTAATCAAATTTTATATGCTTAGTGAATATTATGCGATATGTTGAATGATTTAAAGTAATAATAATTTTTTTTTTTTTTTTACACTTGAAAATGTTTTGGATATCCTAAAGAAAACATTATAGAAAATGCTGATTAGATACTGGATAGAGCAATTTGTAAAAACGTTTGAAAAGCGATTAGAAAATAAAAATAATTTTATTTACATAACAGTTAGCTAAAAAGTAAATCTGTGACATTTCTATAATTTGAACTAATAAAAAATGTTTTCAGCAAGAAAAATCATTCTAAATTGTTATATTTTTTTTCAACAAGTGTATATAAAATGCCAATATGAGATAAACTTACTATCTCAGTGTATGTGGTTAAGGAAACTATTTTACTTGTTAATAGCAATAGTGAAAAGAACACAAAATAATGTATTAAGGCATTAAAAAAAGGTTAAATTAATTTGCATTTCCAAGTAAAGTGAGATTTTACAGATGAGGGAATATTTTAGTATTAATTCAAGTGATAAATGAAGCACAGGTGTGAAAGATTTGACAAAGAAATCACTTAATAATTAATCACTTCTTAAATTCATTATTTTCAACTTGTCCACAATTAAAATAATCATAATGCTTTTAAAATCACTTCAAATTTTATAGATCAATAGTTTTACAACAGTCACAGTTTCAAATAAATTAAGGTGTATTGAGTTGATGCAAATTTAAGCACTTTTAAATGGAAATACAGGAATATAATTTTTTGCAGAGAAAAATTTTTAGAGGAATAATTATTAATTCAAAGAATGATCTTTTCTTAAAACTAATGAGCAAAGCTCTAGTTAAGAAAAGTTTTTGATATAAGTACTCCAATAACTGCTTTATTCACTAATAAAAAATAACACAAATTATTCAAATACAAATGAATTTGTTCGCTTCTAATTTATATGTACATTTATTTTTATGTTTACAAAAGTACTTTATATAAAAGTGAGTACCTTATTGATTTTTTCTTATCAGCAGCATCACTTGAAACATAGGATTTAATTTCTTCGGCAACTCTATCATTTTGTATTTGAAGCATTTGAATTTTAACATTCAATGTGTGGTAAAGATGTTCTGCTTCTGCAATTTCTTCCTTATAGCTATTCACATCCTAATAAGAAATATATATATATATATATATATATATATATATATATATATATATATATATATATATATATATTAGAGTTAAGAAATATATTGATTACTTTCTAAAAAACTACTAGTAAAAATTTTTACCATAATGATAAATTGACATTAAAAATTAAAGATTAATTCCATAAATTCCTTACTTTTCATCAGTTCATACAGTTTGAATTTTCTTAGCATTCCATTAATGTTGTTTAACTCAAGGTTTTCTAAATTAATTTGCTTACTCTTTCTACTATTAAAAAAAATCAAGAATATTGAAGAATAATTTGACATTTAGATATGTATCATAAATGACACATTTTCTAACTTTTGTTTTATTTTGTGGAGTTGCTTTTATAATCAAATTTAATTGAAGTATTTGGCATAGACTTTTCTTAGTGATGTAAAATTGCTTATTATCAAAGAAATTATAACATTAAAGAATTTATTGCAGTATAAATTAAATAATAAATAACATTAAAAAAATTTTAACTTATGATTTGCATTTTTAAAGCATAAAGTATTTTCCAAAATGTTTTGAAATAAAAATTATAAAATCTGTATCTTTCAATTTTACTAAATAAAATTATTCATGTTATATAGCTTTAAGGTTATTATTTTCAAAAGTATATATATATATATATATATAAAACCAAACTTTCAGTATATTATACATGTTAATCTTACTTTCAGTTTTCAGTTGATCGAATTGCTATTATTAGTATTATTAGTATTATTAATATGAATTATTAATATGAATTACTAGTATTATTAATATGAATTACTAGAAAATAATGCAAATGAAAAAATTTAAGTAATCAATTACCTGTTCAATTTTTGATATATTGCTTTCCAATCCTAATGCACATGAATCATAAGTTTGTTTCTTCTGCTCATATTCAAAAGACATATCCTGAAAAATTGAAAAAAAGAAAATTAGTTCTTCAAAGAAGTTTGCATACCAGAAAACAAAATTACTTTTTTAGATTTACAAAACATTCGAATAAAAATATGAGCTGTTTTAAAAATTAAGATACAAGTCTTCAAAAGCCTATTTAAAAAATATCTATGAATATATTTTGTTTGATGTTGTTGTTTATATTCAAATAAGTGTTTTACATATAAAAAATATGTTTGCAAACTTAAAATACTTTTATTTTTTTTACAGAAAAGTACAAACTTATTGTTTAATGTCTCAATGCCAACAGAATTTAAAACTTTACAGAGTTAAATGGTATATCATTTTTTTTTTGTTTTAATTTTACTGTCTGAAAAATGCATGCAATTAAAATATCAGATATTCATATTTGTTTTCATTCTAACAAGTTCATGATCACAAAGTATGACCCATATATAATATTTACCTAGTTAATACAAGAAAAACCAGAAAAAAATACTAGAAAATTTAGAATAAAAAAACATTTTGACTAATAGCAACGATATAGATAAAATCGCAGTAAGTTGTAAAGTATAACTATTACTACAAGTTGTGAAATGTCAGAAATGTATCTTTAAATTATCAGAATATTGTGCATCAGAACAAAAAATGATTGACAGAATCAAATGATCGTCCCTCATACTCTCACAACACGAGATAAGTCAGTATACCACTTAATAAATGTTAAATGTAGCATTGATTATTTACTTTTCCACCTTTATATAAATAAGGTACAGTCATCACCACAAAAAAAAAAAAAAAAAAAAAAAAAAATATTAATTACACTAAAGATCACATTGCTCTGTAACATGTGAATTGAGATAAAACATGACATTTTTATTCATCTTTATATTTATTTAATTTCACAAACACAAGAACATAAACACTTGCATAGCAAAAACATACAACAATCATAACAAACTTAGAAATCATTTCTTCTTTTACAACACATCTACAACAGCATTTTTTACATTCCTGCTAAAAAATCTAAACTCCTGTGGAAATCAAAGAATTAATTTCTTCTAAGGAAACCCTTTTGACATTAACACTCAGATTAATGTCAACTCCCTTAATGGACTGTAAGACTTGAGCCCTAAGTCACCAAGTCATTTATGAAGGATGGTATATGTTAATACCATACTCACTTGTAAATGAGATTAAATTGATTTTTAATGTAGACAAAGAATGACTCAAAAATACTTTATCGCTGTATACTAAATCTATTATGCACAATCTGTATATATGTAATTGCTCTTCTCATTATTATATCCTTTCATGTATAATAATACCTTTTCATCATAATACCTTTCCATATTTTACAATGTTAGCGTATATTTATTTCTCTGAGACTTTCTGTGCACTCTTTTTGAAATCTGTCATCTATTTATACTGCAAATAAATACATATTGGAAAGATTCTTTGGTATCTATGTTCTAATCTAATATAAATTATTTTAAATGATGCTTCAATTCAAATATCAATTAAAAGTATCTATTAATCATTTAGGCTTAAATCTTAGCATTGATATAAATCATCAAATCACATCAAGACACCAAGCTTTATAGAATTGCCTTAATTTTCTCTGGTAATATTTAAGCACATACAATGAATGCATATGCATATTGTTTCAAGTATATTTAGATATGCTAAATGTAAACATTAGTAACAATGGTGCTGAGACTAAATATAATAAAAATTATTTCAATTTTGTTCTTATAAATTAGCTTTCTTAACCAAAGGAATTAATATAAGCAATTTATAGACTTTCAGTAAAATATTTCAGAAACACTCGCATAAACAGATAAACTAATGCTAAATATTACAAAAAATTTCAGTGCTGAAATTCTAAATGTGCAATCTAAAATAAATTGTTAATAATAATAAAAAAACTACTATTGATCATTGATCATTTTTATGATAGTTTTCTAAAATATGGGGTGAATTTAAAAAACTTCATATAAATGACAAGATAATCATTCGCATTTTATAAAAAGAATACATTTAATCAAAAAGAAGTAAAAAGATATTTTTATATGGATTACCTGACACTGCTGTCGTAAAGGACGTAATTCTTTAATGACTGGTGCAAGCCTTGCTTTTTTCTCTGCAATTTTTAAATTCAGTTTTTGCACCATTACCGACATCTCTTCCAATGTCTGACCTTTTTTTTCATCAAGTTCTGCTTTAATTGATGATACTTTTTCTAATTCATCTTGAGCAGTATGAAATCCACTGACACCTTTTTGCATTTCAAGTTGGGCCTGTTTAATTCATTCAAGAGTTAAAAAGTAATATATTTTTATTAAATTAAAATTTGAAAGTTATTCGATAAAAATAGGACAGTTATGCTAAAAAGAATCATGAAATCTGTTCCATTAACAAGTTCATATTCAACCATTAATTTTGG
Source organism: Latrodectus elegans (assembly GCA_030067965.1). Classification (NCBI taxonomy): domain Eukaryota; kingdom Metazoa; phylum Arthropoda; class Arachnida; order Araneae; family Theridiidae; genus Latrodectus; species Latrodectus elegans. Next base: position 52,096,989 of record CM057813.1, read on the forward strand.
AAATATAACTTCTGTCATCTATTTATATTGCATATAAATACATATTGGAAAGATCCTTTGGTATCTATGTTCTAATCTAACATAAATTATTTTAAATGATGCTTCAATTCAAATATCAATTAAAAATATAACTTTAATATTTATGTATCTATTTTAATGTTAAAATTTACTAAGAGAAAATTGTACTGCTTATAACTTAATATTCAGATTATAAGGACCTATAAGGATAGTTATATCTTTATGTATTAATATAAATATAAATTTTTTTAAATATTTTTTTATAAGGAGCACAAATGTTAAAAGTGATTTCTAAGCATGTAATTTTTTTTTCAAATCCATGAAATAAAATTATTGTGTACATTTTATATACATATATAATGAAATTTACTATAAAAGTTATTTCACTCATTAAATAATGAGATGGAATTTAATAATTTTTATTATAATAAAGCAATTAAACAATTATTTTATTAATATTTAGAAAATTAATGTTTTAATTATTTGAATTTAAAAATTATTTAATACTGAAGTTTTTTAATAGTAATAAAACTACTTCAGTTAAAAAAATTTAAAATTACATATTTTAAAAAGAATAACCTATTTTTATCATCAACAAATGTAAACATAAGTGTCAACTGCGAAAATTATTTTAAAAAAATCAGCATCCTTCAATTAAATAATATAAAGTTCTACAATAATATTTACCAAAGTTTTTGTTAGAACTGCTTCCTTTTGCTGTAATATATCAACTGTTCTTGAAAGTATACCACATTCTGTTTTTAATTCAGCCATTTCTTGTCGTTTCTTCTTGTATATATTGCTTTTTCCCCTCAGCTTATTCACATAGCGCTTAAACTAATATTTTAAAATATATAAAATAAGAAAAATAGTATATAAATACAGTAAAATGATCAGATTTAAAACATAATTAATTCTTTTTAACTGCAAATGCTTATATGCACCTAAATGAATTATTTTTGAAAAATGCTCAATTACTTTTTTCTTTTATGTTCACAACATATATGATTTTATTGAAATGAAAGAAAAAAATGAATAAAAATACAAGATTTTTTTCCAAAATCAAAAATTCTTTTTTTTAACATTGAAAATAAAAGTGCAAAAATAATAAAAAATAATTCATGAAAAACTTATAAAATCAAACTGAAAAGAAACACACAACACTTATTATTTACTATATAAAATTATTTATTTTGACTAAAAAATTAATGATTCTAAAGATATTGTACTCAAACATTTCAATTACTAAAAATTAAAATCTTGTATTTTTATTCAGTCAAAAATAAATCTTTTGTTTGATAAAAACCATTTTTAAAATAATCATTTGATGAGATAATTAATCATGATTATTACTCAATACAAAAAAGGTTCAAAACTACTAGCATAACCTTCTCTTATGATGCTGTTATTAAAAGTGTGCTTATTAACTATATTCTAATAAATTACATTTGTCAATATCTCTTTGAATAAAATAAATGCAAACAATAAGAAAATGTCTATTTAATCTTTAGATTTTACTCTTTAATGATCATATTTTTGATTATCGCGATAAATCAACTACAAGTTTATTTCATGAAACAGTTGGAACAAAAACAGACTATATTCTTTATTTTTTATTTATGTTCAGACAACTTGATAAATAACATGGAAAATATAATGCAAATACAACTCATTTAACCTAATAGAAAATAATATATTCTTTATTAAAATGATCAATTATTTATATAATTGAAAATGTTAAATTTTAATTAGCATTATTATCATTTGAAAAATTTAAATTATTTACCACTAAATTAAGAGCCAGAAATTAAATTAATGATGTAAATAACTCATCTATACTTCAGATTTTTATTGACACATTTAAAACTGATAATTTTTTAACAAGTCACTCAATGCTAAAATTTTTGTCTTTGTAAGCTTATACCATTCGTTCAGAAATACATTTACACAGTATGTCCAATTTTAGGATTAATTTGTTAAGAAATATGGGCAAGAAGAGTTTTCATTCCATTATCATGAGCATTTCCTAACATCAAAAGAGATGTGGAAATTCTTGAATATAATAAATTCACGATAGCATTACTCAAAGAATGTTAAAAAAAAGTTTTAACTTAAAGTAATGTGGAATTTTCAATTATTTATTTAAAAATTCCACTAATTTAAAAGTGGTATTTCATTTCAAAATAGTGAAACAACTAAACTATTTTGGAAATTTTTAACTGAAAATGAATTAAGCTTTTCAAAAGGTTTTACTTTTAAGAATCTGTTTCCAAGTTGTCAATTGTACATTAAAACAGGTTCCATTTATTGTTAAGATAGAAAATGTTTTCTCTCCCTTTTGTTTTCAAATAACTCCAATGAATTAATTGCTTCTTCATATAAACTTTTATTTGGTTTAAAATCAAACTGTCAAAACAAAAGAGATTTTTTTTAATGCTTCAGCAATCAAATGCAAAATAAATACGCAGTTGCATCTTCATTGGTTTTATAGATAACCCATAATTTTTCCTTACTAATCATTTATTTTAGAAATATTCCCGAGATCCATCGCCATGTGTAGAAAACTCTTTAAATTGACGTATGAGAATTCCTTTTGTTTGTTATCCATTTAATTTCTTGGAAATACTGTAATTTAGAAATTTCAAAATGTAAATTTATTAAAATTTTTTAGATCATGAAGACTTTTGAGAAAATGATGGTAGAATTTATATATATTTTTCAATGCCATTTCATACACAATCACCTAAAAGTTGTAATTCTTTATTGAAGAAAAATAAACAACTAGGTTTGGTAAACAATACACTGAAGTTTGACAAAAATATGATGAACCTTTTAACTTTGAAACTTACTGAAAATGTCTCATGAATTCATAATATATATATCAGATATAAGATATATATCAGATATAAGGTATTTATAATATATATATAAGATATAGACCACATCATTATTTTGTTATGCAACTAATTTTTATCTAAATGGAGTCTTTCTTATTTTTAATTTTGAAATCTCATTTTCATCTTAATTAATTGCTTTCAAACAAACTAAATTCTAGTCCTTTTCTTCAATTTTCCAATCTTTTATGTAACAAACATTTAATATAAACACTCTTTATTTGATTTCTCTCTAAATCCACCAAGAAGCATGCTATGTAGGCTTCTTTATTTCCTTTTATATTGAAAATTAACTTAAGTTTTTAATGCAATTATAAATTTTCTCAGCAATAATTACAATCGACAGTAATTTTATTAGATTCATGAAATCAATATGATATGTCACTCACATGCTTCACACATTTATATGTATCATTCAATGAAGTATATCAATTAAAATTTGATATTTTACATAGTGGCAAAAACAACTAGATTTGGTAAATAATAACGATTAGCCTTTATCAAACTTTGAATATAACTGAAAACAAAACTAATGAATTATGAATAACCCTATTAGCACCCCTATATGTTTTCCTGGAAGTGTAAATTATTTTCTTCCTAATCTTATAATTTTGACAGTTCATATTTAAATATTTTATGACACCACATATTTTAATCCTACTCTGTTAAGGTTGTAACTGTCTACAATCTGCCATTGGAAAAAAAAAAAAACATATTTTAATCCCCTTATCTTTACACATGTTCGCTTTGCTGGAAGACTCCTTTAATGCAGATTACAAAAAATCCAACAGTGACAGACATAGATGAAGCATTATTAAGTAAAAATCAAAACATAAATTGTTTCAACTTTTCCAATATTAGAATGCATAACAGGAACAATAAATAAGTAATTAAAATCGTTATTAATTATGAGTTTTACCAATTAATCAACTGTTACAATTATTTTTTTCAATTCTAATGAAGTCCAGTTTATTTCATAATTTAGAAATGTGTAGTAATTTTTTTACATTATCAATTTATCAATAAAGGTTAAGGGCTTCAATCCATAAGCGTGTACAAAATAAATTGTTGTTAAAATGCTCATAGATTAGAGTAGAATATTTTAGTAGTACTCATAGACCAGAGTAGAGTATTTTAGAATTTTGTAGTAAGAAAATTTCGAAGATTATTTTCAACATATGAAAATTATTGAATAAAATTTTAATCAAATTTAAAGAGTTTCGTTATAGAAAAATTGAAACTTGTTTTAGATAAGAAGTTTAAAATGAAAAAAAAATGGTAGAGAAACTTTATTATACAAAAATATTTGACTTAACAACATGATACATTTAAGTCAATAAACACAATTTTCTAAATTCTTGGCAATCTCTCATAATTATAATAAAATTTTTTGCCTTAATTATCAAAGTTGCAAATCATAAAAATTTACATATGATTTTGAAAAAAATTTTGGAAGATATTTCTTTATCAGTAGAGAGAAATCTTTGTTTATATTTTGATAACTGAAAAAAAATTGATACATTTTAGAAAAATATATTAAGTTAATTTTCTTTGATTGCATATCATGATGAAACATATAGTATTAAATAGATATAAATAAAATAAGTTTTAAATCAAACTTACCTCATCACCCTTTAGATATTCACCTTCAGTACCTTTAGAATCAATTCTTTTTGCTTCTAACTGATTTTGTAGCTCAGCTAATTCAGCTCGAGTTGCATTAAGTTCTTCAGCAGCACGTTCTTTCTTATGTGATAATATGGATACCTATATGCAAGCAAATTATGTTTAATTTATTAAACTAACATCTATAATTTCTTATGAAGCTCAAGCTTTATTTTACATACACTAATTTAGTGATATTTAACAAGGCATTTGAAAATTTTATGCCCCTATTATTTTCTTAACCATTAATTATAGATATATACTTCTATAATAGAAAAACTACTATAAATAAAATTTTTCTATAATTCTAAAAATGTGAGGTTTTTGTAAAGAATTTCTGTAGAATAATTCAGAAGAAACGTTTCTTACATATATTTGTTTTTAATATTAATAACATTAAATCATCTATAATTAAAAATGATCATGTCATATTATATTTTTAAAAATCATTAACAGCAAATTATATATCATTCAGTGGTGTTGGAACTGGAAGTTCTTGAATATCATTTATAAATTTCAGGTTACATAGTGAGCACTCTCAGATTTAACTTCCTATAAAATTGTAAAACATTAATTTTAATATTTAAATTGATTGATATATTATCAATTAACAACAGATAAAGCATGTAGCAAGCTTGTAGAATGTTTTATATAAGATCTCTCACAAGCTAACAATAATCAGATACAATTTATTTTCTTCAAATTATACAATATTTTCATTACATCATATAGTTTGGATCATTCATGTATTTAGAAAGATCGTTCCAGATTTAATATAAATTAAAAATAGGGGTATACTAAATCAAACAGGTCCCTATTTTAAGAGAATTCAGAAAATAATTTTTTTTTAGATATGATGGCTAATAGTGTAAATTCTAAGCTTTATACAAACTTTACAGATATTAATTTAATAATTATTAAAAAATTTGATTTTTCATAGTAATTTTAATATTATCATCATAATCCTATAGTATTTTTAACAAGAATTCTTCAATATTTCATTTTTTTTAAATTGGAAAATTCTTGTTAAAAGGATTTCTTTTATTTATCACACATTTCAAATGAAAAATTGTACACATTTAAATAACAAAATATTTTTAATTTTATTTGCATAAGACATACACTGAATAAATTTAAGGCAGTACTTATACCATGCATAAATATTAAAAACTCATTTAATTTCACTGTTTATTTTTTCATTGTACTTATTTATACTGTTTAATATAATATAGTTCTTTATTACTTATTTTTGATTATTAAAGCAATAAAGTGATATTGCTTTATTATATTTTAATTTTTTGCCACTTTTAAATATTTGAATATATTTCGAATATATTTAATAACTATTTAATACTTCATTGCAGTTTAATTTACAGCAAAAAATTTTCTTTTACACATTAAAACTTATTGATTTAAGCTTGTACTAAAATGTTAGGTCAATCTTTAATGTTAAATCGCAAACTAGCTTAGAATAAAACAGCTTTTCAAAAAAATAAAAATATAAAAATAAATACATATTTATCTGTTGTCTTAAGTATTCAAGTACTCTTCATTTAAGAGTTAAGAAAGTTAAAATTATATATATATATATATATATATATATATATATATATATATATATATATATATATATATATATATATATATATATATATATATATATATATATATATAATGGATTCAACATGTTTAATAAATGAAAAATATCCTGAATATATTATGGATTATATATATTTAAAGAAATGAATGAAAACTTATAAACCTAACTTAGATAAGCATTTAGTCTACATAAGAATGAAATTAATTTTGTCTTCTTTGACTTTAATTAAGAGATAAGTGTTCAACTTTTATAATTAACAATATATGTAATTACTGAAATATAAATAAAATAAATATAAACTAAAAACATTTATATAAATAAAAATGGAAACATCTGATATATTATTTTTCAAAAATGAAAAATAATAAGAATAAATAAATATTACACAAGCAATAAATTTACCAGTACTATACATTTTTTAGCGTTTCATATTTTTTATAAAATTTATCATTCTTTTTTATTTCATTTAAAATAATTTCGAAATTAATTCGTTCTTTAAATGATGAATAATACATCTTAGATTATATCTTAATTTGAAAAATGAATTTTTATAATTTTCTGTCAATTTATTTTGATTAACTCAATGTATTTATTTCATAGTGAATAACAAAATTTTACAGTTAAAATGCAAAAATAAAAAATGTTTTAAATTTTGAAAGAATTATTTTTAAATTTTAAACTACTTTTATTACTTGTATATTATTATTGATATATTTCTCATTACGTATTAAATATATAATTGGATTGAGTCTTTTATTTAACTTTTGTTTTTTAAGTATTTTTGTTTACGTAAAATCAACTGCATCTGTAAAACATACAATATACATAATAGAAAAAATGTATATTTACAAAACTGTAAAAAATGTGTTTACTATAAATTAAATGAATTCATATTTGATAAACATAAATAACACTACATTTTAATATTTTTAGAGCCCCACAAAATGTTTTCCAACAACCATAAAACTAAAAATAATTTAGTGAGAAAAAGTAAACAAAAATTAAAAGAATAATTTATTTAAAAAAATGACAGCTGAAGTTTAAAAAAAAAACTATTTAATGTTATAAAACTATGATAATACCTGTTGCCTAAAAAGTGATAGTTTGTCATCAATTGGGTTATTATTTCTCATTCGATTTTCAATGAAATCGTGGATTTCACTGTTAACTTCTTGAATCTATGAAAAAATAGAAAATACTTAATACTAAAAAAATTTTATGCATGAAATTTTTTGCAAATTAAAAGAGAGAAGAGTGAAATTTATTATAGTTCAATGTGTTTTATCAATTTTCTTTCCAAATTCAAAGCATTATCAAATCTAAGCACTTGATCATGAATATTTTGACCAATTAAAAACTGATAGGAACCAAACTTATATTAGATTTAAAATCTTTTATTAAATGTACTGTGTATAAATGTGAACAACAGAATTATCAATTTTGATAATCACAGTTTTATGAAAGATTTATAGAATTTTTTAGTGTTTTATTAACATAATTATCATATAATTGAAAAAATATAAAATTAAAAAGAAATTATGTTTTGTTTATTTTGATGTAAAATATTTAAAGATGAAATAATTCAGCGGTATTATCATAACTGGAACTGAATTTTCCAAAAATGTATGAACGTTCATGCAGCTTTTTATTATAAATAAAAACCTGCATGTATAATTTAAATAAATTACTACTATTAGAAAATTTTGATTTTTAAAAGACTTAAACATAATTTTTCCAAATGATATTGTTTAAACACATTTCAGAAACTTCATTCAGATTTTAACTAATAAATTTATAAACAATTTCATAATATTTTTTAGAAATTTATTTTAATAGCAAGCAATATAATAAAATAATTTTATAAAAAAAGCTTTAACTATATTGGTTAAAAATTATTTTTGATTTCAAAAAATCTTACCTTATTGTTTATTTGATCCAAATCTGTTCGACTCAAAGCTGGTTGTGAAATAATTCTTTGCAAATCTGAGATATATTTTCTTTGAGTAGCAATTTCTTTAGGTAATTTTTCTTTAACAAGGTATGAATTAACTTTAATACTTTCTTCTAACTTTTGAACTAGGGCTAGTAAAAAATAATCAAAATATGAGAATTTCAGTTCACAATAAGAATAAAATGAAATAAAAGGTGTAAAAAAGAAAATATTAGCAAAGAAAAATTAAACAATGATAAATAGTAAAATAAAATTATTAACATATATGGTTTTTAACATTAAATAACTACCTTTACCTATTTTGTAAACATTTTATATTTTTAAATATCCCTTTTCATAACATAAATTCTAATTTAATGCATTTCTTATAACTGAATCTGTAACTCCTGGCATATTTATATCTTAATTTATTGTATAAAGTAACTTTTTTTACATTTATGAACTATTTAAATAGTTAAAAAATTATATTATTGCATTCGTCATCAAATCTATTTGTTTTTAATCATATTAAACGTAAGTTTGAAGATATTAACAAACTTGAATTAATGTACATTTCCCTATTCATTTATCCTTAAGCATACTGCATATTTCCCAAATTGTTGCTTAGTTAACTAATCAAAACAGGCATGATAATTCCAGTAGTAAGCAATATAAATAACTAAATGTAAAGAAAAGAAATTTCCAGCAATATGTTATTATTTGCAAATTAGTTAAGATAATTTCTAGGAATACTTAATAAGACTTTTATCTGATTTATAAAATATTGATTTTCTGATTAAAACAATCTGAAAGAATTCAATGTAAAATCAAATGACAACATAAAACTCAATTAAAGAAACAGTTATCATCATTTCATAAAGGTAATAAAATATAATAAATGTATTTAAACTTTGTACATTTATTATATTTTATTATAATAAATGTACAAAGTTTAAATACATTTAACTAAAGAAAAATTTTTAATAAACAAAAAAAATGAATTATTTGTTAAAGATATCATTCGTTTGTAAATAAAATTAATGAATGAATTTTATTTTGAACATTGAAAAAATATCCCTAGCAATAATCTAGAATTTATAATTTCATTACAAAATTATATTTTATTAAAAACAAAGTAAACTAATACAAATGTATTGTCTATACTATGTTAACATACAATTATTTTTATACATTTATATTTGCATTGTTAATATTCAAAGCATAGCTATACTTTCAGGAGTAGCACCAAGGCTGGATAATTTCAACTCTTTTAATTGTTGGTTTAGCCGTTGAATTTTTTGTTCTGCATGGGTGAGCTGAAAAATAATAATATAACTTTCTAAAAGAAATGCTTTACTATCAAAAACTTCAGAATTTAGCTTGCTGATACATAAAATTTAAATTAGAATGCCAGCAACAAATGAATTGTGAATCTTGGAAAAAATACAAAATCCATAAAACTCATGTCTTTAGATAAATAAAAATATAAATAATTTTATATTTAACATGAAATTCTATATTTGATATAAATATAGAATTTTTATAACTTAAATTATTATTTGAAATATTTATCACTGAAATGGTAGTAAATATAATTAAAAGATATTTTATAATTTTTATTTACAAGCATTCATATATTGTATGTTTAAATGCAATCAAACAAATTAAAGTTATAATAGCCAGAGTTATATCTGTTATTTTTAATTAAATTCATTGCTTTTCATAATTTAACAAATGCTTCCTCATGATAATATGAAAACATTTTACAAACATAATTTACATGAAACAATATTTGATTTATAAAATGAGTATTTTTTGATTCTATATATTTAATTTTCATCTTTGATATCATGCATTCTTTTGACTTTTTAATAATTAGTGGTTATCTTACACACACACACATAAAACAATTTATTAATTATTCTAAACTCATTATATTAGTGCTGGTATTACAAGAAATAGGATCATAGAATAAAATGCTGATATCACATATATTATTTTCAGAAAATATTTTTAACTAAAACTAATATTATTGAGTCAAATATTTAAAGTTTTTAAATTAAACATATTTCAATTTTAAATGATATTTTATATTTACCATTATAAAATGTGGTACAAAATTTTCTTTTCTCTTTTTTACATTGAACAGAAATTTTCTTTTAAATTTTATTATTTTTTATTTTATATAAAAAATACAAAAGTTATGCAATTTGAATTCATTTTTACTCAAATTAAATAATAAATAGAATCCTAAATAGACAGTATTAAAAAGTTTCATTCATAGAATACTTCTTTACACTAGTAAAAATCTTATTGTAAATTTCTTTAATTCTATTATAAAATTATATTTTTTTAATAAAACATTTTTATCCACAACAATTTTAGATACAATAAGTTAAATATTTACTGCATTTCTTTGTTCCATTTTCTGTCGATTTAAATTATCAGCCAAATCTCTTTCTTCTCGAAGTCGTTTGGCAACAGCTAACATTCCTTCTACATTTGGATGACTTTCAACCTTTATTTTCAAAATAAATATAACACATAAAATTGAGGAATAATAAAATAAATAAATATATTAATAGAAATTAAACAAAATCACACTTACAAATCATCTTTTGATTTGTGAAAAATTAATCACATGGAAATAAAGTTAAATTCATAATAAGTTTGTGTAGCGTTCAAATCACTGATTACATTTATGTTTAAAAATATTTACATTTAGAAACCTTTTACTTACTATTAACTTTATAACTGTATGTAAATTTAACAGCCCTATATTTTTAGCATTTATAAATTTAAAAATAATATATTATTAAAATACACTGCATTTTAAGTTCACTTAACATATAAAACTCTATTTATTTCATAATAGTAATTTATTTCATATAAGTAGCAATGCTTTTGCATAATAACAACCTTCATCTTCAGTCTATCAATTTTTTTCAATAATTGATCTCTTTCATCTTCCATATGTTCTAAATCTTTACGAATTTCTTGTGTTGAAAAACCACTTGATTTTAAGGCTTCATACTGCTTATGAACTTCTTTAAATTCTTCAATAACATTTTCATACTAGAATAATAATGTAATGAAAAAAAAACATTAATATTGAATATTGTTTAACTCAATATTATCTTTGTAAATTTTAGATTCAAAATTAAATTTGTATTAAAAAATAAATAATATTTTCATATTTACAAAGTCATTTTAAAATGGTTGTTTAAAATGTTTAAGGATTAAATCATAAAATTGAATCATATTTATTATGATGAATATAAAAATATAAATTTAAATTCAATTATTCTCAATACAATAAACTTTTTAAAATAAAAATATACAATATCTGGCAATTATGGGAAAAAAATGATTTTTAGGTAAAAACCCATTTAAAATTAAATTGCTGAAGATCAAAATTTGAAATAATTCATATTTGTTAATCACAACATAAAATCTAAGCAATTTAAAACAAAATAGGAAGATTAAATTTTTTTAAAAACATACATGAAATTTACAGTGAAAAAGATAGTTTAAATATCTTATAAGAAATATAATATTACACCAACTATAAACATTTCAATAAAAATTTAAAAAATACTTGTTCATATAATTCTCTTATATCAGCATCTCCTTCTATATCAGGAGGCAGTTCAACTTTCATGAGGTACTGTGCTAAATAAGCTCGTTTTTTTAGTTCAGGCATTCGACGAAAAAGCCATTCTAATATGTGGTATATGACTGATTTTTCTCCAGTAACTAACCCTTGTCTGAAATCACTCCTAAAATAAATCCAAAACAATGAAAATAATTTAATGTTTAGCAAATTAAAACTAAAGTAAAAAATGTGAAAAAATTTAAAAAAGTATTTAATTATTTTTATTTTTAAATATTGTTAGATTTTTTGCCATAGTTATGAAGCTAATAATTATTTATTATTTGATTTTTTTCAAAAGATGATAAATTTAAATCCAACTATTTTGTGATAATACATCTTAAATATATTATGGGTATTTTATTAAAGAATTTCCAAAATCAGAACTTTTAATAAATTGATTCAAACTAAAAGATGAATTATGCAATTATGTTTTTCAAAAATATGTAAAGTGTTTGAATGTCATTATTACTAATGATAATAATACCTAAATATAGAAAAAAATATTTGATTAAAGATGTTGTACCGATATATAAGCAAATTGTTATTTGCAGATTGTGTCTATGAATAAAATATTATTACAGTTATCTTTTTAACAAAGAAAGTTTTATGTTCAGGCACTTTCTTACAAATGAAATATTGATTAATTCAAATAATAATGCCTATAGAAAAACTGGCGCAATGTACACATACAAATTAACAAAAGAAAAAAAATGAATTTGAAATAACCATAAGTAAAAAATACTGAGAGATGTAAAATGTTATAGATTCTGTTTTAAAAATATATTAAAATGTAATATTTTTGTGTTTTATGTATTCAGTTAAATTATTATAAATAAGAAATAATTATTCATAAAAGAATTTGATAAAAAATGAAATTAAGCTAATTATGTATAATATATCTAGAAAATGGATCTAATTTTTATGAAAAATAAGTGTTAAAAATTAATATTAGTTTACCTTTATTACACAAATTTCATAATTGAGAATTTTTCAAAGAAACATGTTGAAAATTGTTCTTGATGAAGTTATATTACAATACAAGCTTATTTTTCTGTTTACTTGCAAGATATTATAAATTTATTCCATTATGGTATAGTTTAATCAATAAATACATAATTTATATGTTGTTTAATTAAGCATGTCATATATAAAATTAAATGAGAATTTTTCAATAATGATTTAAATTATTTTATTAGAAACATATTTTTAGTAATATTTTATTTAATGTTGAGCTCATATTGATTTTGAATGAAATAATGAATTTTTGAAATTCTTAAATATATATAACTATTTTCAATATATCAAATACCTACTCCTTTTTTTAAATTTATAAAAAACATTAAGATTTAAATTTTTTTTTAAAATTTATATAAAAGTAGTAAGCCTTTTGTATCTAATTTAGATGTAATCATACTTTATAAACAAATTTAAAATACAATCAAATTGATACATTAGTAATCTCACTTACATTTCCATATTTTCAGGTGGTCGATATTTTAAAACTTTTAAAAAATTTAAACTTTTTAAAACCAGTTGTTCAGGATCTTCCGCTCTCACATCTAACTTCATCTAAAACAAATAAATATATATAAATATCATATTTATATAAATCATTCAAATCAAATTTTTGATATTTGGCTGTATACGAAAAAATAGAAATTCATATCTGAAATTCATATTAATGAAAATTACTTAATTATTATTAATAAATTTCATCTTAATGTTAATAGCATAATTTCCCATTTCTGAAGAGAAAAAAGTTATATGGTTTCTGAAGTTATGGCATTTTACTTGGATGCTGTTACTACAAATTACCCAAGTAGTGAATGGATTCATATGATTACTGATAGCTCTGCAAGGAATGGAAAATCTGGTATTAGACTTAATAGAGATTTTTTGAAGAATCTAATGCAGTATTAACACCTCAAACTTGAAGAACTGAGATATTTGCCATAAAAATCGTATATACTTACCTATTAGCATCAACACAGTCAATATTAATATTCAATTTCTCTTATTTTAATTTATGAGATGAAAATAAATTTCAATTGTTAAAGAGCCCAGTTTTCTATTTAAAAATACCGGTGCAATATCATGTTCTTTTATTTTGCCTATAAAATTAATATTAATGTTTTCATCGATTTCTAAACTACAATCTTAATAATTATTTCTTCTGCACCAAGTAATTTTTTCTTTTTTTGAGGAATTTAAAGGTCATTAGCCTAAAGCTATTAATTTTGATTGGAAAATAACTTTGATTCCTAGCCATTGTAATATACTTGGAAATTGGAAAAAAGTTCCTTGCCAAAAACAGCTGCAAATTGCAACAATTAATTTTCCCTTTTTCTTTTTGGCAGAGTTTATTTCTCAAACAATAAAAATAAGAATGTATATCTGATATAATTTTGAATAAGTCTCAATTGATAAAAGATAAGACAACCTGCTCTTGTTCACTATTCCAATGAACTTGCCTTGTTATGTCTTCATACCAAAATCTAGACTTGCTTCAAATCCTATTTTTGTAAGCATCTATATTGCATTGCTCTGGTTAATATAACTGTATCTATGTTCTTTAATTGAATCTATAAACGTTTCCCCTTTGACAAACTGTAATACACTTTCCTACATGACTTTTATTGTTTACCACTTTACAAAGGCTAAACTTTATTGAATCGCAAGAGGTCTTATGTTTAAAATTACAAAACGGCTGATATAAGAAAAATGTTGATTTTTATCAATGTCAGCAAAATGATATTTTGCTGACACTGACCTATAGCAATATAATTTATATTTTAATTCTATCTATTTATTTCTAAAGAGAATAATTTAATAGCCCTCAAGCATTAGATTATTAAAGTCTAGTAATTTTCTTTTTTAAAAACAATTTAATAGCTTTTTCAACTTTTAATGCATTCAAATTAAGTTTAATCGTTTTTAAATAGTTATTTAAACAATCATCAATAAACAGTTCGATAATTGTTTCTTCACATTCTAACCATTTGTATTTTTTCTACTAAACAAAGAATTGAGTTAAAGCAAATAATACAGAATACAATAAACAAATCTGAAATATAAAAAAAAATATTATGAAATTGATTTACATTAAGATCTATAATAATTTATATCATATTTCAGGAAGCAAATATAACAATTCAGTTGTAAATAAATAATATTTACTAAACTAATATTCCGATTGGAAACAATTTAAAAATTAAATTATTAAACTTTCTTAATTCATTTTATGTTGTGTTTTTATATTTAGTCTCATTTTTTGTAATCATTATACAACAGCAGAGAAACAACAAAGATTTACATATTATTATAATACTTTGTGTTTTGGGTGCCATTGTAAAACTCTTTTTCTCCAAATCATCAAGAAAGAAATGGGCAGTAAAATATTAATTTTTATTCATAAGAAATTATTTTGTTTGGAATGAATATATTCCAGGCTTTTTGAATGTGCAATTTCCTATTTCAATCAAACAAAATAAATAAAATAATAAATCATAGAGAGTTATTAAAGAATGTTATTTTGTTACATGTTAAGATAATAATGACTTCCAAATGTGCCAATTTTATTAGATGTAATTTTATGAGTCCCTAAAATGGAAAAATAGCCTGTCTACTATAAAGAAAGGTTGTAATAAAATATATTGTAAGAAAAATATTGTGCTTTAAAAAATGCTTTACAAATGCAAATGTATCATTAAAAAAAGAAATTATAAAAAAAGTTCTGATTCCTTATAAAGGGCAAGTATCTGAGTAACTACAATACAGAAGTTATAAAAAATGAATGTTGATAATTGCAATATCATATTTTTTTTATTTTAAAAATAAAAAGTGAACAGATTAGAAACTTTTATCAGTTGAAATGAAAAAAGGAAACTGAATATGGAACTATAAGCATCTAAATTGACTTTATTAACAGAAAAGGAAGACAAAGGAGAAGAGTATTGAATAAATTATTCAAAATTTTATAATAAGAACTAATTAAACTTGGATGTATATATCATGAAAATTCAATATAACATGCTTGATCATCATAGTATATTTAAAACATTTTGAAAATGAAATAAATAGCATGTAATTTTAGTAATTAAATATTTAAAATTTTCTTAGGAAGCAGATACATAATAATTTTAGAAAATATTTCAATTTGTTGAAAATTTTTTTGTAGAATAAAGTTTAGTGATACTGCATTTAAAAGACATCTGAAATTTTATCACTATTTAGTACTATGTAATTATGAGTAAAATTTTTCTTCACAATATTTTATACCATTTCAATACTTATAATTTATGATATTAGTTTGACATTAAATAACAGCTAAACGGCTTAAGACATTTTTAACATATCATCCACTTCCTATTATTTAACAATAGCTGAGATAAACCTGGGGCTACTATTAAGGTATAGTGGTCTTTACACTGTTATTGCATTTCCATTGCTTTTATATCTGTGCAATTTTAGGATAGCTCTGTTATTTTTTTTTCTGCAAAAAATAATGGAACTATCCTGAAATGGCATAGATGATGTACAATCTAGGATGCCAAATCCTGAGTTTCGTGATATTATGGTGGATTTTCTTATGTATGTGGTTACATGTTTCCTATTACATCATACATATGAAGAACTATAAGAATTATGCAGAAAATTCTATTTGGGCAATCCTAGTATTAATATCATTGCATATATCACAATACATCATATTGGCAAAATTTCTTCATCGTAAAAAAAATTCAGAATTTAATATCCTGGATTATACAGCATCTGAGCCAATAAAGTGTAAATTTAACAAAACCAATTAAGTAAAAATCCTTTTACATAAAAAACTAAACTGAGTTTTACAACCTCAGCGAGCTGAGTGTAAAAAGTCACCAAATCTGGGGAATTATTGTTATATTTTAATCATTAGAATTGATAATAAATAAATAAACAAACATTCATACAATAATAATTTTTATTAGTTATAGACATTAAATAAAAAACCATACATTAGTCTATAAAAAACTAAAGTAACTCACTTTCGGATCAATTTCTGCAAACACATCATTCAAAACTTGTAACAAATAATCAGAACGCAAGGAATCAAAACTAATCAAATTAAATTTCTTATTAAAAGGTTCCTTATTAAGTTCTTGTATAATAAATTTTATTTGTTCACTCATGATGATATAGAATGATAAAGTGTAAAATTAACTTAAAATGAATCAAAATTTTGCTAATGTAAAAATAATCTTCACATGTTCAAGATAAGCTATTCATTAAGAAGATCATTTTATACAAATTAATTATAATAAATTTCTTATCTATCAATTCACACAAAACAAATTTGAATAACTTAGAAATATTATTGCCGATAGAATTGTTAATTTATTTTCCTTTCAGACTATTATTAGCAGCTATTGTCTTCAATGAAGCTTAAAATATAAAATATTCACTTCAAAATAACCTGTATATAAAATAAATTTGTAAATGATATAGTAATATTACAACAAAAATTTCATAATGGGTTTTGAAGATGTGTTGTTGTTTCTATATACAAAATTTTGGTTGTCATGACAACAGATAAGTTGAGATGAAAGCAGTAAATATTGTTTGAAAATATTTTATTTTATATACTGAATCTGTTATTCTTAAAAGATATTATTTATCGTTTAAAATATTAAATAAATAATAATATATAGTGCCTAAATATATACTTTTGGAATCATCAACTTTTATCATGATTGTTGTCATAATTTTTTAATTGGAAAAAGAAAACCTAAAATGTATGTTAGAAATGAAGTGAAAGGAATTCAATTGTTATTTCGCGTCATACTTACTGTCGGTGATCTGTTTCTAGTTTTGAAGTGGTGAATTGTCATTCCTTGTATTTTTCAATCATGGTTCTAAAAAAATCTGATGTTGATAATGATTCCTCAAATGTGAATATATTTCTTTTTATTCCATTCAATTTTTTTCATAATATGATTTTTACTATATTTGTAAGATATTTCTTATGATTACTTGAATCACTTTAGTTTCGTATGTTCAAATTGTTTAACTGAAGGGTTTTTCGTCATAACTTAAAATAAAATATTTACGTATGTAATTTGTGAAAAATATATAATGAGGAGCTATAAATTTAGACTCAAATATATATTTTTCCTTAAAGCTGTATTGCAATATGGTTCATTGATAATTTTGAAATAACAAAATTTTAATAGTGTATAAACAACTAATTTTGCTTGATTTGTAAAAGTAACTAAAGAATAATGTATGTGCAATTAGGTTTTTATAAATTAGTAAATTTTTTAATAGTTTTATATAATTTTCTCAAATAATAATTAATGATTTTGTGTCTGTCAGAAGTAAGTAATGAAAATAATAGTGTCTAATTTGCATATTTATCAAAACAAAGTGCTATCATAATTTCTATCCTTTTGTTTAAAAATATTGACTACAATGAATAGGCTTTTAATGATCTAAACTTATAGTTTTATTTCAACAATGATTATATTTTTCCATAACTTTTAATAAATTCAAATAAAAAGTATTGAATTAATTTCAACATTTTGAATTAGAGTTAGTATAAAACTCTCAGTTGTATTCTTTGCATTGAACTTTATTAAAAAACATTTTAGTATTCTTTAATGCATATGTGTAAACTATATTTAGTTTTAGTTAGAATTGTATATAATTTGACATTTGGATAAAAATTATTCAAATTTAAAGTAAGAATTTGTTTATCATCTCTAATTTTCATAATATGTGCACTTTATATTTTAATAGTTTTATTAGTTAAAATGACATTTTTCAGTGACTAAATCTTATAAGTATCATTGTAAAATCAACTAAATCATTAGCTTATATTAGATTCCTCCACTTAACAGTTTGTATGATACAGAAAAAATCTTACTATTCAATAAATTCTTTCAATTTTCTTGGAATTTTATTGCGATACTATGAATTATAATTAAGTACAGTGTATCTTATAAAATATAACTAATTAGTATTTTTCAGTTCTAAACATAAAGTGATGAAAGTAAGGGAATTTTTATGATTATATCAGCTATAAGTTCTAGATTCTAGACAAGCCTGTAAATAAGCAATATTTTTAAGTTACAAAGTCTGAAATTCTTTTTTGTTAAATAAATGTTGAAGTTAAGTATGTATATTTTTATTAAATTAATAAATATATATATTTTCACATATGTTATGTAATTGTAAAATGTTTTTGTTATGTGTTTATTTTTTGTGCATGTGTGGGTTTAAATATTTTATTAAAAATATTTTTTATTTACATTTAAATATTTTTTATTATTATCTATTTATATAATTATTAGTAATAAACTATTTAAAAGTTCTACAAAAAAATAATTTTAATATTACCTGGCTGTTGTGTGTGAGAGAGACCTTAGGCTGATAGTAGTACTACCCATGATATATTTTTAGTTCAGTAGGCCAGAGTCAATTCTTCATTGATAAGAATGAATTGTGAAAAAACAGTATTATTCATGTCATTGATATAGTGTTATGAATGGCGATATTCCAAAATAAAATATTTAATTTCTAGTACAGTTCTATGAAATGCAGAAAATTTTATACTATTTTATGAAATTATGGTTGTGTAAGAATGAAAGTGAAAATATTAAAAATTTTCATATTCAAAAATTGATTTTTTTAGTTGGTAATGTGATTGGAAATTATTCAAAATATATTCCAGTGGATAGATTTTGCCATTTCTGTTAGAAAATATTTTTTTTAGTTCGGTCAACTTTTGCTTTTTATACAACAATTAAAAATATGCTCCCATGTTTTATATTAAACAATGTGACCTGATTGAGTTGGACATTTTTCCATTATTGGAAGTAATGAATTCAAATCCTAATCTAGTCAAAAGATTTGTCATATTTGCTCACTATGGCAGCTAAAATATGTTGTGGTTGCAATATTTTTCAAGTGTAATAATATTTTTGGAGGTGGTTGACAAAGTTTTATTCTTTGTCTATGCTTCTAAATTATCCATTGTTGCTCAACAAAATGTTTTGCAGACTTGAGACTTCAAACTTGATGCCTCGCAGTTTTGTATCTTCCAAAGTTCCATCTTTCACTCTTTATCATTATTTGTCAGTTTGGAAAAGTATGAGTTCATGGACTTGATCTAGGTATTTCCATTGATCAAGTGCAATAAGAAACAAAAACACATTAAAGAATAGCTGCTGTAACTTTCTATTTATTTAAAATTAATCTTATTAAGTCCTTAAGTTTCTAAAATATCTTTATACTAATAACAAATTTAGCTCTTAAAAGTGTTTTTGAAAAGGAAGCAAAAATTATTTTTTAAAAATTTGAATAATTACGAGTAAGTTTTTTTAGTCAGAATTATATCTTCATTTGTAGTCAAGTAAAGCTTTAGTTCTAGCCATTACAGCAATTGGTTATTAATACAATTCTTGTCATAAAAATTAAATATTCATGGAATATTATTATTGAAATTTATGATCAAATTCTGCCATAAAAATTAAATGCTTAGAAGCATAGTGTTAATACTGAATTTCTGAAATTAAAAATTTTCTTATAACAGTTTCACATTTATGATAGATAAACTCTTAATAAATATGCTTGAAACCTCTTAGCATCTCCAACTCTAAGGTATAATCTTTTAAAAGCATTTAAAAGTTTTAATTGTTTCTTATAATAAAATTTGTTTTATTTTAATAATTAATAAATATTATTTGAAAAGAAAAGTAATTTTTAAAGTCTTCATGACATATCACCTGAACTTTTTAAGCTTTCTCTTTTAATTATTTAATATTTAGTTAAAAATTTTAAATTATATCAAAATATATATATTTAAAGAATTTTAAATTATGAATAACTTTCAGTATTAAATGTGTTGCTAAAGCAGTAATTATAATTATACGCTGTTGAATTATTATGAAGTATATTGTGATGAGTATCTTAAATGTACTTTATCATTCTTATATTCTTAGAAGATATATATTCTTTAATTAACTAAGATTAAAATTCCAGAATGTGTGTTTTACAAAAAATTGATTACATTTTTTTATCTGACGAATAGTAATTTACAAGAATTAGTTATGATTGAAACATTTATTTGTATGAATGATAATTCTACATATGAAATGATTTTGTAACTTTGCTCTACTAATAGGCTACTGATGAAAAACCTATAAAAGTCGATAAATGGGATGGATCTGCTGTTAAAAATGCTTTAGATGATGCAGTTACAAAAGTAAATATATAATAAATCTCTAAAAACATTTACATTAATAAATGTGTGTGTATATGAAGGTATATAATTTGAAACAAATTTATCTTAAGGTATTTACTGAAAAGTTTAAATATGTGGAAAGTCATAATTTGATGGATGGTCGTTTAGCTATATCTGGTGTTGCAGTTGGTGCCGCCATGTTTGCTCTTTTATGGGACTATCTTCATCCATTTCCAGAATCAAAACCAGTATTAATCATATGTGTAGTATCATATCCTTTTGTTAAAATATTATTTTAATGTAGTTAACATCATTTTTCTCTTAACAAATTTGTTAATCTCTTAAAAATTTAGATTTTAAAATACAAATGTGTATCTAATTTTAATATTCTAAATTTATTTTTAAAATTTCCTAGTTATTTTTCAATCATTTGAAAATTTTAAATATTAACAAAATTATATCTTCATTAAAAGAAATTTACTGTTAAATTTTCATATTCATATATACTATCATATTTCAATAGATTTGAATACTTTTGTTTTTATTAAATTAACTACATATGATTAGTTTCAGAATATTTACAAAAAATCAAAATTAAAGTATAAAGAGAATATGTTTAATGAAACATTATAAAAATTAATGAATACACACAGTTTATTTAATATTCAAAATTTTATTTGTTATTAATATATGATAGTCATTATTGAGCTAATATAACTTATTGAGATTTATTAACCATCTCAATTAAGCTGTTTGGGTGTACTTTATTAATTAAAACAACTATAATAGCCTTTGAAATTAATAAGTACCTTTGAGTGGCATACTTTCCAGATATTGAGAATAAATATACATGTTTTGTTTATTTCATTGTTATGCACATTTTAGAAATAATTCAAAAGAACAATCTAATTCTTGATATTGTTTTCAAAAATAAATGTCATGAGGATTTGCTATACGAAGAGTGAATGGATTTTAAAGAAATAAAGGAATTTGTGTTCTGTAAAATACTTTATAAAGCAGGTAGGTACCAAATGAAAATCTGGCTTTTATTTTGGTATTCAAGTAAAATGCAATAAAAAAGTATAACTATTGTGGGATATTTCATTTAAAATAAATAGGAGTTTGAATTACTGCTGGAAGAATATAAATAATTTTATATATTCTGATGCTTAGAGTAGAAGTACTCATGTGCAATTATGTTCTACATGAAATTAATTTCACAAATCATTTTTTTAATTTTGTATATCAAGTCCATGAATACTAGAAAAATTCCTTATCTTGGAAATTTCTTTTTATGGTGAAAAGATATCTAAATACTCCACTAATAATAAGTCAAGCTAGCAGCTGAAAAATTTGAGCTCTGACTTCAATAAATTGAGTTTGATTCTTCACTTAGATGTTAGTAGTTAAAAGTAAATTTTAAGTCCCATTTGAATTAGTCTTCGTGTGCAAAAATGATTGTATAATGATGAACAAACTTAATGAAACCCATTATAATGTAATATACTGTAAAGTTCAATTTTAACTCAGTTAAGCAATTAATGAAGTTCAAATCTAAATTTTGAGACTTGATATTACAAATTTTTATATTTGATGTGCTGCTTTGGTTCATAGGTTGTAATATACTATTGCTAATTTTAATTGATTTGCACTCATTTTAGTGGCAACATTTCTGCAAAAATATGCTGCATTGTCAGTTTCACACGATTAAAAAAATTAATCTTAGTATATTTTTATGCTAGCTATTATAAAGTAAAAAATCCTTATTTTTATTGGAAGAACCTTAACATTTTCCACATATTTTATATTGATGGGCTTATTAACTTTGTATACATCCTTTTTGGAGAAAGGTATATTTCTAGTGGCTGTTGAAAAAGATCCAACTGGTATTGATCCTGATCATAAATGGACAGCAAGTTCATCATTAAAAAGGTTTGTATAAAAATTTTCAATTCATACATTATAGTTAAAATTTGTAATATACCAAAATTTATATTATACATGTTTCTAGTTTTGATTATATGTAATGTTCTCATTATTTACAGGTTTGATGATATATATCATTTATACATAACTTTTACTGATGGGGTTACAAAGAAAACTAGAGAGGTGGAATTGGAGAAATCAATAAGCAATTGGTTTGATGTGAATGGAGTACTTTTATATGATTTGTTTGAACCTGAAGTATCAAAACTTCATTCCAGTTTGTTAAATGAAAAGAAAAAGAAATAATTTTGAAAAATCCATTTATATATTATTTACACATTTTTATTTCTAATAAAATTATCACCAAATCTGTATTTGCATTTTATCTTATCCTTAAATTATTGTAAATTTTTATTTAAAACTTAGCTCAATATTTTCATCTGTCAATCATTTGCCATATTTAATTGTACTAAAAAAATGAAAGTTTTTTATACTTAAATATATCTTTAAATTAATTTCGATAAAATACACAGAAGAACATATTCTATATTTAAGTATACTTAATTTAATATTTTGGAAAACATTGATTCATGTCTTCGTAATATGTATAACTGAAACAGTAATTTTGCTTCAAATTTTATGTTGCTTAGATGTTATAAACTTTAAATTTAAAAAAAAAAATTGGAGTTAATTAAAATAATATTTATTAACAATTTTTTTATATACTGCTGAGCCAAATTAAATTAAATACAATAAACATTTTTTTATTGAGGATTAAGGTCTTAGAAAGCATTTATTAAAGCTTATATGTGTAAATGCCATTTATTTTTGATAACATAACTAAAATAATAAAAGTATAAGGATATATATGTAAGAAATTTAATAAAAATGATCATATCAGAATTAGTTTAGATTTTTAAAGATGCATTATATTTTGATGCATCATTGAATGCATTATATTTTCTGTTTTTCATAAAATATTTCAATACTACTTGAATTATATTGATAATTTGCTTGCCATTTATTTAAAACCTTATAATAATTTTTATTTAAAGATTTAGCTATTAAAAAATTATCTCAAATAGTTATTTAAAAATATAATTACATTATATTCAAATCAATGATATCTGAATTTCAATATAAATAAATAAATACATATACATTTGATGTCTCAATAAATAAGCAGTCATAAATTCACAAAACTGATATTGTTCATCAGTCAAAATGTAAATAATAATTCAATATGCTTTATATAATTTCATTTATTTAACAGAACAATGTTGTTCTTATATATTTTCAGCGAATTTATGAGGAATTCAAGTAGTTTGTGTCTGGCCAAATATTGAGGTGTATCAATCCTTTTTTCATGAAAACGCTGAGTATTATAAAGATTTGACAGGTAGCATGAGCTTTCATAGCGATCCCATTTATATATATTTTTAAGGGTGTTACTGGATATTCATCAATGAGAAAATAGGTCAATGTGAAAGTACGTTAACTAAATGATATATATTTAACTAAATACAAGAGCACTTTGGAAGTAAAAATAAATTATGTGATCCTGAAAATTTTATAATTAATAGTTTCATTATCTTGTGCTTTTATCTCTAAACAAATCATTTATCCATATTGCATTGAAGAACCAAGCAGTTTTAAATATTATATATTTTTGAACAAATTGAATGTTAAAAAGCAATCAAAATATTCTTTTCAGTTATAATTTGTATAAATCAAAAAGTGACATTTTTCATTAGTACTTTTATTGAAAATAATTTAAAGAAAGTTTCTAAATTTAGAAACAATTTTATAAATACAATTTCCCCACTTTTTGTTCTAAATTGAAAAAGATCCTAAAATTTAACCCATTAGTATTTTACAAAGCAAAATCTGTATCTAAATTAATATTTTTATACTTTCAAAATATTAGTTAAAGGAAAATTCGGAATGTATGTTTTTACTGTTTACAGATTTAAATACAATTTATAAAAGTAAATAAGTTATGCATCTTGTGCATTACTATACTATTACTTTTTTTTTTGTTGATGGTCAATTTAGATCAATTTTATTAATCAAATGAAATTTTACCAAATCAGGTTATAAAATTAAAATATTTACTGTAATATATCAAAGCTTCTAAAACAATAGCAATTATGAAGGGCCTTTAAAAAAATTACTTAACAGTCATCAGTTTTGCAAGTGTGATGAAGATGAATTTTCATTTTTTTATTGCAAAATCTAACTATTTCCTTAAATGTTTGGAACAATTGGATCAAATTTAAAACCAAAATTTAATCAGCTAGAAACCAATAGAAGATAAACAGTTCCTCTTTGTATTTAATGTTTAAATATACAGTTGACACCACAGAATGAATATTTTGTTTCTCAAATCAATATTTTGAACTCTTCATTGAAATAATAGATTCCCAAATTGTTGCTAATTAATTAGTATCTTTGATTGTCTATTTGCAATATTGCTAAAACTTTTTTACTAACCTAGGAGCACTCCTAAATTACTAAATTAGGCTTAATTTGACTAGAATTAAGTATAAATGTTATTTAATTCTACTTACTATATATATATATATTAATCTTGGATAAGATTTATTTTTTAAGGCTATTTGTAATTTTGCTTATAAAACTATTTTTTACAGCGAAAAAAGTTTCCTAAAAAATTTTTTTAGTAATCATAAAATCGATGAATATCGCTTCACTACCATGTTAAAGTTTAAACTATAAATCATTAATTATAAATATGATTGTCCTGAAAGAACATGATAGAAGCAAACATGATATAATGATCCAATAACAAGATCATGCAATTTAGTTTTATTTAACAGTGTTCATTTAGTTACCTTGTAAATAATGTTATTTTAAATTTATGTATAAATAATTAAAAATTATTTATATTTTTAACTATTACATAAAACAATATAATTTTCTTATTTATCATTTTGAAATAATTTTACTGTTAAATGCAATAGTTGATTTCTATTTAATTAGAAACACACTTCTAAAAGGATTCAAAACAAATGTAAAATTGAATTTTTAAATATTGAATATTTTAGGACTCCTAAATTGAGTATCTTCAATATAATAACTGTGCACTGAAAGAGCAATTAAATTAATCCATAGAGATCAATTATTTATTCAAGGCAGTATTTAAAATTCCTTTCTCGAGATATTTAAATAATTCCAGCATTATACTTAAGATTTAAGGAAATTTTAGTACTATGTACATATTTCCAATAAATTCAACACTCTGTAGCTAAAAAAGATTTAACATAATATTCTGCCCAAGACTTTACTCATCCAAAATATTTTTTCGTTCTACTTTCTCAAATTTTCTTTTTGAAAGATATAACATTGTGACGTTTAAACAATTATGGTATGTTGCATTAAATTGCACCAGCTTAAATTAACACAATTTAGACAAATCCATTTATGGTTTAGCTGATGTATATATTACATGAATTAGAAAAGCTTTCATTTTGCCAAATAATTCAAATGAATATTATATTAAACTAGAATTGAAATCTTTGTTTCCAGTCTAATGTTAAACAAAGGATATACAAGGAGGAAAAATATAATGATTATACAAATTACAATAAGTATATATATATATATATATATATAATATAAATTAGAACAATGTCAAACAGATAAAGCTGTTAGAAAGAATATTTGTTGTGTATATATTATGAGGGAGTACAGCTAAACTTGTTAACATTATATGAAACTATATATGAAAGTACCGAAACATATGCTTTCAGTTTTAAAAGTTAAAAGATATTAAAATATGAAAGAAAATCTGACAATCATAATGATAAAGATTGTATTTTCTTGCATATTATCCACAGTGTTGTATCTGCAGGCCCCTTTTTTTCAAGCAAAATAAAAAAAGCATCACATAATCCTCAGCGGTGTATAGACAGCCGTAATTTTTTCTGAGAAATAGTCGAAAACTTATACTGCTGTTATTTTAGTGCTAAATAAAATAACAAAATACACATTATGATTAAAAATATTTTAAATTCTACAGAGAAAATATAGCTATAAAGGTCTGTTTGAATCCACCTCAATGCAAAGTGCAATTAACTGAGATGAAAGCATGACATTGATCAATATCTGAGAAAATTCTAGTAAAACTTATAGATTTTTATATTTTAATAACTTTTAAAATAAATTATATTTGTTTTGTTAATAGTTAAATGAAAGGGAATATTTTCTAACTGCGTATGAAATACATTTTTTCTTTTGTACCACACATGCTTTTTCACCTTACATTACACATTTGTCGACATTTTTTCATTAGCTTTCAGTTTAAAATTTGCTCTATTAATTAATAATTCTCACTTCATTATGACGACATACGAATTTTTTCAGAGCGAAACAGTTCAGGTCAAGACAGAATGCGAAATAGATGAATTATTGAATAACATAAAAAAAGTGGAGCATAAAGAACAAATTAGCTTTTTGTATACAAAAATTTAAATATAAAAAAACAATAGAAATGTATTTCGATCTAAGTATTTTAAAAATTTATAATTCTTTAATTTTTGCATAAATTTGGAATTTAAAGATATTTTTAAGAAAAAATAATGAGAATATTATAAGGTAGAAATTTATAAGAGCTTTTCTTCAGATATTGATTGACAATCAAATATAGACCCTTAGTAAAGTATAAAATTACATTTTTAGCCATAAAAATAACAATAAATTTCTTAACAACATTTTTATATTAATTATATTGAATTTTAAAAAAATATCAAATCATGAAATATGCTTTCATGACATAAATATATAAATAGTTGTAACAATCTGCCCCCATCATTCTGTTGATTTTGTTTAGTTAAAAAATTATTTTTAAAATTAGGTTGAAATTATGTTGACTATTTTAAATTTTGTTATTTGTATATGCAAAATAAATGAGGCAGTAAATCATAACAAAATTCTATTTATTAAATAACAAACAATATTGTGTATAAACATAAAGCTATATAGTAAAGAAATATATCAGAATTCAAATTTCTACTTTAAAAAAACATTTTAATTTAATAATTAAAATTAAATTACATTTGAGATAATCTATGAGAAGATTCTTCTTCAGGTATTTCTGCAACACTATAAATAAGACAATAAAAAATTATATATAAAAATTTTTCATTAATAATTATTTAGACAGAAAAACTTTAATAAGTTAACAAAATAGTTTATTTAAGAAGTAGCCAATTGGGTGCTATCAAAATCAATTAGATGTTTTAAGAAGAATAAATTATGATTACAAAAATAACTTTCCTACTTGGTTATAAATCTAAAAACCCTATTTTTATTGCATAGATAAAATTTAAGCAAGTATATCAGATAAATACTATAATCATTGAATTCTCATTTTTGGAACTAACAAAATATGACAACAATTTTTCTTTCACTAAAGAAATTATATTTAGTTAAGAAATAATTTATATAATTCAATTTAAAGTTAGCAAAACAAGACTTACTTTTTCTTCAGACATGGACAATCAAATATAGATTGATCTTTCCCAAAATTTTTCCCATCTTCAATACTATGAGGCAAATGCTTGTGCAGAGTTTCAGGAAGAGAAATAGTTATACCAGAAACTAATATCATTAGTACACCAGTTATTACAAGAGGCAAACCAGGCATTGTCATAGACTATTAATATATAAAAAAATTTTCCTTAGAATCTTACAAATATATATTTAAAACAATATTGTAAAATTATTTATAATGTAATCGGAATTTCATAAAATGCACAATAATAAATTCTGTATTCAAAATTGTTAGGTTGCTATTTTCTAAATAAAATAGAAATAATTACCTGAGTTTAAAATATGAATGCAATTTTTTATTAATGAGGTGGATTCAAACAGATCTTTATCACTAAAAATATTTTTTTCTGTAGAATTTATTATATTTTTAATCATAATGTGTATTTTTATTTTATTTGACACTAAATTATCTGCAGTATAAGTTTTCGACTAGGCCGGCCAACTTGTCTAGTAGTCAGCGTGCTTGACTACAGATAGGGAGGTCCTGTGTTCAAATTCCGGTTCAGGCATGGATGTACTTTTTCTCTCTATCCTGTCTTTGTCCTTTCCTTGTGTGTGAATGAGGTATGAATGATGCCTACCCTATAAGCGGGTCCCTATGGCATGTGTGAGGGTGCGATGGTGGCCCACCCTCTGTGTGCACCCGGGGCAACACCTCGGCGGCAAAGAGGTTGCTGTTTCTGGCTGGTTCCTTGGGTATAAGGAGACAATACATACCAATATACCCCGACCATTAGTGGAAAAAAACTCTAAATAAAAAATGCTATTTAGAAAAGATTTTAAGCATAGATAGTGTCCAAAATGCATAAAATCAAATTTCATTCATGCCAAGATTTTATTTGTACTGTGACAACATTGATTATATAACTTTATTTAAAACATGCAATAAATAGTTTTTTCTTTCTCTCTCTCTCTCTCTCTTTTTTTTTTTTTTTTTTTTTTACAAATAATAAAATGAGGTGTAAGTCACATTTGTAATGTAAACCATATTGCCAATTCGGTCATAAATATGAGGGAGTATTAAAATCTTGCTTATTCTTTACAAATGGGAAAAAATATCAAATTCATAAAGAATACCAAATTATAAAATTGCAGTTAAAAATGTAAAAAATTACAAACTTTCCAAAATCAAACAAATTAATATGATCAATTAATACCTAATCAATGGCATTACAGCAGGGTAGAGGGGGGTTTTATGGCACAAGGTCCAAATTTGGACATGCTGCGCCAAGAGAAGATTTTTGTAGCTTTACTTTTATTTTATTTATTTTTTCAAAAAACCCAATGAATATTAAAACTTTAAAAAACAAAAATCTGTGTATACATTATTTCAAAATCTAATTATAAAATATAAAAAAGAAAAATCAAATATATATCCGTTTAAAATACAAATTAAATAAAATGTATAAAACCTATTGCCCTCAAGAAAGCGAATAAGTTTTTATAGGGCGGATCCCCTGTTAAATCAAATAAAGTTAAAATATTAGTATTAAAATAGTCTAAACCTTGTTGGTTAAAATCGATTTAGTGTTCACTTAAAAACAAATGTCTGTGTATGAAACGTGTGTCCAATACGAAGGCGAGTTAATCTAACATCAGCACTTTGTAATGAGGTGAGGGATGAAAAGATGGTATAAAACTTGTTGCCAACCAGCAAGTTCCAGGATTCCTGCTAAAGATCATATATAAAACTTTTTATAACCTTTCTCACATCTGAGAGAGGAACCAATGGTAAAATTGGATCTGATGCAGTTTTTGTTGCTATATCTGCTCTCTCATTTCCTTCAAGACCCATGTGGCTTGGTATCCAACAAAATACAATTTCTTTTCTCTTGCGAGGGTAGAGGGGGGATCATAGCTCAGGTGATATGGGAGTACAGCAGAAGGTAGTCAAGCTTTCTAATAGAAATTGCAGTATCAGACTCCCAATGAAGTCCTGATATTTGAGTTAAGCTTAGGTAGAGAAGTTAATATTGTAGGAGCAATAAAATGAACTAGATTTGATTGGAAATTAATTAAATTAGCATCAACAATTTTGCAGCTCTTCCCAATGACTTTTAACTTGTTATTGACAAAAAAAATTATTGTATAAAATGAAGTTTTTTTTAACAGTATCTTAATATAGTTTTTTCTTAGACCAATAAATATTTTCTACTAACAACTGTTATTGTATAGTCTCTCTCTCTCTTTCTCTCTCTCTCACACACACATTTTAAGATTAAAGTAATTCAACAATTTTTAAAATCTTACCCACAGCATTAAAATTATCCTGGAATGTTAACAATATATTTATTTAATTATTTATACAGTTTTTAATATAATTCAAAATTAAAGAAAATGCACTTAGAAAAAGCTTTACATAAATGAAATAAAATCTGGCTAATGAACAGCTTATTTAAATGAAAAAAATTTTATGCTTAATATTCAATCCATCAATTGCCAGTGACATGATATATATAATTACTTACATAAATACTCTGTAAAATGAAATCAAAAATATATATGATTGACCCTTATGATAATAAAAAGTTCCACATAAAAAATAATTAAATACTTTTATAAACTTCATCAATTTTTTGATGTTTATAAATATTTCCAACAAAAATATATATCAAGCCTTGTTTATATTCATCAAGATAAAAAAAATGCAGAAAAAACAATTATTATAATAATTGTTTAGACAAGGAATATAAAATATATATAAGAAATAAGATATAAGTGAAAACTTACTAAATACACAATGGACGGACTGAGATAAAGCCCAAGAGTTCCCATTAATCTAAGGAAAGCCAATCCACGTCCTCGTAAAACAGTCGGGATGAGTTCTGCAGAATACTGCATAATCACATTATAAACTATAGTGATGGTAACCCTTTGAATTAAAGCTAGACCCAAATATGTCTTTATTGCATCTGAAAGTATATTAAAATGTAATTTTTAAAACAACTAAATTTACTTAAATGGATTTAAATAATTTATACAAAAATATACATATTAATAAAAATATAACAATTTGTTGTATATTAAAGCTACTTTAATATCAAAAACTATACATCAGATTTCTATTAACGTCAAAATGCTTGGCGAAATTAACTTTTAAATATTGGTGAAAATGTAATTTATGAGTAGTATAATGATAAATGATACAATTCTTCATAAAGATAATAAGTTAACTAATATGTAAAGTAATTCATCTTTTGATGTATTGTAAAGTATTTAATTAAAAAATACTAATGTACAAATAAAATTAAATAAAAAGCCTTAATGACATCCATGATTATGAAATTTTTAATAAATTTTAAATTAACATTAACTGGTTGTTGAAAAAGTATATTAAGATTACTTTTTACTAGTTATAAAATAAATGTAATATACCTATTTATGACTATGCTACTTATTCTACATTAATGACTCTTAGATAATAAGCACTTTATTTTAACATAAGACTAAATTGTCAAAAGAATTTAATTCTTCTTGAATGCAACACAAAAATATGTGAAGTCTGTTACATAATTAATCTAGAATGTATAATAACACTTAAAAAAGTTAAAATCATCAGAATAAAGGGATTTCAGAATTACAATTAATTAAAATTTAAAAAATAATAATTTCTACTATAGATTGCTAAACAGTTTATGTAAAATGCATAAGAATATTAAGAAAAATTAAAACATTTCATTATATTTCTTATTTGAATTAACTTTTAAAACTGACTAAATCTGACGTTCTATAACATCACACATCTTTGAAATTTCCCATTTTAGTTAAGTTTTTTTTGTTATTTAACTATTATTCTTTGTACATTAGGGTCAATTTGACCAAGATCTACAGTTTAAACTGAATTCTAAACTATTAGAAACATCTCATCCAGCTACTTGGCACACAATTCTTTGATAAATTATATAACATTAATTTATCAAAGAATTAACTCAGCTCATTTAACATTTAACAGCAACATTTAAATTAGCTCATTAGTTTCACAATGTTTCAGTAATAGGACAACTATCTTCAAAGAGAAAGCTCTTGAGTTCATCCACTCACCATAGATCAATAAGAGAATGATGTACACCTGTTGTGATGACTACTTGAGTTTTTCAGAGTTCCTCTCTTAATAGATGAATACTGCCTATTGCATATAAGAAGTTCTAGTACAAAGCAATTTAAAATGCCTCAAAACAATTTTTGACATTAGGCTATCTATTATATGATATCAATGTTCTCATTACATAGAAAAGCATATAAATAATATGAAATAAATTCTTGCATGAATTCTATTGTTTTTATATGCCTAAAAAACTTAATGTTTTCAAATGGAAATATTTTTGATAAATGTGAAGGATTAAGTTACATTTTTGAATTATTTGTAAGCATAATGAATTTTACTACATATTTTTTTTTCATGCTCCTTTCAAATATGTTAATAAATTGTGTGAGTGATTAACTTTTTATTAAAAATTTAATATTTCAAAATGTTTTACAATCATTTTAATTATATGTAATAAAATATTTCATGTAAACATTTTAACTTTTAAAATGCTTTATTATTAAGTAGAGTTAAATATAAGAGCTTTGTAACAAATATCTGACCTAGGAAAGAATAAATAGAAAAAATGAAATTTTTTTTTAACCATAAGCAGTTTTCTTTCATTTAAAATGAACATAGTTAATATTGAAAACTCAGCATTCTAAATTTTAGTTTAAATGGAAAAAGAATTCCTATTTACTTAAAGCATTGAATCAATTTAACTGAAATTTGTAATTCAGAATAAATATTATGAAAGTAAAATATAAATCCATAAATTCTGGAAAACTTAGTTAACTTTATTTCCATTTATAACATTAATCATTAAAATGAATAAAATTAAATCATTTGTTCTTATTAAAAGTCATTCAGATATCTATTATTCTTATAAAAAAATTTATAAGCCAGAATGCTAAAATTATGCTGATAAAGTAATGAATCATCATTCTCTTTTAAAACACAAAACCCTGTTAATTTTTACAAGACTTGATTTCTTAATGTAAGGGTACATATAAATGAACAAAAATTTATTTATACTGTTTTTGATTTTGATTTACAATTCAAGTTATATCATTATTACTAAAAATGTGTGCATAAGTTTCATGAGCTAGCCAAATTATTCTTTTAACACAATTTATTGAAATGAAAATAATAATTGTTCTCTTACCATATGTTGAATAAACTGCATAAACGACCCCACAGTTAGACAGGTTTAAAAATATTTCATTAAGTTAACTTGGAGAAAGATTCATATGAAATACAAAATAATATAAAAAAGAAAACATGCATGTCTATGTGTTTAATCAATTTAAATTTACCTTGGGGAATAATCAAAATAATTAATCCAGCAATCCCTGCAGTTAATGATGAAAATACTACTGGCCACCTTCGACCTAACCAATCAATTCCAAACAATATAACAAAGAGAGATGGAATTTCAACTAAAGAACTATATGTAAATGAATCATACACATTAGTTCCTAAATTTGAAGCGTTCTGTGTATTTGTGTGGTAGCAACAATAAACAACAAACCTGCAAAAATATCCTTAACTTAATATTGTGTTCTTCATAAATACTACAAAATTTCAATTGTTTCAAAAATATAAACTGACAAAAAATATGATTTTAATATGAAAAATTAAAAGATGTGAAATATAAAAATAGCAAACAACTTATTTTTTGTGATAAGTCACATTTTCCATATTAAATGCCATTCACAAACTTAAGTATTTGATATATTAGTTGTTAGCTGTAACTACAAGGGAAATAACACTTCATTTTTTTTCTTCATTTCCATCTATTATTTGGTATCTAATATCAGCATCTACTTGGTAGATTTCATCTTTTATGCATCAACAACCCAAATGCTGAATAATTAAAGAGTGCCTGATAAATAAAAATAGCCAAAAAGATTCAACTAAAGTTTTGAAGTTAGATAATCAAATGTTTCCTATATTTTTTCAAATCAATTAAAAATATTCTTCACATATAGCTTCCTTTAAGAATCCTATAAGACACTATCATATCTACAAGATGGAAGAATTAGCCTTAGTGACTCTCTTCTCTAACATGGTTAATAGCAAATACCTATTTACTTTTTTTATTAATTATCTATCAATTCAAATAAATTCCTGGGGCAGCTATGTCAGTGTTCATGCAATAAAACTAATCAACTTTTTGATAAAGAAAATAAGCTGTGTCACATCAGTTATAAGTTTACATTTTTCTTAATTTTACTTAGTTACTAAAAAATTAATTACACACAATAAATTAAATAGCATAATTAAGTGTGTTAAACTCTCAAGCAACCTCTTTCACTCATCCTTGAATATTTGAAAAAATCTCATCCTCAAAGCAGCAAGTTGTTTTCAAATTTAAAATTACATACAAAAGTTAGTTATAGAATTAGAGTTGAACATTATTGGTACACAGAAACAACACGGCCGTTGTTTACAAATTTTATTGCCTGACTGACAAAAGAATGATGTTTTGTGTTAGTGCCCTCTGGTGCATAAAGAAATTAAATTTTTACATTTAGTATACAGGGTCGGAATATGCCGCCCACCTTGAAATATTATTTCAAAGAAACAGGTTATGCAACATGCATGTAAAAAAAAAAAAAAATAAAGATTAGATATACAAAATAAATTAACATAAAAGAAAAAGTATATAACAAACACATAAATGAAAGAATGTTTTGTATGTAAATATACAATAGAAGTACATACCTAAGAAATGAAAAAGTGTACATATAAGAAATGAAATTTTATTTAAACTGAAGCATGAAATTGGCGTTACACAGGAAGTTGGCATGATTTTGTTATGTTTCTTTGTATATACCATCTGATGTTTTAAGTGTTACTACCCTAACATTATTGTCAAGTCCAGGGTCCAATTGAATTATTCTACCCAATTTCCATTTTGTTGGAGGTAAATTGTCTTCATTAAAAGGCATAAATTATTAATTTGATAAATTTTTAATTGGCAGTTGCTATTTTGGCCTTTGCTGCAACTGTGTGAGATATTCCTTATGCCAACGTTTCCAAAACTGTTGCACCATTTTTTGAATATGCTGCCATTTTGAAAGAAAGAAATGTTTGTATCAACATAATTTGGTCCAGTAAGACTTGTTAATGCCCTACCAATAATAAAATGGCCAGATGATAAGGCTGATAAGTCATTTGGATCAGTAGGAGATGCAGTTAAAGGTCTGGAATTACGACAAGCCTCTATTTGAGTTAGCAATGTTTCAAATTCTTCATAGATTAAATTTGTCTCCCCTATAACACGTTTTAAATGAAATTCGGTAGACTTTATGCCAGCTTTCCATAGTCCAACTATGTGAGGTGCACCTGGAACATTTAAATGCCAACTAATACCATTTTCAGACATAAAATTGTTTACATTTTTATTTTAATTTTTGGAATTCCAAAGTTTTCAATTTCTATGAGTTTGCGTTTTGCACCAATAAAGTTAATATCGCAATCACTGTAGATATCACTACATTTATTGCTATGAGAAATAAATCCCTTAAGAGATGCAATGAACACACTTGCAGGTAAGTCAGTAACTAATTCTAGGTGTATAGTTCTTGTAGTAAAACCTTGTTGCAGCAAAATAGGATGTTTCTGATCGTAAACTAGATTTGCATGTCTCAAACGACCACCTAGTCTAAGAATGCTTGAATTATCAAGAAATGGATTTAGAGATAAAATTTTACTATTACACGATACTGTTTTATATTTTTGAAAAGCATTGATCTCCTTATTAAACTCATTAGTTTGAACTATTTTTATTAACACATGCACATCATTAGTTAATTCACAAGTTTGTAAAAATCCAGTTAATTTGTTCATGGGATTTCTGCAATTGTTCACAAATCTTAAACACAAAGCTGTTATACGTTTAAGTTTAGAAAAAGATGAATATTTATGAAAAATATTAATGTCAGTAAAAGAATGTTTGTTTTCTATGGTTGATTGTAAAGCACAATAGCTTTCTTCTGGAACGAGATCTCTAACTGGTAGTTCAGGCTGCTTTATCTGAAAAGAAAATGAATTATAAAGAAAATTTGGACCATTTAACCATAATGAAAAAAGTAGTTCAGAAGATGATATGAAGACACATAGTTCCAATCTCAGAAGTGAAGCAGTTTTAAGTGGAGCAACCTTTGTCTTAGCTGTTACTAGATGAATTTTAATTTCAGCATTACTTGAGACTGAGCGACAAATTGCTGCTGCATATGTCTTTTCCAATGCATCACTAAAGCCATGTAGTTGAAATTGGTTATTTGAATCACAAAATAAGTATCTGGGGATTTTAAAATCTTTCACTACCAAAGGTTTTTCCGTAACTTGCTTCCATTCATAGGCTATGACTGAAGGAATGGTATCGCCCCACTACAGTTGATTTTTCCAAAGTTTTTGAATTATTAATTTATACTGAATAGTCATTGGAGATAACCATCCAAGAGGATAAAATATTTTTGCAATTGTTAAGAGCAATGTCCACTTAGTTATCTTCAAAAGATGGTTGGTTAGTTTTGAAGGAAAATACATCCAACTCAGGTTGCCAAAGTAGTCCCAATGTTTTCATAGTTTCATCATTGTCTAAGATTAAAGAAGTGTTTGATAATTGTAAATCTGGATCAATAGACTTCAAAAATCTTTTAGAATTTGAAACCCATTTTCTCAAGGGAAATTTGGCACTTGACAACATTTGCATTAATTGTTGGTGCAGTTCTATGGCTTGGGAAACTGAATTCGCTCCAGACATGAGATCATCAACATAAAAGTCCTCGAGAACTGCTTTAGATGGTAATGGATACTTCTTTGCTTCTCCTTCTGCTAATTTTTGTAAACATTTTATAGCCAGGTATGGTGCTGAGGCGGTGCCATAAGCCAGACTTGTTAATTGATAATCATTCACTGCGTCATATTTTGATTTGCGTCAGGCGGTTTTTAAGAAATCTGAATCTTGTAAAGCTACTTGTTGGTACATTTTTTCAATGTATACAGCAGCTTCTATTTTATGCATCCTAAATTTAATAAGCAATGTAGTTAAATCAGTCTGTATTTACGGTCCCACCATGAGTTTATCATTAAAAGAAACACCATTGAAGGATTTAGCAGATCCATCAAAAACTACCCGGAACTTGTCACTACTTTTGTTGGGAACTGGATGCTGTGGAAGATAAAAACTAGATTTGGCTGGAACATTAACTTGACTTTCAGGAATTAATTCCATGTGTCCCAGTTTTATGTAGTCATCCATGAATTTATGATATTGTTCAAGTAGATTGATTTTTAGAAAAACAACATTCAATTTGATGAAGACGGCGCGCAATGCAATGTATCTAGATGATCCAAGTTCATTGTTTGAGTCATTAAATGGAAATTTGACAATGAATCTGCCTGTAGAATCACGAAAGAATGTTTTTTTTTTTTTTTTTTATTTTTTTTAAGTGATTTTCAAATGCGATTTCCTCCTTTGAATAAGGTTGTGTTTCAGAAACTTGTTTTAGTGGCCAAAATTTATCAAGTTGATACTCTATTGTGATACAACTAGTGTGATTTGTAATTATTGTTTTTGAGAAATCATTTGTTTTGCCTAAAACAACACATCTGAAAATTGTTTCTAGTGCAGTAAACAAATGTCCAGGAATAGTAATGTTTTTATTGATCATGATTTCTGCAAACACATCTGCACCTAGGAGAATGTCTATAGGACCAGGCTGCAAGCAATTAACACTGGCCAATTGTATTTCTTTGAATGAAGTTAAAGCTGAAGTATCAAATTTTGAATTGAGGAAGGTCACAAGTGATTTTGGGTATAATTAATGCATCTACAGTGATATGTGTGTTTTTATAAAATAGACATGATATTTGTAATGATACCGAACCTGAGATCTTACCTACATTTCGAGAACTAAGCCCATCAACATTTATGTTAACTCTATTACCTTTAAGTTGCAATAAATTTATACAACTTTCCTTAATAAATTAGCCTTGGCTGGCTGAATCGATAAGAATTCTGCATTTATGTATAATGTACCATTAATGTCGTTAACACTAACAATTGCTGTTGGCAATAAAACTGTTTTTGTTACAGGTGCAACTACATTATTTCTACTAATAGTAGAGTTGTGTGTGCGTCAATTTTGTATCATGTGCATTTTTCAAACACAATAATGTATTATGCAGTTTCGAATATAATTTACACATGCTAGAGCAACATTTAGAAATGGGATGAGTTTTATTATCTTTCAAACAACTAGTGCATAAATAATGTTTTTTAATTACCTTCCATTTTTCTTTTACTGGAATATCTAACAAACTGTCACAATTATATAATCGCGAATGAGAATCATTTCGACAATAAATGCATAAATTAGAAACAATCTGAGATGTAAAAGAATATTTATTTTGTTTTTGATTTGCAATAGTTTTCCCATCAAATTGACCTAGTTATCTTTTTGGCACTTCACCAAAGACAAAAGCGCATATGATCTATTCAATGTGAATGCTTTGAATTCAGCGAAAGAAGAAACTTTTTTGTTCAATTGTTCTAATGCCCATATTCACAGTGTTTCGTTATCAAGTTTACACTTTAAAAGAAAAATAATAATTGTAACCCAATGATCAACAGGCAGTTTTAAAATTTTTAATGTATCAATACATTGCTGTGTTGTATCAATTAATTTTCTCAAACCCGCAGCGGATTCATGTTCAAGAATAGGCTGAGAAATTAATTTATTTAATGCTGGTTTATGATTTCTGTTTAGTTTTCAAAGCGCTCAGTAAGCATATCCCAAGCTAATTTGAAATTCTCACCTGTAATTTGAATAGAGTGTAATAATGTAAATGATTCGCCCTTAATGGAAAGTTTAAGATATTGCAATTTTTGACCATCACTTAAACTATCATTATAGCCAACACTCGATAAAAATAAATCACAAAAAGAAATCCAATCTATGTAATTAGAAGTGAAAACTGGTAATTCTATTCTAGGAAGTTTAACATTGTTGACATTAGTTAATTCTTTATGACAATTATATTTATTTTAAAGTTTCCTTGATTTGTCTTTAAGAATAATTTTTAGATTATATATTTTAGAAAGCAGTTCATCCATTTCGCTTTCAAATGTATCAAATTCTGAATCAGAACATGCATAAAGAATATCATTATTTAGCTTATTTATTTCATTGTCTAAAGAATTTAGGTTATTTTCATACACCTCAATAATAGAAAGAGAATTTGTTTGATTTTGTAAGCTTTTGACTTGCGAAATTAAACGAGTTGCCTTATCTTTTATTATCTTTTTGGTTTTAAGGAGGATATCCATTTTGGTTTTGAGACCTTCACTCAATCAATCATTTTGCTGTTTCTTTATTCAACAGTTGTTAGCTGGTTCTATGCATTTACTAAAATAATTTTAAATTGTTTCACATTCCGGCTAGTCAGACAAAAAAATTGGTACATAGAAATGACATGGACGTTGTTTGCAAATTTTATTGCTTGACTGACAAAAAAACGATTTTAGTGTTACCCCATCTGGTACACAAAGAAATTAAATTTTTACATTGAGTATACAGGGTCGGAACAAACATATTAATATAAATAAATTTATTTCCATTTTTTTTCTTCTCCTTTCATTAAGCAGATTTTTCAAGACTGATTTTTTTAAACTTTTTATCATACAGGATTTATTCTCCATTCGCAATGTTCTTATTATATTATATAATGTTATATTTTCTATAATTTTCCAAAATTATATTTTTAAACATTTTTTGCAAATTACAGTTTAAGAAGCTATATAGTTTGTTGTTAAATAGATGACATGTTAATGAGTCTAATCACATAGCTATAAATGCACTACAATCAATTTGTATTAGTAAGAATTCCCAAACTCCTATAATATGAATCTAGTTATAGAAATATTTGAGACTAGGACGATTAACAAAGGATTGTGGTCTCTTCTATCATTAAACTTGTATGCATATATCTTTCATTTGTGGGGACAGTGAAAAAAAAATTGTACTTAAAATAATTCCACACACAACTGAACTCAAGATCAGGATTTGGGAAGTCATCAGTACTATTATAACACAAAAAGTGATAAGTGTATATCTTAATCTTCTCAAACATGACCACATGTGTTAAAGTGGGAGGACACTTTCTGCATTAACTATGAATGAGAGATACATTCAATAAAATGCATTTCATTTTATGATTGATATTACTGGCAAGGTTCACATGCTCCACTCTATCCATGTATATGAAGCCTGGTGGCATAGTAGTGTTTCACACTTCCAAGACACATGTCCAAGGTTCGATCCATGGACTAGACAAAGTCGATTCAGCCTTTCATCCCTTCAGTGGATTGATAAAGCTGAATACCAACCATGCTGGCAAAATAAACAATAAAAGTTTCAACTTATGACTACCTAACTGGATATATTCTTTGCAACCCAGGACTTCTAATTTAGTATATATATAAATTTTGATTTTATTTTAAAATGGAATAAATATTTTATGATAGGCATTCAATTGGTCAAAAGTAAACATATTCTAATCAAATAATAATGAATTAAACTTTATAGAAAAATTAAGCATATTTTTAAATATAACATATTTAATAGAAATGGCATTACTTGTTTCAACAATATTAAATAACTGCTATGCATTTCTGTTTGCACATATAACTTTATATTTTAATAATTAAAAATGCAGAGTTAAATAATAAAGTAATAAAGGGACAATATGAAACTTTTTTCATGATAAAAAATATTAGAAGTCTGTAGCCTACATAAATATCAAAGTACTAGAATATATATATATCATCATTGAGTTTAACAAATTTGCTATCCATTTTGTTCATCATATATTATACTTTGTAACCAAAATTAAAAAAATAACTGGTACAGATAGTGTTAAATAAAAACATTGAAATGATGAAACATAAATTTCTTTTATAATTCTGTGAGTGGAGGTACTATAAAAATGAACTCATGATAATTTTTCTTTTTAAGATAAATCAACACTTTATCCAATGCATATTATTGGAAACAATTTACTTAGGTAATTACTAATGATAAATGAAGAAAAACTCCATTTAATAAGCATACATTTAAAAGCTCAAAA
The DNA here is from genome assembly GCA_030067965.1 of Latrodectus elegans. Lineage (NCBI taxonomy): Eukaryota > Metazoa > Arthropoda > Arachnida > Araneae > Theridiidae > Latrodectus > Latrodectus elegans. The sequence goes on from CM057813.1 coordinate 52,138,633, forward strand.
ATTAATTCTTTGATAAGGTCTTAAATTTTATCAAGAATATAAGAAATATAATACCATGTAACAGCTAGTACCAAATTAGTAGTTCGTAAGCGTGATGTCCTGAATAAATCTAAGGATGTTGCAGTGACATTTGCATCTTCAATACTTTTATCCTGCAAAAGTATTATAAAAATATTATGACTAATAAATCTAGTTTTTTTTAACTTGATTACAACTGTAAATAAATTATGTACTTTGGAAAACAAGAATACATTTAAATATTAATGTACATTTTTAAAATTCATACATTTGCATTAATTGCTTTCTCCCTTTACTATTTTCTACTTATTTTTTAATATTAAATTTCGCTCTACTAATGCAAGATTTTGCCACACAGACCTATATTAAATGTATTTTTGATGCATTGTTCTTGATATTAATTTCACATTTTTTCCTAGTACTGACTTACAATTAACACTAAATTTCTAATATTAATTTAAAAATCTTTAAAAAAAATAGCAATATTTGGAATTCCTGAATAAATTTAAGGTGGTTCATAAAGAAATTACACTTTAAAATTGTAAAGTAATTACAATTTAAAATATTATAGTAAATATGATCTAATTATAAATAAAACAAATTAAAATGTGATATTCTAATTTTATTTGAAAAATACATTAAATTTTAACAGAAAAATTTTAATTTTTAAAAGTGTCAAACATGAATAAACATTTAGTTATTATACATATTTTATAAACATAATAAACAAATAATAAATATTTTATGAGCATAATGAAAATACAGCTCCATCTGTCACATGCATGCAAATATGTTGGCTTTTAAAATAATCAGTACAACACAATTATTGTTAATTATGCCTCCTATATGCATTAATTCCATATTTCTTTCACTTTTACTTGATGCTGATTATTTGACATGCGGGATGATTTTTTTAAAAATTTTTCACAATGTTAATCATTTTTTGATTGAAGTGAAGCTGTATATGGAAAAATCAAGCAACTAACTAAAATTATTTTTATCATATTTTGCTATAGAACATAAATGGTACAAATTTCATGCAATTTATACTTTTCAATTTTAGTAATGCATTTTCAATCCAAGCAGTAAATTTATATTTGTCAAATATATCAGTTCATTAATAGTAAAACACCAACTTTTGTTTATCAATTAATCCATGACACAATAAATTGACAAAAAATGTAATTATTTCAGAGAAACGTTTCCTACTACAGCGATGGAAAAAATAAATGTACTATTGTATCAAATGAATGTAAGAAATTTTTGTTTTGTTAACACACTTAAAGACCTTGATTTCTTAATCTTGTCTTAAAACAATCAACAGAATGTCTTGTATTTCTTAAGAATCATTTTAAGTATTTTACTATAATATATCACACAAGCAGTTATCATTATTCATTAAATAACAAATTTCAACTATCATAAAATTAAAATAATATTATAAGAACTACTTATAAAATGATTTTAACATTCTTGTCTTGTACATTGTTAGAAATATGCAGCTTTTTCCAGTATCAAGATTTCAAATGTAGCACACATACAACAGTTAATATATTTATCAATTAAATACTTATAAATATTAGAAAATCTTATGTTTATAACAGGATTATAAAATGCAATAATCTTTAAAATAGAAGGGGGAAATTACTGAAAGCATAAAAATAACTGAGATACCAAAGTATGAACTTCTCAATGAATTGATCAAATTACTTTCCCCAAGAATTAGAAAATCTTGGCATAAAAAATTGCCTAAATAAAAACACATTCACTATTAAAGTTAGTCAATCTACTTATATCACACACACATTAATACATTTTCCATCACATAACAAAATTAAGATGACATTTTCCCAATCACTTACATCATACTTATAACTAAACAAATTTACTCATCTCATGTTCAAAATAAAAAAAGTATGCGTTTAAAAATGCAGACTCACAATATTTTCCCCAAATTCTTCAGGATAAGTTCTTTTATTTACAAAAGCAACTGTTTTAAGAAGAGTTATTGCTTCTTCTCTTCTATTACAAGTCATAAGCCAACTTGCAGATTCTGGAATAAATCTAAAAAAAAAAAAAAAAAAAAAAGATAAAGGAAGTAAAATTTTGCAATGAAAACACATAGAATACTCTGAAGCAAAATTGAAGTAGTTAAATTTGTTAACTTTATCCTGTTAACTTAATGCTAAATCAAAAAAATTAAAACATAAAATTTTAATGCTAAGATTTGGAAATAATTCTAAGTTCCTGTTTAAAAAAATGCAATAGTTATTAAAATTCTCTTAAACATCATCAAAATTAGTTTTATATTGTAATTAAACTCTAAATTGCATAATATATATCTTAATTTGATTTTAATTTAGATCAACAAACTTTAATACTAAAATATGTTAAGTCACAACTTTTCACTTCGAAAATACTATTTTACTAACACCATTATTAAGTAAATATTTTTTTTTTTTTTGGTCCACCACCAACTTTAAAAGTTTTTTTTTCCCCAAATCCCAAATTATACAGCAATAAGAAATTACTTCTATGCATACCAAAGTTAGTAGCTTGTTGATAAAATGCTGCAATCATTGTTCTTCAATTCGATACAAATTTAATTACTTCAATATGAATCAAAATAGCTGAGCCCAAAGGAATGTTAGTCTAAGAAAAACAAATGATTTTTAAATTCAAAAAAAAAAAATTAAAGAGGAAAGAATATAGATTCTGCAAAGAAAATGGAATCCTATAAAATTTTAATTATTAACATTTCATAAAAAATGAAAGGGATGTCAATTTGATTGAAAATTATCACTACACATATTGAATGTTTTAAATATGAATATATTGAAATGTAATAAAAATATTTACTATCCAAAAATCAGTAAAAAAAAACTTAATAATGGCTGTACGTCCCTAAAATTAACATGTGTAATTTTTCTTTATACAAATCGATGATTTATTCCTAAATGATTTCAACAATAAAAACACATCATTAAGATCAATTAATATAATATTTCACTTATATAAAGAGTTAAAATATATATAAGTTTATAAACATAATATTTTAATTGAAAAAACAAATATAAATAATATATATACATAATTTGATATAATTTATTATTAATTGATCTTAATATTTATTATTGAGATCTATTAGCAATAAATTTATGAATTATATGAATAAGATTTATGACATTAATTTAGAAACTTTACAAACATTATTTTGCTGAAATGAATTTTAAACATTTTTTATTATATTTCAATACACTCACTTTTCAAAGATTCTTTAGCATATATAAAAAATATATTTTTCATATTTAAAAATACATATTTTTATGTATTGTTTTGATAAAAAAAGTATATAGCTACTTTAGGAATTTTTCTTGCAATTTATTAGAATGTGTTTTAATATAGTAATTTTTTCATGAAATACTGCACTGATACAGCAATGCACTAATATATATTGTTTTCAATATTATCAGATCACTTTAAAATGTTTTATTTGTTTACCATACACTGATAAGTTTGTAAATTAACTTCCAGACATTAACAAATCTTATAATTTTTTAAAAGAAATATAATTAATAACATTTTTAAAGAATAGCTACAAAATTAGCTCAAATAAAAAATGAATTCATAGTCTTTCAAGAAGTATAACACAGAGATTATATCTATGAAACCTCTTTTTTTTAAATAGATTTTTCTATTAGAATGATTTTTTAAGAAAGCTATAAAAATAAAAATAATTATGGGTACAATTTTACTATTTTTTTTCTTAATAATTTAGCTACAATCTAATTTTATAAAAAATTTTTGAAAAAATTACACAATTTTAACCTATATGAAATTTTAAAATAACTTTTATTCCCAAATTAAATTTTTATAAAAGATATTCGTCGAAAATAAATTAAGAAATATTTAAGAAATATTTTTTTTACAAACTTGGTAACAGAAATATTAATACATTTTATGACAGAAAATGATAAATCGGCATTACTTTCCAAATATTGGTACAGCAGCAAGTGGTGCAGAAGTGATAATGATTAGTAGGCGCCAATCTTTCAAAGCATATGCAACCCATGGACAAATAGCTGAAAATATTATATATGCCATGGACCAAATGATGATGACAAAAGTTCTTTGTTTGACTCCTATATATTCTAAACCTACAAAATAAATATGAATTAACATAAATAAAAATTTTTAAGTATCATGAATATAATTTGTTATATTGCAAATCAAGAAAAATCTAAAATGAAATATATTTCTTGTCACTAGAAAAACATGAAAATTAAATAATTCAAAGGTGAAAAATGTCTCTTTCACCCTAGCAAATATATATTTTTTAACAATAAAACATGAATGAAATAGTTATAAAAAACAAAACAGTTATAATTATTTTAAGATACTTAATACTGTTTTGTTTCTATTTTATCGGTGAAACTGTTGGTAACCATGGCATAAAAAATAATGCCACAGAAATTAAAAATACTTTGGATATTGTGGAAGTGGCATATTCTAAAATTAGAAAAAACTGAGAAATATAAAAAATAATTTTATTTATCATTTATAGAAATGTTTTATTGACTTTTGGATATTTAATTTTATTTTCTTAGTTAAAAATGAAAATCTTTAGAAAAAATATAGTGTTAAGATCAATGAAAACATTTCTTTTCAGGTGATATTTGTTTTCAAACAATTTTAATACCAATATTAAATTTTTGTTTTATATAAATATAAGTTGAGTTAAAATATTTCTTCTAGTTAATAATTTCATCTCAATTTCTTAATTCTATAAAAATAAAAAAAAATTAAAAATAATTTATTTTATCTCATAAAATCAATTCTATACTTCTTTCATTAACATAACTTTTATTAACATGAAATTCCCAGCTCTAATATCAAGGCTCATCTTAAAATTTAAGTAATAACCACTTCAGCTACATTTTAACAGTACAAAAGCTAAACAAAAATTTGACAAGTAAATTTCATAAAAACTTGACTTATAAAATATAAGTATAACTAAAAAGCAATGATATACATCGAATACATATAAAAATTAAAACAGGTAACTAAAATAATGTTCAACATTATTTTAGTAACATGTCTTAGTTACATTTTTGTTGCCTTTTTTAAAATTCTAAAATTTAACAAGACTGCTAATTTACTATATATCAAATCATGACCCAAAGATAGACTGTCATTTATTCCCAAAAATAATAAACATGTATAATGGCATAAAGTTATTTTATCCATTCAAAAGATGGTTAATTTTAGATGAAAGAAAACAATTAAAAAATAGCTCACTTAGTACATATGGATCTTCAGATAATGGTATGATTGTAGCACCAACAAAAAACCTCAAAAGGTTAAATGCATAAAATGAAGTAGTAAATGCACTTATGATACCAGCGATGCTAGAAACTGTATAACTAAAAATAATTGAAGGTCTTCTTCCAAATCTATAAGTTAAAAATAAATGAATGAAATCAATAACCATAAAAATCTATATATAAAATACAGTAAACAAATATTAGCATGTTAAACAAAAATAATAGAGCATCATATGTACTGTTTTTAATTAATTGCAAACTATTTTCCAAAGAACTTTTAGGAAAAGGTTGTTTGCTTTAATTTCTATTTAATATAATAAAACAGAAATACTTTAAATATCATTAATCACACCTATTTTATTCATAAATGCAGAACAATGTTATTGAACAAAGCCTTATTTTAAATTTACATAAGTAAAATGGTAAACTTCTTCAGAATTTATTACATTGTTGTCAATAAATCATTATTTAAATCTTAATTCTTTTCATAGTAATTTTTTTCTTCTTTAAATCTTAACTTATATTTTATAAAAATAATGTATGTTTTATTTATTTAGTTAAAATAAGTATTATTTCAAGCCGTTTGATATTTATATTAATATTTTAATTTTTATCATAGAAAATAAATATGCTTTCCTTTAAAGTTTATGTTCTAATGACAGTTTGACTTGATTACTTTTGTTTGACTTTCTTTGTAAAATAGTTTATTTTTCCCATAAATTAAATTCAATTGATATTGTAAGTTTTGATACAAAAATTATAGTAAATTATAAAGCTTACTTATTCTGGTTAAGTTAAAAATGACTATTAACAGGCTTCTTTTAATTAAATTTTAAATATTTCTAATTTTTTTACTTGTTTTATAAAATTATTTATCTAAATTGCTGAATAATTTATTTTGATATATCTTTAGTAATGTCTGCCAAAAGTCGATTTTCCTAATTTAACTATTTTATACAACTAAAGAATTATTTACTATAGTAATTTCCTCTCAATACTGGTACCATTGCTTACATAGTTTCTGTATATAATGTAAATTATATACAGAAACTATGTAAGCAATGGTACCAGTATTTTTATAATAGCATCAAAAATTTTAATCACTGCCTATATTATTAATTTCTGATATTTTATTTAATAAAACAAATAAAACTAGATGAAATTTTAATTTTTTAGGACTCTGAATATAAGCTGTAGTTTTTGAAATGTGCATTCAAATACATATAACAAATAATCATAAATTATAACATGATTACAAACTTTATGCAATTTTTATGGAAAAAAAAACTATACAAAAAGAACTAAAAATAAAAAAAATAAAAAAAAAATAGAAGTAATTTTAACAAAAGGCTCTTGTAACTCAAATCTAACTGATATTCTAAATTTCACATCTAACAAAAACAAACTAAAGGATTTAATCAATCAAAAATTTTTAATTATTTTCTAAGAAAATAGGAAAGATAAAATTAATTGCATTTGATAAATTTAGAAAACTAAGGATTCTAAATTAGGTAAAATGGAAATATATGAAAAATATTATGGATTCTTCATTATTTAATTTTTAATAAAAAAAAAATAATAATGATGGAACACTTTTTTGAAAGCCAAGATCATAGAGAACCAATTTACTAAAATATAAGTTTTGCTATTTCAATAAATGTATGTAAGCAAATACCTATCAGCAATGAGGCCAAAAACAATACACCCAAGGCTAGTTCCAACATAAAAGATGGTTTGTGATTGATATGGGAGTTGATCTTGCTCACAAACCCAATTCTCCTACAAAGGGAAAAGCAATAAACACAAATATATAACTAAGAAAAATTACTATGAATTATAATATTTTTCTTTATAAAATTTATCATTTTAGAAAATAAATGAATGTAATAAGTAAATCATGTGTTTAACTAAAGATAATGAATATTTATAATACAGATATTTTACAAGGTAAATAAAGCAATTAGTTTAATTCTAGATACTGTTATTGTATAAAATATTTTAACCCTTTCATAATAAATGAAAATAAGATTTATTCACATTCAAAAAAGTGTTAAGGATGAGTTGTTTTTTTATACATTATAACAAAATCTTTAAAATTAGCTTGTTCATAAAACATAATTAAAGAGAAAAATAAACACATAAATAAATATTCATTATTAATTTATTATTTTTAAAAATTAGTTACACATTTTTTTTTCCAACAAATTAACTAATAGCTGCTTCTGAATATTTGCCTCAATAAAAAATTTTATGTTACTGGATTAATTATTCAATAATGAATTTGATAAAGTTTAAGTATAAATATTTAAATTTCAGTATTTTTAAAGCTATACAAATTCAAAATTAAGTTCAGAGAAATGTACTATTTTATGACTACCAAGTTAAATTAAATATTTTTATTTAACTTAACCTATATTACATATTAATTTCTTTGAAAGTTAGTCCACTTTTTATGTATAAATAAAAAGTACATTATAAATTGTTATCTATATTAAATTTTTATCAAACAATATATATTAAACAAGAAATAGAAAAATTGCAAGACAAAATTTAAAAATATGATTCAAGCTTTGAGAAATGTAATAAAAATAACAACATCAAATTACATCAATTTATTATATTGGCATGCAAATAAATCTTCTTGTATATAAACCATTGCCAATAATTATTTAACAATAACCATGAAAAGGTATCTTATATTCAAATTAAACTGGATATTTCTAAAAATATAATGTGGATATTTAACTGTTCAAGTTTTGAATAATAATTGGATTTCATAAAAAGAACATAGGAGTTTTTTAAGTCCTATGTTCTTTTTACGAAATCTAATTATTAATAAAATAATAACTAAAGCAGAAATATATATAATTACATTTTATAATTTAATTTAATAACTAATAAATATTTATTAAACCTAATTTAAATGAATGCAATATCAAACTTTTAACTAACAATTAATAAAAAGTCAGATATGTAAAGGGAATTAAAATAGTGATAAAGAAATATTTACTTTATAAATAATTTTATGAAGAGAACAAGAAACAAAAAATAATAAGTTGGTGTAAATTATATGTAAAACATTTTTCATAACAATATGTAACAGTGTTTCAAAATGTTATAATATTTAGTAATATGAATCTATTTTATGCAGCACTGAAATTATATTCCAAAATGTTATGAAATATTTCACCTAATTGTTCTTTAAGGACTTTTGATTACTTAAAATTTTACTTTTAATTTAAAGCTTGTGATCATATTTTTTAAACAAATAAACTTGACATTTGATCTAAACTGCCATAAAAATGAAAAATTTTTACAAAGCATTTTATTTTTATTTACTATTTTTGTAAATAAATACAAGATAAATTCTATGGAAAAGAAAAAAATTATTGCAAAATACTTTTTACTTTTATTTACTGTTTTTGTTAATAAGGAAGATCAGTAAATATATTTTAAAACTTACCTCAGTTGCAATGGTGGGATATAATTCTCTGAAATCATACAGAAAACCATTCTGGCATTTAATAGTTTCATTTTCTGTTGACAACTGATCATTTAATGTGTTAGAAAAATTAAAATAATGATGCATTTCACACATTTTTGGTAAATGCTTTCCTTCTCTCTCTTCAAATAATATTGAAATATTTGAAAATGATGAATAGTTTTGATATAATGTATCTTCTTCAAACAGTTTACATCGATGATCAGGTACCAATATAGTAAAGAACTGAGTAAAATAAACTAAAGCACATAAACTTGCTGATGGAACAACTAGAAAGGCACATAATAACTTCTGGTAAAGTCCAAAATCCCCTACTTCTTGCAGAGCTGTATCAAAATCCATTGAGTAATTTGCAAGTAATTAAAGAGTAGTTACAAATTCATTCACCCTACTAATGAAACAGAATTTTAATTTTCATAATTTATAAAGACAAATAATTAAAACTTATTAAAAATCATAAATATAAAAAGTTAGAAAAAATCAACAGAAATATATTGGTTTTACATGAAAGAAAAATATTTAAAGCTAATTTATTATTAAAGGTCAATATATAAAAAAATTCTTAAGGTTAAATAAATATAGAAAAAGAAAAAAGAAAAAATTTAAATTTATGATTATATATAAATAAAATATATATAATACATTTTAATTTATATCTTTTGGAAAGATATTATACCTATAAATTTTCTAAATACCTTCAGCTTTATTATAACTGCAAACACTAAGGAGTCTAGCTAAGTCTATTCTTCATCTAGTTTCAATCACTATGCTCTACATAAGAACTTATAAATTATACACCAGCCATACCATGAAATGTACTTGAATAAAAAAATAAGTATTTCTCAGAAGTATGTTTTAATTTAAAAAAATAATCTTATAATTTTATAAAGAAACTTGGCTATTTTATGATCTTCAAATAATACTATACAGTCACAGATTAAAGTCCAACCAACACCAGGAAAAAATGACTTTCCCAGAAGAAAATAATGGAAATACTTAAATATATCTACATTTATTTTTAAAAACTATTAAATTTATATTTATGTCTTTGATCTATCAACATTTTATAAAGAAAAATGAAAGATTATACCACTGTTATTAAGAGATGCTTTTATAAAATGTACTGTTAATATATGGTCATGAATTTAATTAAATTCAGTATCCCCCTCAATATCTACAATCATAAAAATGTTTTCAAACTCAATTCACAAAATTCTAGGGATTTTAATATATATAATATCAACAGAAATACAAAAACAAAACTTAAATAATATTTTTAAAAAATACAGAAAAAAGCATATGCAATTTCAAAAAAACTTGAACAAGTTTTTCAGTGGAGTTTCACTGAATAATTAAAACATCTGTAACTACACACTTACAATCATTGCTCTGAATAGTAGGCCGTTCACAATAGCAGACGAAAATAGCTGGAAACTTGATTGCGGCATGTTTTTGTTAAATGCTCTTAGTTCTGACTAAAATAAGATTATTTTACTGAAGTCTACACTAAGTCATTAAGAATTTTTCTCAAAATATATTATATGTACTCCACTCAAACAATGATTAAAAAATTTTAAAAAAATATGTTATCTTTAGCTCAGTGAGATAAATATTAACTAATATTTCATTTACTCATATTTTACAGTACACAAAAATGTAAAAACCTATTATATTTAAATGATTATTTTTAGAAGGAACAGTTTATATTTTGGGATCAGTACTAAATCAAACAGTATGTATGATCTTGTATATTGAACAACACTAATCGATCTATGTTGCTCAATAAGCGAAATAAATTTAATAATAATTCACTAGTATTTGTTCAAAAAATTTTTTTTCCATTTTCTCAATAATTTTCAAATGGGAACCACTTTAATACCTCGAAAATCAGTTGATGCGATGTGGATATAAGTAGATCATTTCACTGTATTAATTTCCAAAAGAAATTGCATTATGCTTATGAAACACGATTTTTATGGAATTACGATTCTATTCGAAGGTGAAGGTATTATTGGTCTCTTAGTTTAGATAAAATTATACAAAAGCAAAATGGTCTTATATCATTATAGAATTATTAGAAATTAAAGATACTATACATATTAAAAATAATTGCATCAATATTTTTAGTTGTGCCTGACTGAAAAAAATGGTCTAAGTTTTTCTAAATTACTAATTTCTTTATGAAAACAAGCTCATCAATTTCCTTATTTGTGCTTCGTCATCTCTAATTAAAAAAGATTAACGTAAAACGTTAAAACGTAGTCTTCTCACATGAGTAACTTCTGGCATGCTTTGGAAAAATTCTTGTGATAAAGTAGATTTTAAGTTTCCATTAACTTAAATTCCGTTAAAAATGTGAAGTAAATTTGATTTGACATAATTTAAAATAACTAAACCCACATCAACGGAAAACACCAATTAATTTAAATATATTCTTCAAAAATTAAAACTCACTATTTTCAATCGACCAATCATTAGGTGAAATGGGACTAATTAGTTATAATGCAGTATTAATTAACTATTATATACTATTTATAAATAAGTATATATTTTCCAGTCTAAAATTCTGACACGACAAAGAAAGCACAAGATGAAATAATGGTTTGTGTCTCGCATGCAGAAAGTATAAAATTTGATTGCGAGTTATTGCGGCTTATTCCTCAAGGTCAATTTGATAAATGCCACCGTCCAAGATAACCGCACCATCTGTAGTTACGATGTATCACTGTTATAGTGATGTATGCATTAAACAGTCAGAAATTTATGTGCTCTCATGGATAAAATATAGGAGTTAGGAGATAAAAATGGCAGATTCTAAGTATCAATCTCGTAACTTGACGTTATTTCCCATTTATGAGGCAAAAACTGGAAAAATTGGAAGCAATCAAAATAGACCAAGTAATAAAAGGAATAGCAACAATGGCTTAAATTAATAAAATCTGATGCAGCTTTAAAAGAATTATCTAGAAAAAAAATATTTTCCTTGTGGGACACATGCTCATTCAAAGTTCCGCTGATCTTCAATTTTCAGAACGATGACAAAAATTCTCATATTATTTTAAAACTTTTGAAAAGTGCGGATAAAAAAATATAATACAAACAGACACACACACACACATATATATACATACATGCATTCATATATACATATACACTAGAAAAAGTGATGTACTCACATATCATATAAAATTTACATAACAGAAGAAAGATACTGTAGTATGTAAATGATATTTTTTAACGCTTTAAGGCAATATAGATTGAATATTTACAGCCAGCTAATATGAACAAATTAAACAGAATAAAAAACTGAGCGAAAATAGTCTTTCTCTCGAACATAAATAATTTTTGTGCATTGTTGCCTGTTAAAAAGCCACTGTAATGTTTCGTATAAAAATGAGAAATTCTTATTGGTACTTTTGTGAGAGTAGAAATACCCATATTGTAGCTGATATTGTATCTTACCATATCACTGTATTGCTGTTGCAATTTATCGAAATCCTATGATTATTTATAGAATTAGAATTAGTATATTCAGAATGGTCATACAGAATACTTTGCGTTCAGCAATAGTCCATTATTATTAATAGATGAGAGAAATATTACTTGCATGACTTTACTGGATCGTACAATCACATCACTGGTTAAGAAATAGGAACGCTTACAAAATTATTAGTATCTGCATGAACAATTCACCGACATTGGCAGAAACATGAACTTATATCAGATGACTATGGCTTCAGTTACTTTTGATAAAGCCTGAGCGCTTCAATAGCTTTGCACTGTTTCATGTAAAATCAGCAAAGTGAAGTATTGCTTGCTTGACTAAACTATCATATTAATCTATTTATAGTGATGGTATGTCATGCCAATTGGTAAAAGTCTAGGTCACATTTTTTTATTTTGCATTGATGGCTCTTTGAAGAAAGACCATAACATTTTTGTAATGTTAAATTTTTATCGAGTTTTTATTTATTCGAGCCTTGTGAAGAATTATATTTTAATATGATAATGCATGACTTATGTTATCCATACTGTATGAACCTCTCTTGATGCAAAAAATATTTAGCTGCTGCCCTGACCAGTTCATTCTTCATATTTCTCATCAGCCGCAAACGTCTGTTCAATGGTTTCTGCGCAATTGAGTCATCATAATTTGCTATTCATCATGGTCTATGGACATGGTGGCATCCTGATGAAACAGCATGGACAGCTACACTTAGATATAAAATCCAGTCTTTGTTTAACTCAATACCATGTCATATAAGTGCTGTTATTGGTGCCAAAGATGCTTGCTTCGTATACTGATTTCCCAGGAACTATGCTTCCGAATTTCTTAAAAATTTAATCATTGATAACTTCTAGTATAATGAATTTTATGCAATAAATATAATTTTGTTACATGCATTTCTTTCTAATGTAGCAATTTTACTGACCAAAATTTGTAAACTCTTCAAATTAGAAAATTTTTTTCAAAAATTCTTGATTCAATCTAATTTTATGAATTGATAAGCTCAAAATAAATTTTGAAAATACTGTTTCATTATTACATGTATTCTTCCAACTGTTATGTAGTGTAATGTGAAGTAGTGGTTAAACAATGATACATAATAGTTAAGTAGACCGGAGTAAACTGTGGTATTAATCTAAATCACCTGGAACTTTGGGCTCTCAATATTAATAGTGCTTTTTAGGTGAAACATTTGTGTTTATGGGCAGACTTTTCCAAAAAAAAAATAATAATAAATAAATAAATAAATAAAATAGGAATTCCTTTTCAAAAAAGGGAAGCAAATAATCTATGTATAGAGTTTTCTTCTAGTAAATCAGATACTAATGAAAAATAATTATCTTCGAAGTACATAAATTAAATTAAATAAATTAAGAATTAAAGTTACATTTTTATTTTACCGTTTTCTAATTTTGTATACTGTAAATTTATAAAGATTTTTCTAGTTGAACATTTTTAAGTTTTTATTTTGTCTTGGAACTATCTGAAAAATGAAAGAGTATGTTTTATTTTTATTAGTGATTTATATATGTGTTTAAACGAAAAACCCGTTTAAATTTATTTAAATTATTTAAGAATATTTCACCTTTGGAAAAATCATGTGTTAATGTGCATGTATAAGTTTGAAATTTAAAATAAAATTTTATTCGTAAATTTAAATTAAATTTTATAATTTAATGTTATTATTTTAAATTTATATTATTCACTATTTCTAGGATGGGTATTAAAAAGTCAACTTTTCACTAATATATAAATAATCTAATTATATATGTAAATTCTTATGCTTGTAGTTACTTCAAATCAGATTGATATTACTGAAATTCGTGATAAGTGGATCTTATGATAGATTACACATATCAGTAGTTAATAAATAAAGAAAAAAACTTTGCTTATAGTGAGAAAAAAAAGTTTCAAAATGGTTCACAAATGATTAATTTGGAAAGTACTGTATTTAATTTAATAATTCAGAGATATATTTTTATTACAATTATATATATTTAAAAATATATGTTGTATGAAAAGAGCACATTTACACATGATCATATATATATATATTTGAAACAATGATAAAATATTTAAAACTTCACAATATGTAACCATAACAATTATTTACAGTTTTGTAAATAATAAAAATTTAAAAATAATGGAAGCTCATTAAAAATAAGAAAATGTTTTCGTATACTCCTAATATAAAATAAATACGTTATGATTTTTCATTTTTTAATTAATATTGAGTTGAATTCTTCCAATTTAATGTTATTATGATAATCTACGATTGATAGATTATTTAAATTTTAGCATATAATATAGTTAAGATTATATGATGATCATTTCCCTGTATTTTTTTTACATAACATATTTTAATTATTCTATATGTAGTTTTTTTAGTATATTATGAATTATATTTTCACATTTGCTTCTGGCCACAAAAATTGGATCAAATCTAAAGTTTTGTAATGATATCCGTACTATTTTTGGTAAGCATTATAAAATATGTTCATCTTGCTAAAAGAAAACTCTCTCACATAATAAATTCTAACGTCACATATATTTATCCACTCTTTCAACAAGAAAAAAGAAAGAAAAAAGTTTTTTTTTACATCAATGTGATTTCAAATCAAATCGATTGCGGTCTTTTTCGCATTCGGCAGTATAATATTTAGAAATTAAGCCTAAAATTTCTCCAAACTCACGATTCTTTTTCTATTTTAAGTTTCTGTATTTTCAAGTTTTGAAAAGTTTTTTTGAAGCATTTGAAATGTTTTTTTTAATTATTATTTATTAAACTTGATACATATAACTCATGATTTAATTATCCCCACAAGAAAACACTTGCGCAATTAAATTCAATTTAAAGGAAAATATGAATGATGAAAATTTTGTATATATATTTTTGCTAATAGTTAATTGCAAATCTTTTAAAACAGCGAATCGAAAATTATTTAGATTTCATTTTAAGAAGAGGAATGGAGTCTAGATGTGTCAAATATTTTTAACTCCGTCATTCTTCAACTTCTTCTTTTATCTGATATTTCATATTATCAGCAGATAAAGTTCTGCTGTTTCCCAACTTATCAAATAAACAGGATAAATTGCATCAAATAAACTCTTCTTCATACATCGCATTCCATGTCACAATCCAATTATATAATTTCCTTCGTTTAAACAGCCGTTACACAAGGAACTTAAAACTTAGAATAAAATTATTGCTCTGCTTTTATCATAAATATATCTGTATACGTAAAAATAAATAAAATAAATTTCTAAAGAAATAACATTATGAAATATTAGTTGTAAATAACGCAAATAAAAATAAACTACTCCCAAAAGATAGATTTAATTTTAATGTGTAAAATTTCATAGATACTAATCTTTTTTAACAGGAATAATACAAATCTTAAGTGTTTTATATTCGATTCTTAAGGAGTTTCCCTACGTTGCGTATTCCTTACAGCTGGAAACTTTAGTCTTCTTATTGAGAAAGTAATGTGAAAAAAAGTAAGAGAACATAAAATTATTTTAATAAACATATAATTAAAGAATATTTTAATTTTTTTTGTTTGAAATATTATCTGAATCTGTCTCAAATAAATAAAACAAATGTAAGAAAATACGTAGTGTTTTCATCTCTGATTATATTTTAAAAAAGCTATTATCATGTGTTAATTTATTAAAACGATATATATGAAGGGAATTTAAATCAAAGGCATCGAAACAAAATTCTAAAATATTCTGGTATCTTGATTATTAAAAACAATTAGGTGATTTGTTTTAAGTACTTCTTGCTATGGCGGAGATAAAGCGATTTTTTGGTAGCAATTCAAATGAGCGAGAGAGAATAGCTTCTTCACTTTGTCCTTGTGAGGAAGTTTACGATAATCGTTATTACAGTAGTGGTCTATTTTTCCAGTATTTTAAGCCACTTTTAAAATTTAAATAAAGCAAAAGCATTACCATTTCAAATACCAAGTGCAAATTAACATAATTCATATAATTTCTACAGGACTGTGTAAAATAAATAAAGTAGTAATTGTTTTGATTTTCTTTTATTTGAAAGGAAAGATGCATTTATTTTATGTGTATTCAACTCGAATTTAAAAAAATTAAAATAAAAAAATTATGTTTAGTAACATTAAAATTAAATATAATAATTATTTTACAGCATTAGGCCAATTAGGAATAAAATCTAAAAATATCATTTCATTCCAAATTAAACATTCTATGTTTGAAAGGGATACACACAATCAATAGGAAAAAATAACTATTTATTTTTGCCACAATAAAAAATTTATAAATAAAATAAGAAATAACAAAGAAAAATGTATTGTTTGCTCAATTATCATATATTTAGCTAAATCAAGAACTGATTTCTTGTAGAAACGGAGAAAATTTATAAACTGAGAGAACTGCATATGTTGACTTTCCTCGCATGAGATCCTTCATATCATATACTAAAAAATTGTTATCAAGTGAAAATTACAAACAATTAGTAGACAGAAAAATATTAATACTTATGTAGTAAAAAATATTAACATAAAATGAAATGGATTAATATAAACAAGTTATTTTGATAAAACAAAAATTTAATACAAAAAACCAAATTTTCAATATTTCAGCACTTTTGGATAAAAAATATAAAGTATCTTGGAATTTAAAACAAATCTTAAGATTTTATTCTGTTCTTACGTTTGATAAACCAACATACCGTTGACTCTGGGGAAATACAGATTTCGTAAATCGAGATCAAAAACTTTTTAGATTACTGTCAATTTTTTTTTTTTTTTTTTTTTTTGGTAAAAGATGTTTTATTTATGGGGTTGAAAACACGATAAGTAACAGCTTCCAATCACAGGTATCAAATACCTCAGGCAGAGAACAGCTTCTCTAAACTAGTAGTCACGACTAATCGTCTTCACAAAACTGACTGTGTGTACAAAACCTGCTTAACTATTTCGGGCTGCGGTATTTATACCTGACTTGGCGGGGAAATCTACTCATTTCGCCAAGGTTCTGGAAGCTTCTAGGCTATCTCGCTAAATATTGGTCCTCTAGAGCTTACGTGATGAATGTTTCCAAAAGTATCTTTTTCTCGCCAAAAATGTACCCAAGTTACCAAGTTTTCTCGCCAAAGCATCCCCAAGTCACCAAGTTTTCTCGCCAAAGCATCCCCAAGTCACCAAATTATTAGAAAACCCGCTTTTAACATATAACACGTCTAAATAATGCAATTTTTGCCCAAAATGTGAGTATTTCCGATCTGTCTGAGATATTAAGACATATACAATAATTATATATAAATTTGTAACAATATGCAAATGATTAGAATTTTAGCGCCGACGCATACCATGTGCGCATGTGTGCCACTTCAAAGCATAATTTAAGGCTTGGAGGTTTCGACTATTTCACACTCGGCAATTGTGTTTTTCATGTTTTTTTTTTTTTTAAACGATTTATTATGGTTTTTAGAAAACAGAAATCATTTTTTGATCAAGTATCCGAGTTCGACAGAGGAAGGATAGTGGCTTACCGAGATTGTGGATTATCTTTCTGCGAAATCATTAGTCGTGTTGGACGAAACCAAATGTGGTTATGTGATCGTTGGATACAGGAGGATGCGACAGATAGACATGTTTGATCACATTTACCTCAGTCCACCACTTAATGTGATAACAGCCAAATTGTATGCATGGCAGTGACGAATCTCTCGGCCACATCATGAACCATAGTACAGCACATTCAGTCTGTAACGCATCATCCAGTGTCTCCGCGTACCATTCGACGCCGTTTACAGTAGAGTGGTCTGTCCGCAAGACGTCCATTGCTACGTCTACCCTTGATGCAGAACCACAGATGTCTCCGCCACCAATGGTGCGATGAAAGAAGGATGTGGATAGTAGAATGGAATAAAATTGCCTTTACTGACGAGTCACGTTTCTGTCTGCAACACCTCGATGGTCGCATTCAAGTCTGGAGACACCGTGGAGAGAGGATGCTGAACAGCTGCTTTATGCATCACTACACTGGTCCTGTACTGGGTATTATGGTATGGGACGGTATTGGATATCACTCATGCATTTCTCTAGTAGTCATTGCCGGTACTTTAAACAGCCATTGCTTCATCTTCGAGGGGTTTGAGTCAGTTTTCCTTCCTTAACTTCAAGGTCTCCCTACACTCATATTTCAACAGGATAATGCGCGACCACACGTGGCACGCATTGTCCAAAGATTCTATCTCAATCGCCAGAATGAATTACTACTCTGGCTAGCTTACACTCCGGGTCTTCCGCTGAAAACATGTGGTCCATACAGTGGCGTAGTGACGGGGGGGCAAGGGGGGCTATCATGCCCCGGGCGCAACTTACAGAGGGGCGCTAAATCATTTCAAAGCTAAACAAAAATTTTCAGAAAATTTCAATCTTAGTTTCATTATAATATCAATTTTATTCGGAGAAATAAACTTTGCAATTTATAATTATTGTGTCATGTCCAGGAAAAAATAAAGTTCCGGATTGGAATCAGAACGAGGAAGAGCTGCAGGAGCTTGCAATTAATGAAACTCTTACTCTTATATTTCTTTATCAATAATAATTTTGCATGGTTTAGTTCCTTTTAAAAAATTGTCCTTTTAACCATGCTTCGATTTTCATTTCTTAACTAGTTAGATTATCGATTTTCATTCTTTTAATCCTTTCCTTTTTAAGTTTCATACTTTGCTCAGAGTTTGTGATACTATTGTTTTGTACTAAAAATCTTGTAAATGTGTAAATAACGAAAATACCTTGATTTTTTTTTTTTTCATATAAAATTTTTGGGATATTAGATTGGTCAGTTCCATTTTAATGCATATGAAAGGTTTTCATTTTATTATAAAAACATTTACCAAATTATTTGTGTTAATGTTATATGGTAATTTTTGGATCGATTAACTTAAGGAGATTACAGAAGAGTAACCTCATGAGAGACACTTATTTAATTTTGTGAATACGCCAAGATTCATATTGCCCTTTATGACTAAATTGTTATACAGTTTATCAAAGTCAAGTTATATACTAAAAAAAATCATAATAATATTTAACAAAACGAATAAGTTTGTTTTACTCAATCTAAAAAAAAAAAAAGAAAAAAACGTTCAATGAATATTATTTTTTTGGACCCTTCTGGATGTTATAATCATTCAAAAATTCAAAACTTAGAAGTTTTTTTGTCAAAATTTTAGTGTTTTGAAATATTATTTGACGTGCTATTTTTAATTCCTCATAACAGATTAAATCATTTTCTTTAACAAGCAGCACTTCACTAATATTTTTTGTATGATAAAAATGTGAGAATTTAATCTCATTTTGATTATAATAACGTAATAAATATTTATGCGCTAAAAAGAAAATTTCATAGAACTATATTATTAATGAAAACTTGTGTAAGAATTTAAATGTTCTTATAATAACAGAAAAGTCAGATTTTACTTAAGTTATCAAGAAGCGATATAGAAAGATCCGTTTCAATAATTATTGAGACTAAGTGAAATAATACTATTCATTGTTCCAAAATAAAACCCTTTTATATTTTTTATCTCAGGCTTTTACTGCTGTAGCCTTTTAGTCTAGCGTCGCGTTACACTCGTGAGAAAATTCCTGCTGAAACGTGTTTTATATTAAGGTTCTGTCAAAAATATTGTGTCCGGCACCAGATTGACCTTCAAGGAAAGGGACGAAATTTTTCATAAAATAACACTACAGTATGCCCCTGAGGGAATTGCCTTCCTGGAACAGAAATGGAAGGGATCGAGAGCTAATTACCTCCAAATTCTAAGAAAACACTAACTTCCCTTCCTTTTTATTGTTCACACGGTTAGTATTTCGTTTCTTCCAAGATATCGCTTCATCGGAAACAAAAATTTAAACTTTTGAAAATCTGGAGTTTCGACATTTAAAATATTATTGCCGTAAGTTATATTTTCTGTCTACTATGTATTCTTTTAATATGAATATTTATTTCATATTTTTGCTGGTATAAAACTAGTACTAACATATTTTTGCAGAGTTTTGAAAATTAAATATTAAATTACTTATTTGTTAAAACTATTTATTTAAAAATAATTTATATAATCTTTAAATGTTTTTGTTTGGGGAAATAATTTTTATTTGACTCGTAATTTTGTTGGGTTTACATTAGCACCTTGTATTGAAAATTTCTTTTTTCAAATACAAGAAATTAAAAATCTATCAATGTTTTCTTTCCTCTTTAAATGTTTTTCTTTTCTTTTCTGTATGTTTAAACATACAGAATCTTTTTCTTTAATAGCGTAACAACCTATTGCAGGTTTTAGCTGTCTCTACCGCACTCCTTAAACATACAGAATATATTTCTTATTTAATTAGTTCAATTTATATAAAAAACAAATCTTTTAACTTGAAAAATTCTTTCAAGAAATTTATAAAGAAATCGTACATATTTCTCATTCTACATTGTAAAGTTTTAAAAATAAGATCATCTTTAAATGATTTAAATTTATTGAAAGAAGAAAACTTTCTGCCATTGCATGAACAGCACATCCAAAATGATTCTTAATAGAAATAAATTTTAATTTCAATTAAAATTAGTCCTTATTTTAATAATAAAATATATTTTAATATTTTAAAAAAGCAGTTTTAAAAAAATGCCTTTAAAATACGAAGAAAATTTTCACGACTATGATAACTAATTGAGAAAATTTCTGTACATAAAGTTATGCGATATAACAATTAAAATATATTTTTCGTCTCAGCACTTTTAATTCTTGATAATATTTTGAATCAATGAAAAACTTGTAAGAACAATATATAGTGCATCAGTTTAGAGAAAAAAATTATTTTTTATAATATAATATATATTGTTTGACTGAAAATTTCTGATTATATTAGATATACATAATTTTACTTTGATTTATGTGTGTTTTGATTCTTATTTTAAGAAATATACAAAATATTTTTATTTTTATATAGAAATATACAAATTAACGTTCCGTTGCTCATCAGATATTTGCATTGATAGTGCTATGGCATATAATTTAGTTATCTAAACTGAAATTATATTAAGACTTATTAACAAAGATCTTTGGAATCAGAAAAATTGGTTTTATTGTATAAAAATGAAATATTATAAACTGTCAATATTAGGTTTTGTGATTTAAATATTGTAATTGTAATAAAAATAATTTTGGTTTACCTTAATGGCCTTAATGATATAATTTAAAAAGCTATTTTAAATGCGAAATTTCCCATAAAGTTAAAATTGTTTTTCACAGGAATTTTTCTGAAATTAAAAAATGAAATAAAATTTTCTATATTTAATCTGTGGTAAATGAAATGTTTAAAAAGATATCATTGTGAAAAATCAGGTGAGTTGATCCTGAATTAGGAGTAAAGTCTTACCCAATTATTATTTTGCAATAAGTAGCTAAAATTTGATAAGTTAATAATGTTATAGAATTTTTGAAAATATGTTAAGATAAGTTATAGCATACGTTCAACACCAAATGATCAACAATTTATAGAATCTTTCATAAAAAAGCTAATGCACAATTAATAAGGAGTAAAAATGTTTGTTTCAATTGGTTAACAAATTAGGAAAAAAACATTAAAAATTTTGTAAGACATTGTTACGGAAATGTTAAATTATTAAAATGAATTTTCTTAAAAGTTAAAAATTAATTGATAAATAAATAAATATCCCAACTTCAAAACTGTAATATCCGGATCACAAGGCCTACAGTGCCCATATCTATTTTCCTAACCGAAGGCCCTGGAGTGCGAAACATATGTCCCGGTTAGGTGGTCAGCCTAAAGCTAAATCCCCGGTGTTTAGTTCCCAAGAATGATGGTACTCGGTTAATCGATCGACTGAAAGGATAAAAGATTGAGTTGACCTAGCCTGAGAATCGAACCTTGGACCTGTATCTTGGGAACACTAAGTCACCGTGCTTAACAAATGTAAAAGTTTTGTCATACAGATTTCCATGGAACAGAAATTTATAGAGAAATGTGGGACTGAAAGATATTACTCAGCAGTAGAAAAGAAATTAAACCAAAAACTCTATTAGAACTTCCAACATGCCTTATCTCAAACAGTGAAGATAGAGAGTAAAAGAGGTTGCCATTCAAATACTTTTTACTATTTCTCCATCAATTGCAAACTGTGAACGTTAATTCAGCAAAATAAAATTAATTTTGACTTATTTATGATCCTCCATGAGTCAAAACCGCCTAAGTGATTTAACAATTTTAAGTATAAAAAAAGAAAAATTTGAAATTATCAACTTTGATAAAGTAATTAGTCAATTCGCTTTAGCAAAGGCAAGAAAAATGTGAATGTTGTAGTATATTAGATTGCGTATAATTACATCTTCTTATGTCTATGATACGCAACGAATTATTTCCTGTTTAAAATTTTCTTTATGTTTTTTAAAATAATTGTATTAGTATTTAAAATCAATTATGTCTTTTTATAATTAATTCTAAATTACATAAGTTCGGTTATTCTAATGACACTTTTCCGAATCCAATATAAGTATTTTTTTTTAATTGGAATTGAATTTTGTTTAAATTTAAAGCTGAGCTTGATATTTTAAATTAATATATTTTCGATTATTTTATAGTAGGTACAACACACATTCTATGTTATTATTTATATTGTATTTTTATTACAATTATACTCTATTTATTATAATGTATCATATATCGTTATATTATTATATTTCTTTTATTACTTAATACATTTTATGCCCATATTTATATTGTAGTATTATTTACTTTTCTCAAGGGGGCGCCAAAAAAGGTATCGTACCCGGGCGCCAATTATGTTCACTACGCCACTGGCTCCATGGTTGCTCAACGATTGACCCTGATTACATCCCCAGCTGCCCCACCAGATCAATTTTGGCAACATGTGGAAGCTGATTGGTCTGCTTTACCTCAAGAACACACCCAAAGTCTCATTGAATCAATTACGAGAAGTGTGGCAGCAGTGGTCTCCAAAATTGGCAGCTACTTTGGCTACTGAATTTGGCAAGAACCACATTTCACAGAAGTCTATAAATTTAATTATTTGATACTTGGTCAACATTATATCTACAAAATAAAATTTGTTGTGATATCTTGTGTCTTTCTTAGTGTTCCAATTTGGGTGGCCAGTGGTGTATTTAGTAAAAAGTAAATTGCATTTTTTATATTTCTGTGCTTCAATATGAAAACAATAATGTCAAAATTATTAATAATTTAGAATACATATGAATAATTAGAAAATATTTTATTTTAATAACATTTAATTAATATTTATAATGTCGATATAATATTTAATAATTGATTCCAATATACAACTTTAAAAAAATATTGTCTTCATGTTAATACACCTTATGTACTAATTATGAAATATGCTGGAAATGTTTATATTTCTAGCAACAGTATTAATTAGCGATTTATTTATTCAAAGATGTTCAAGGATATTTTCTTAGCTTTTAATCTAGAGGTCATTTATATTTTTTACAAATCTCAAGACGAATAAATGTAGGTTTAGCAAATAAAGTGATCGTGGGAAGATTCTTACACAAATGTAAACATTTTTGACTTTCGAAGTCTCTTGAGAGAGTAAAAAATATGAATCTGATACAATTTTTGTTTGCAATAAATATATCAACAATTTTTCACCAGTCACCCCAATCAACTTTTTCATTATCTCTCTGGCTGTGTTTTGAGAAATTATATAACTGTTTTATAGGTGTAAATAAAACTATATCCAAATACAGCAAAGCTTCTTATCTTGCGAGGTAAACTTAGCAGGTGTACTTTAAAGAGCCTTGATAGTATAGCTTAAATTATCTTAGCATTTGTTTTCTTTTAATTACACCTTTGATCAATATTAGAAATATTTAAAAATTCACATTTATTTAAAAAATTAAATTTCAATTTAAAAATATTAAGTTTTTGAAATGCTATTTCAATTTCGTGCTTGATAATTTCTGTTCAATTACCTTAAGTTAATGTAACTGATGATTCAATCATTTTATCGACTAAATTTTTTTTAAGTTTTATTATTTTTCAACTTCAAGACGTTCAAGAAAACTGTCCTACAATCCACTTAATATGATTAAGAAAGTGTAACTCACGTTAAGCAAAAAGAGCAATAATCTGTTTTCATTTTATATTTCGTACAAAGCAACTCATATTTTTTTATTAAATGTAATTTCATACTTTCATAAATCATTTTTTATGTACAATTAGGTAAATTTCTATGTATAATATATTACATTTGCTTTTATTTGAGGAAAATAATTGAATAAGGTGTTCTCAAGATAAACGAAATAATCGAAGTTTACCTACAAAATTAAATACTGCACTAATGTATGGCCCTTTGCTCATTTTCTTATAAATCAAAACTAATTTTTTGTAAATGTTCTGTCTCATTTGACAGAAACGTAAAGTCGCAAATGCAAATTTCTTTTTCTAATTCTGCCTATTTTCTTCTCTATCATTTTAATAAGATTTAAAAATAAACAAAAATGGCTTAAAGTACTATAAGTTGAAAACCATCTTACAATTCAATGTAAGGAATCATCCATTTACCTATTTCATCATTCACTAGCATTTTACCTAAAAGAACATCTAAAAGTTATTGAACCTATAATACATCTTGAGTTGTGCTTTAATTACATTTATCATCTGCATGCTAAAGATTTCACACACTTTAATGAGAACCATGTTTAATTCAACGGAGACTGCATATATATATATATGTGTGTGTGTGTGTGTGTGTGTGTGTGTGTTAGTGTGTTAGAGAACATGAACTTAAATTGTTGGAAATCCTTATATTTTACATTTTATTATATGTTAGGTCAAGGATACTTTGAATTGCTTGCAGCATTGAATATTATTTTTGAAACAAGCCCACTTTTTATTATTATGCATTTTTTTTACACGAGCATTCTTTAAATTCTTTTCCAGTGTTATAACTTCAAATTGTTGCAACAGATTGAAAAGGTGTATCAATTTTCGGAATATTTTCAACGGAAGTTAATCAGATTTTATCAACTAGAATCAACAGATTGAAACTTTCTCTCTTTTATCGATATTCCCACTGGGAATATTTCCTAAAGCGATTTTTTTCTGTGATTTGAAAAAATATTGTTTTTGCTGACTGATAACATGTTTTCAGCTACGTAAATAACAATACGTTAAATACGTTAAATAACAATTAGAAATTCATTTGAAGTTTGATGAAAGGCGACCAGTTCCACTCTTTAATAACACTGTAACTGAAATTTTTTTTTAAAGTTCTGCACCATATACTATTTTATTTTAACTGATATGTAT
This sequence comes from Latrodectus elegans, assembly GCA_030067965.1. NCBI lineage: Eukaryota > Metazoa > Arthropoda > Arachnida > Araneae > Theridiidae > Latrodectus > Latrodectus elegans. Next base: position 52,164,328 of record CM057813.1, read on the forward strand.
TAGGGATTCAGCATCTCTCTCTCTCTTGGTGTAAAATAAAGTTTTAAATAAAACTAAGTAAATAGTAAATATAATTAAAAATTTATATATACCATTGTTTTTCCTTTTTGTTTAATTCTTTTCTGAAAGCTAGGTACATATCTTGAAGTACTCTATAGGTGCACATCATGGAAATCATGGCTCACGTAAGCTATAAGGACTTTTGCCCGTTATTACAATATAAAGTTCATTGTGAGATTCAACATTCTCAAAATTATTCAAAAGTTACAGACACTCTCGATTAGACAAATTTGAATAGTTAAAACATAGGCAGAAATATTTGTAAATGTTATTAAAAAACTAAGTGTAATTTCCGCTTGGTTGATTTAATACCGTGACACGAACTGACGAATTTTTATTTTATTTTATTTTTTTATCAAGGGTTGCATGATTGTAACAGTGGAAGTATACCCTGCAAAAATTAATTTATTTGAAAAAAATTAGTATTCTTCAAACTCTATGATTAAAAGAATAAATGATAATACAGAAAATAATTGTTTCAATATTCTAACAAGCATAAGAAATTAATGTGGTTATCTTTGATAAGAGATGAATGAATCAAATGATTTTTTTCATTGATTTCACTTATCCTATTGTCCAAATTAATTTTTATTCAAGGTTAAATGAAAATTATTAAGTGTTTGAAGCTTTTGACACTTGTAAAATTCGTATAACAATAATTTTAGAAAATAATTTTTAAAAAATTGTGGATACTATGCAGATCTTCAGTGAAAAAAAAATTAAAATATATCACTGCTGATGGTGATAATAACATGCATGTTACAATTAAATTTATCTCTTACATTAAAACCAATTTAGAATGGTGTTGGTTCAAAGTCATTAATCTCATACTGATTCCTTTATCAACACGGAAATTACTTGAGTATGTCAGACATTTTAAAAATGAATCGTATCTCCTGCTAATCTTATCTGATCGTAAATGCTCAATCATCATGTATTTCAAGAGTTCATCGAAGAGTTGAAGAAAATGAGCCCCGTTGTACCGTAGTATGTTGATTTAGAAGTAAGAAAGCTTTATTTATTTTTTTTAATTCTTCGAAAAAATATCAAAATTTTCTTAAATTTTAAAATCCGGCCTAGAGTTTAAATGGCAAAGCAATGAACAGATATGGAAGTTATCATTTTAAATTTTGGATTTAACTAAACAGGCAAATGATATTAATTTAAAATTACAAAGAGAAAATCAGTTTCCATTTTACTCTAAGTTTTTCCAACAAAAATTTAGTTCTTTCAATCCCAATTGAACAAATATGCTTTATATATTTTAATAAATGCCAAAAATAAATTAAGCAATCTGAGGTTCTATTTCTAACAGACTTTTTTGGATCGAATTTTGGGGGCTTCATTCGCAATTAGCTCAAATTCTGAAAATTTTGAGTCATAATTTTTAGAATTTGAAGAGGTTTCAAACGACAGGAAAATTATTTAAATCCTTTAAGTAATAACATAAAAGCTGTTATTTCATAATTTCAACTGAAAACTGAAGTATTTGCTATGCAGTAATAGTTTTAAGGAAAATCATTTGAATCCCTCTTTATTTGAATTTTATAAAATGATTTTCTCTTCCCTAGTTTGTTCAGTTCCACAAATTCTGTTTACAAAAGAAAGGGTGGTTGTAACCAAAGTGATCCAATTTAGCCTCTTTAATCTGTTCCTCTCTAAAGTTTTGATAAAACTTAATTTATATATTATATGGATCACAAGGAAACATTTTTGTGATTAAAATTCTAATTTTGACTACCAGATGGTAATTTTAAAGAATATCTTGAGCAAATTAGCCAAAATTAATCAGAGATTAGTAATTAATACAAAAAATCATTCTGTGTCTTTTTATCACCATTAATGATAGACGGAAGGTCGAGTTTTATTGGTAAAATTATTTTATCAAAACGGCAGCAATAGTTTAGTTCACTGCATAGTTAGCAATAGTTTAGTACAACTTCATTTCAAACATTACGAAAAATAGCAATGTCGAAAAATGGTTGAAAAATAATTATTATAAGAAATTTGAAGAGACTGGATACAACCAGGAAGAGGTATGCTAGCTGATAGAGGGCGGAAAGAAGTTGTGAATGAAATTAACAAGAAAAATCGTTGATACTGTGGTTGAAAAAAGCTTTACCTGCTAAAATTTTTACATTGTCATGTAAGTTGGTGTTTTTTTTTTTAATTAATAGAATGAAAAACTCTATAATCTAGTCTAAACTAGTATTTATATAAAATCCACATGCAAATTCCGTAATATATGACTGGCGGCTGGATGCAGCACCTAAGGGAAAACGTATTCGTTCTCTGACTGCTCACGTATTTATTACTCATGCTGCCATCTATTAAAAAATAATTCAACTATAAATGAAAACTTATATTTTATAATGACAATTATAAAATTTTAAATTAAATATTTCAGAACTATGATATTCCAATATGTTTAGTTACGTAAGTATTTATAACACTATATTTACGTAAATAAATATATTTGACATTATTAGTTGTAAATATATTATTAGTTACAACTTGTTTATTAACTAATAAACATACTGTTTCCGTAGAGGTTTTTCATGCTTTTGTATGAATGTCTTCTCAAAAGTGTGGTTAAATAATGTTTCATACTCATTAAATTTTTTTATAAAATTTTTCAAATATTTTAAGTTTTTTCCTCACATGTGTACATTTAATAATAATAAAAAAAGTTGACTAGCCATAAAAAATTAGTTTTGTACATTTGTTATTGTTTTGTACAAAAAAATGCATTTAAACTGAAATGTAAACTTACATTTATTATTAATTTAGTAGTTTTATTATAAATAATTAAAGTTGTCTGATATGAGAACAAATTGATGCCTTATTTCTGGTTTTTAAAATATACCAATATATTGTTTTCTCAGATTGTAATCAAATACAACAAGGGGATATTAAGGAAAATTAATCATGGATAATTTTGTATGATCGAAAATTTCACATTTAAATTGCAAAATTATACCCAAAAAAGTAATATTTAAAAAAAATAAATAAAAAAACTCACTTTATTTAGTACATCCAATTAGGTTTCAATAAACTTGGTAAGGCCTTATCATCCAACGAATTTTTTAGTTCACAATAAATTTGACATGATAGTGTGTTGTTTTTACATCCTTCTATCATTACAGAACTTGTAATTTCAGAATAAGTAATTTAAGTTTGTTTTCTTAAAAATGCCATTAAATTGAAATAAAATTAATATGAAAGCAAAATTTTCAATTTATCATCTTAAACCAAGTGCATAGACAATCTGATTCAATCATCATTGCGCATGAACAAAAGTCTAAGCAAGTTAATATATAGAAAATGAGAAAAAGAAAGGTATTACTTGTCATTTATATGTTACAATCAAATAAGTATGGATTAATACTGTTACCTGTATATCCCCGATACTTTGTTTTAAATGTTTACATGTACAATGATTTTTATCTATATCAGGAATTATTAGCAATTACTCCAGAATAACAAGAAATTCAACAACCTTTATATAAGAATAAAACACATTTTAATGTACATATAAGCTCTTTCAGTGGATATTAAAAAAAGTACTACATTTTTATAGAAAAAGTTGTATCAGAAAAGACTTTTCAGTGTAAAGATATATAATAAAAACCTGCACCAAATAAAAGTCTAATCTAATATTGATTACATAGTTATTTTGATGTTATTTTTCTAGTAATTTAGTTTCCATAGGTTTCAGATATTCTGCACATTTCTCTTCATATTCAAGAAAGTTTTATCTCCTGGATATTAGGTCACAAAAACTTTAATGTATTAAAAATGAATTTGCTTTAAAAATAAACCTAAGGTGATAAAAATTATTTTCTAAAGAGCTAGAACATGATATTTCTATGGATTCTGATACGCAACTGTAACATATCTTATGCCTACACATCATGCAATGTAGAATTTAGCATATCACATTTGATTTTAGATTGTAATTTATAAATAATAATTTACTTAGTTAATTATATATATATATATATATATATATATATATATATATATATATATATATATATATATATATATATATATATATATATATATATATATATAATTTCTCTTTGCCATATATTTATCAACTTGAAAGCTTATTAATTTATTTTGCCAATAGAATAATATGAATAGTACCTTCAGACTCATAGGAAGCTATATGTTATATATTTCATGTAAAATGAAAAGCAAAATATTATTATTAAGTTGTTGTCTTATATAATAACTTATGTAATGATAAGTGTAATAAGTTGTACAGCTAAAATGATGCTGAAAATAAAGTGAGGGCTTAAAAACTACCATATTTTTTTCGAATAAGACTTAGCAAAGTGTGTCTTCTAAAAATATTATTTCTACTTACAGTGTCATAGGTAATGTCTACTCTATTGCTTTGAACAGAGCATTTATACAAAAAGGATTTTTGCTTATAAAACAAAAAAAAAAAAAAAAAAAAAAAAGAAAGTAAATTACATTTTTAAATATCATACATTTTAACTATATTTATTTAACATTAACTATATTTATTTAACGTTATTTTCAATATAAACTTTTAAGTCTAATTTATATTTATGTACAATCTTAAATACAAAAATTTTTGTCTTAATTTTTAGAAGTCAAAAGAAATTCAACAGCAATGTTGAGAGTTTGTCGCAGAAACGTGTCTTTGACAGATAAATTGGTACCAAAAATTGCAGTAAAAATATATATTAGTGATTTGTTTTGTAAATTACAGTTTAAAAATATCCCGCAGATTTTTTTTTCTGCTTTATTTAAACATTAAATATAAATGCTTGTGGCATAAAAAAAAGATAAACATGTATTTTAAATGTTAGGAATTATAATTATATTCCTCAATACAGTGCGTAAAACATTATTTACAATATAAATTATTTTAAAATATCATTTATTTTGCTGTTATGTTAAAAATAAAAATGTTTTAGTTTATGGCCAAAACTACACTACTGGCCATTAAAATTGCTTCACCAGGAAGAAATGCAGATAACAAAATGATATTTATTGGACAAATATATTATACTAGAAATAACAAATGATTAAATTTTCAAAAAATTTGGCAGGATAGATCCTGAGAAATCAGTACCCAGAACAACCACCTCTGGTAGTAATAACAGCAGTTAAACGCCTGGGCATTGAGTCAAACAGAGATTGGATACAGGTACAGAGATACAGGTACAGATGCCCATACAGCTTCAACACGATGCCACAGTTCATCAACCGTAGTGGCTGGCGTTTGGTGACGATCCAGTCGCTCGGCAATCATTGACCAGACGTTTTCTATCGGTGAAAGATCTGGAGAACGGCTGGCCAGGGCAACAGCCGAACTTGTCCCGTATCAAGGAAGGTCCGTACAGTTCCGGCAACATGCGGTCGGGAATTATCCTGCTGAAACGTAGGGTTTCGTAGGGCTCGAATAAAGGGTAGAGCCACGGGTCGTAACACACCAGAAATGTAACGTGTACTGTTCAAAGCACCGTCAATGCGAACAAGAGGTGACCGAGACGTGTATCTAATGGCACCCCATACCATCACGCCAGGTGATGGGCCAGTATGACGATGACGAATGCACACTGCCAGTGTGCGTTCACCACGATGCCGCCAAACACGGATGCGACCATCATGATGGTGTACACAGAACCTGGATTCATCTGAAAAGATGACGTCTCGCCATTCGTACGCCCAGGTTCGTCGTTGATAACACCATTGAAGGCTATCTTGTCTATGACGCAGCGTCAAGGGAAGCCGCAGCCATGGTCTCCGAGCTGAGAGTTCATGCTGCTGCAAACGTCGTCGAACTGTTCGTGCAGACACTTGTTGTCTTCCAAACGACCCCGTTTCTTGACTCACCGCTCGTGACGTGGTTGCACGATCCATTACGGCCATGCGGATAATATGCCTGTCTTCTCGGCTGCTAGTGATAGGTGGCCGTTGAGATCCCGCATGGCGTTCCGTATTACCGTCCTGAACCCATCGATTCCATATTCTGCTAACAGTCATTGGACCTCGACCGACGCGAGCAGCAATACTGCGATAAGATAAGCCGCAATCCCGGTACGCTACAATTCGACCTTTATCAAAGTCAGAAACGTGCTGGTACGCATTTCTCCTTCTTTCACGAGGCATCACAATAACTTTTCACCAGGAAACAACGTTCAAATGCAATTTGTGTATGAGGAACCGGCTGAACAATTTCCTCATTTAAACACAATGTGGGTGTCGCTACTGGCACCTGCTTTGTCTGAATGCGCTGAGAAGCTAATCATTTGCATATCACAGCGCCTTCTTCCTTTCGTATAAATTTTACGTCTGTAGCATGTCGCCTTCTTGGTGTAGCAATTTTAATGGCCAGTAGTGTATAATTAATACTAATACTGAGTTTAATAAAATTTATACATACAAAAAAATCTTAAAACACAAGTATTTAATTATTTACATGATAATGTTTATTTACTTTATAAGGTTAAAATTCTGAATCATTCACACAAAATATATTTTTATCAAAATTCACTCAATTATATACTGCAATTCTTTTAAATAAAGCAATTAGTGACGATAAAAAGCAGTAAGCTATTAGCAATAATTAAAATAGGAACATTATTGAAGTAAGCAAACATTATTACATTTAAATATTTTTTTCTAGTTTTTGAAGATGTTAGATTTCTTTTATATTTTTTATTTTTTTTTTTTTTTATGAATTCTAATTTTATGTGCACTTAATTTCTTTTTTTTTTTGATAAAAAATTTTATTGCACTCATCACATTAATAAACATCTGTTTTAAAGAGAAGAATATCTCTGCTGTATTATTCAAAATGACAGCAGAAATCCTTTAATTAACGATAGATAAAAGCATCAGTAACAAATTATGTGACCAATCAGAGAACGAATGCATATTACCAAGGGTGCAGGATATAGCCACCTGTAATATATGAAATTTGAACGGTGAATATTCCGCAACCGCAAAACTATCAAACATGCTCTGGTTTCTCTTTCCGATTTTGACGTCAATGGTTGTTGATAACGCATGGCCCTAGCTCAGGGCTTCCCAATGTTTTTAGCTCACTGACCCCCTTTTCAGGCTAATTTCACGGCGGATCCCTGTCAGTCAAGCGTACAGCAACAAGTAAAATTCGACTCGTAGCCCATCGTAATTGAAAACTTCATAATGTAAGTGTCATTTTTGTCAATAATCTCATGATGAATCAAGAGTCTTTGATTTAATGATGAATCGAAACACAACTTTAAACTAATTACGCTTCCATTAGTCTGAATTCCCACACTATATTCAAATACTTGCTGTTAGTATTACTCACATCGTTCAACACACTAGACAGGCGATATTTTTAATAGAGTGGAGGGGAATATACTGCAAAGAAAATCAGCATTTGTTGGAAGATATTTTAATTTTCAGAACCAAAATATCAATACAAACAGAATTTAATTAATTAATCATTTATGCAAAATAAGACAAATATTTAGAAAAGTTATAGTATGGGAACATTCAATATTCGTCGACGAAACACAATTGGTTATTCTTTACTGGAATCAGGAATAATGGAATCTTAATGTGAAGGTTGAGGTTGCTTCTGAAGACACAATTTTGAAAGGTCGGACTCAGTTTTTGGCAACTCGAGAAGGATTTAAAATACAACATCTAGACAGCTTCGGTGCTTAGTTTTGGTGTCGTCATATATCGAGAACCTGGATTTGCATATGTATGTTGTGGCAAATGTAAGTAGAACATGTTTTCCTTTTTCAAAAAGGGGATAGAATATTTTTTGTTTTCTAAACGTATCCATAAGTATGTGCAACCATCATTATTGAAAGTAAATTTCAAGATTGAATCTGAGGGAAATTTATATCAACTACTCATATTCATTCGACGATAGAATGTTCAGCTTTTTGGATACAGCGAATGGGTTGATCACCCACTTGTATTCCTGCAGCTTCTCATCTTGAGCTGTTGGGAAATATTGCTCCAACGATGACGTCAAGCTTCGGAGGTGTTCGAGGATTTCATGAAACAATTTGTTCCCAAGTTGCAATATGTTGTCTTTTAAAAATTCGTTAAGAAGAGGAAAACACTCGACCTCTCCTTCCTTCACACTCTGTTCAAAAATTGATTTCCCTTTTGAACGCTCGAACTTTGTTGTTTGCACTAACCGTTGTAACAGTTTTCCCTTGCAGTGAAGTATTCATTTCGTTTAATTTGAAGAAAATATCTGCCAAATAAACAAGTATATATTGCCAGTTTTCGCCATTAATAATCTATGCTAATTTGGTACATTAGGGCAATCTAAAAGTAAAACTAGGGCTTCTAAACTTAATTCATATAATCTAGAGTGTGCATTCCCACGTGACAGCCAACAATCACCTTACTTCTGTATGGAGAAACAGAGAATGATGAAGACTTTCCATATCTTCTCTGCTTCTCCATACACAGTATTTTGAAAAGTCTTGACCTCAATGGCAGTGGTTTTATGTAATTAATAATTCGGACAGATTCTTCAAAAACTTTCTTGAAGGATGCAGGCATTTTTTCCGCAGATAAAATATGCCTGGGGAGAATATAATGACTACTTCTACAATCTTTCAAGCTCTCTATTATTTTTGTTACCGCTCCGACAATTGGCCCCGTCATAGCTTTTGCACCATCTGTGCACACATCGATGCAATTAGACTATGGAATTTCGTTGGTTCTTAAAAATTCGTTCAAGAAATGGAATATTTCAACACCTGTTGTATGGGCAGTTAGTGGTTTGCATAATAAGAGAACCTCTTAGAAATTTCTCGAGTATGAATGACGAACAAAAGCCAATAAAATTGCCAATCCTGCATGCAGTAGATTCATCGATTTGGAGAGAAAATAAATTGTTTTGGATGGGAGAAACCAGAGATTCTTTCATGTCATTTGACATGTCAACTATCCATCTCTTGACAGTATTGTTTGTTAGTGAAACAGAGGATATAAGTTTTACTGCCTTTTCGTTTAACATGCAAGAAACAATATCGTTAACACATGGTTTTATGAGGGTTTCAGCAATGGTATGAGCTTTTTCTAACTTGTTACCCGATAACTTACCAACAAAGAAACTTTTAGTGAGTTTTAATAAATGTTTTTTGTATGAGTTTTCAGTGTTAAAAATGAGCTTATTCAGTGCACTTCCTCTTGACAAAATCAACCTCTTTATTATTGAGGTCCGGATGAGTACCTTCAAAATGACGATGCAATTTAATTGGAACCATCGAACTGTTTGGAAGGAGTCACACGCAAATTACACATTGACCTTTACCCACCTATGTCTTGATAAAACTCCTATTTAAATAACTTTTGCTGTACTTACGCTTTTTCGTTATTCAACTGGGTATTTCAATTAATCGCGATATTGTAGAGTTTTCGCATAATAAATCAGTCTGTTTTACTTCATGTGACTGTTCTTCATTTTGCCATCCTCCTTTATCAATAATTTCAACTGGGGGCTTACCTTGCTGTGAAGGCCATGGAAAAACTGATAGCTTCTTCAACGATCCCGACTTCAGCCACCGATCCATGGTGGAAGTAATAAACTAAGCAAAAATTAAATGGTGCATTCACGAAGTAAGTAAAATATTGAATGATGTCACCAAAAAAAGCCATTCATCACTCACAAAGAGAGGAGAGCATACGAAACAGTGAGCACTCTGATTGGTCGGCTGAGCTCACTCCATTTCTCGAAGATCATGCATGAAAGGTTTTCTACGCATCGAGCGCTGTAAGCGGACACAATTCCGACCCCCGGAGTTTACAGAAAATCGAGCAAGGAGGCAACACCTATCCTCACTAAACTATCAGCAAGTCAACACTTAGGAACCGCAGCCACTGTTCAAAGATGGCCACGGACCTTCTAGAAAATGCCGGTGGACATCTAAGTGGTCATTGGACCACATGTAGGGAAGCCCTGCCCTAGCTAATTCTATGGCCAGATGAAGCTCACTTTGCTTCCAATGAAGTTGCTTCCAATGAATTGTGTGAAGAATAATCAAAACTGCCGCATTAGGAGGTACTTCACTTTTTAATGACTTACACCAACAACCACTGAATTCTGATTACGTGAGTGAATAGTGTGGCCTTATTGCTGGTTTTATCCTTTGAACCTCTCACTCCTCAAGTTCTCAAAACATGCTCTGTTACGAATTCATAGTAAAACTAACTCCTTCATCAGCTCGTTATTCATGCTTCAGAGGAAAGGCAATGTTTGCAGACATATGTTTTCACTTAAGATGGAGAAACTCCCCGTATTTTGCGTCAAGCAAAGAATTTAATTGTGTAGTATCCAGAGCCTTTTCAGAATGCTTAGCTTCTTCGTTCAACATACTTAAATTTCTATTGTTTCTGCTTATGGAGATTCATAAGAACCCTCATTTATGGAGAAATAATTAGGACTTTACCTTAGTTGTTTATTGACATTACCAGCAATGCTACTGAAAATCTTTGAGAGTTTCTTTTCACTATCATTGAACACGCTATAATGAACTATCAATATATAACACATGTCAATGGAACAGTTGTTGAGTACATTCGGTATTTGAATAAATTTTAATGATTTTAAGGAATGTCTCGCCTTTCTTTAGGTACCCCTATTTTATTTGATCAAAATTATTAACTTTTTGTTTCATAAATCTTTTTTCTATAGTTTATGTAATGTTTACATAAAAAATTTCAACAAAATCTGATTAATAGAGAAGATTCTATAAATGGCTAACTATAGTCGCTTTAATTACAATCACCCTGTACTTGTACCCTTGCATATGGTAAAGAAACATTTCCTTAGGAATTTAATATTTTCTTAGCCAGCATAATCGATAGGTATTTGAGGTCACTGCTGATAATTTCTACAAGTAAATTTGTCAACAAACAATTGTTAATAGAAAGTTATTGTTACATAAATTCGATTAATCATAAAAGTTTCTACAAGTAAATTTACTGATACATAATTTCTTTATGTGAACTGCTAGTCATTTTTTGTAACACTCCAAGATGAATTTCATATCATTACTTGTATTTAAAAAATGTTCAATTTTCTTATGCGTATTAGCTATGTTGTTTCTCCGAATTTTTATTTCATTACATAATCATTTTTATAAATTGTATACATTCTAAATTTTGTTAAAATAATTTTGTTGAGCCCGTTACTGGACATGTCCAACACATTAGAACAGGCTTACTTGGTAATGTTCACTCAAATTTAATCACACGAGTCGTAGTCGCTAACCAAATAGTCAGCTCAAGAAGCTAATTAAGCGTTCTTATGCTGATTCTAAGATGTATGATACTTTCAAAGTTCAATAAAATTGTTAAAAAAAGGGGATGTGTGTTAAAAAAAAAAAAGAAGGAATTGTTCCAGCTGCGATGTCTACTACGTTTATTGATTAAAGTTGAAAATAACACTGTGGTAGATTCTAGTATATTTAGCAGTTTAGTTAGCGAAAATAGAGACAACCCAAACGGTAATGAATCGTTTCTTTAGTATTATTAAATAATATTGTGAAAATTTTTTAAATAGCGGAGTATTTTTATCAATATTTTTCTTTTATTATTTATTTTATTACATAAAAGAGTTTAATCTTAGAAATTAATTTGAATATTCCATATTTTTATTGTTTTAGAATTGAGAAATTGACTTGCATTATGTCATCCTATCCAGCAGTTTTAATGTCTAAAAGACATCGCTATTTTTTTGAAAGATTTGAATATGAGGTTCAAGCTGTCTTTGATTGCGTGATTTCCTCCAAAAATCTGTCGTGGGTAAAAATCAATTTATTAATTAGGAAAGGTAGTATATATTTAAAGGCAGATTACTTTATTCCGATGAGAAGCTATGAAGCCACTCTATTAAATTGTGACGAACTTGTTGATAAATTACAAAAAATTGAATGCATGCGCAGTGTTGAAATTGATTCTAATTTTAACTTAACATTTTGCTTACACAGACCTCATGTATACAAAACTGTTTTAAAAGAAGTTATAGAATTTGGAGAAGTGTATGGCATGACTGAAAAAAGCAACACTGTTCTTGTTTTAGTTAATAATGAAGACCATAAAAGTTTTATTGATATGAGAGTTAATTTACTTGCTCAACATATTATTTCAATTCTATGTAACAATAAAATTAAAGTGTATTATAAGGGATCTGTTTTTGATTCAAAACCAGAACCATTGAATGCCAAAAGGCTAGTATGTTCTGAAAAATGCTGCTTACAAGATACCTGTAAACAAATTAGTGAAATATTATCCCACTGTGAATGGAAGAAAGAAGATACAGAACATAACTTGTGCATTGATGCAAAAGTATATCTAGAAAATAAAGCATTGTTAGATAAATATGGAAAAGATATTAACAGTATAATTATATCAGATGGAGATAAATATGATATTTTGAATAGGGTTGCTGCAATAGAACATTTGTTAAATGAACATGTTTCAGAGATACCAGATGTCATTATACATATAGCTTCTCATGGAATTAATAGGATTATCTGGAAGGTTGGGATATTATTAGAGATACTAAGAGAATCTAAATCAATTCAATCATATATTTTTAATCAAACTGTGAAGATTTGTGATAATGATGTTTCTTTTGATGACTATGTCTCATCCTATAAGACTGAGATTGAAAGAGCAATGGCTCATAAGTACAATATTAATATTTCTAATGATAAAGTTTGGTCTGCTCGTATTAATGATTTAGTGGACTCAGTTATCAAATTTGATTTTTTGAAATTGAATCCAAATATGTCATTAAAATTAGATTTGTCTAATTTTCAAAACACAGAAAAAAATACTGGTATTTTTGTGCAGTATAACTTTGCACGTCTCACTAATTTATTTAATAAATTTGAAATAAAAGTTAATGAGAATTATTATGAACCCTTAAGTGCATTGGAGGATGTGGATTTTGGACTGCTTAGACTTGAAGAGGAATGGAATTTATTTCAATATGTGATATCATTTCCTAAACTAATTGAACGCCTTTTGGATTCCTTAGTTTCTGAAAGTACATTGAAAACTCGTTATCCTCTTAATAGCATATGTGTGATGCTCGTAGAACTTTGCCACTATCTAAGTCTGTATTACAGCAAAATTCGCATTCTAGCCGGACCACAGAAACACCTACAAAAACTTATGAATGCAAGACTTTGGCTATTGAAAGGGATTTATCAAATTTTAGTAAATTCATTCATATTATTAGATATTAGAGGATTGGAACAAATGTAAATTTAGGTTATAATATTAAATCAGATCAGAGCATTTTAACTCTTTCCATGCAGTTTTTTTCCCTAAAAAAATTTATAATAGCAACCTTTTGCAATTATACTTCTTTTCTAATACAACATAAATATGTAAGACTATCTTATAATAATCTTTTGAAAACATTAGAAAGTCTGAAAATAAAATAATTTAGTTTTATACTTAATGTATGATTATTTGTTGCTTTCCTTTTCTGTATCGTTTTCATGTACTATTAATCCCTTTCTTTATTTTTCTAAGTAACCACTAATACATATATATACATACTTATATATATATATATATATACATATATATAAGTATATATAAATACATATATATATTTTTATATATAAATATATATTGAAAAAAATTGAAGTTATGAATTTTTTTTGGAACACATTAGAGCATTTACCCATATAAAAATATATATCTTATGTCATTCTCTGATAAAGTGTAAATAAAACATGATAGGATTGATCTACATTGGATTTTTATGGTTAACTCCTTCATAAGATCTTAAAATAAAACTTTACTCTTCAGTGCAGTATTTCATCAGTAAATTAATTGAAATACATGCTATATATATATATATATATATATATATATATATATACATCAAAATTTTTTTTGAAGAGTAATTATTTTTACTTTCTAATGTAATCATTTTTAAATTGTTGAGTTAAAATTTATTTTAAGTGACAAATTCTTAAAGCTTACATTAATTTCAATATGCAAATTTTAAATTTTATCGTTAACTTAGTATAACAGAATCATTTTTTTTTATCTCCAGGTAAATTTCATAATTTGTTAAATTAGTAATTTAATTAGTTAAATTATATTAAGGAATTAATATTATTAGAATTACACTAGCATTTATGTTGAACAATTATTTTTGCTTCTGTAAAAATTGTAAAATATATGATTATTTTTGCTTTTTAAACACTTGAAATAAATTTTTGCTTCAAAAGCAAGTAATAAAATTTCCCTAAATCAATTGATGGAAAAAGTATTGTAAAACTTTTTTGGTGTTTATAAGTAATTTTTTTGATTTTGCTATTAATTTCTTGGTTTCTAACAAGGTACACATAACTTTACTTTTTAATAAAATTCTGTATAAAGCAATTTAAATATGCACTATTCATTATTAACTTGCAAATTTTTGTAAAATTCTTAATTTATAGTTTAAATATTGTATTATATGATGACTTGATTTTAAGTAAATATTTTATTTCAAAAAGATAACAAAAGTAAGAATATTTTTTTGTGTATATATTTTATAATCTTTTAACTTAATTGACCTGTCTTACCCCAATTTATTAATTTTGTTTAAGTTTGAAAATAGTGATATTTCTTAAAGTTAAATATACCTAAACAAACTAAATACAATAAAATTAGAATTTTTTAAAATATTTTTATATAAATTTAGTCATCATCTAAAAAGGACACTGGGATAAACTTTGCTCTTACTAAAACATGTAAATGTTTTAGTAAGCGATTATAATGTACAAATTTTACTTTATTTCATTAATATTATCTTATTTACAAAATAGTTCTCTTTTCAGTTGAATTTCGATAGAAAGGTCTAAAGCAAGCCTGATAATGCATTTTATCACATTTGCTACAATATATTTTTCATTTTTTTTGCAGCTCTCTCTTTGAAAACAATGTCTTTTTTTCTAGTTTTAGTAAAAAATGACCAACATTGTGAGTGTCTTCTTTTGCATCAAAACATACAGTCAAGATTCTAGGTCTACTTTTGGTTCTCATCACAGATTTTTTAGACAAACTGTTGTTGTGGCACCAGCACATTTCTCTGTACCTAGCCCAGCCAAACTGTTGTTACAATTCTTAGGAAAACCTTCAAGCTCAGGACTTCATTTTTGCTGCAATTTTTGTGAATTTTCTAGACATTTACCAAAGTCATATGCAGTGGACATATAAAAAATGTCCTCTGCCATTTTTCCCCACGAATTTTTATGAAATAAAGTACATCTATTCTGTCTTGATGATCCGCACTGGACATGTTTTTTTGTTAGAATTAAATTCAATATCTTTGTGTCCTTTTATTTCTTCACAATCAAAGAAAGGATTCACATTATTTTCTGTTAATTTATCACAGCCTGAGAATATCAATTCTTGAATCATACTCTTCAGTGTAATAGGGAGAAAAATTATGACAATATCTCTTACTACCACAGAGACTCAATGTTAGTATCCAGAAAGTATTGGCTTCGCTTGGACAAATTGTTTCAGACTATACTTACTGTAATGATGAATCTCATCAATCTTCAGATTTTTTTAAAAAATATTCAACTTTAACAAAATTATTATTGAGTATGGTAAATAAAGGTTTTACTTTTAGGGCTTGATCCTAGGCATGCTGACACACAGTTCCTTTATCCACAGAGTATAAATAAGATATCAACTTTTGAAAACTGTTCCTAGACATGGCTTTTTCAACCAAGGTCTTCAGCATCTGACCAAGTCATGTTTATAGGTATTTACATGACAACCAATTGGAGAAGTGAAATTCTCATAAGAACATATATTTCATTAGTAGTGGTGAAGAAGTTATAATATAATTTTTACATGTCTTGTATATTACAGTTTCTTTTTAATGAAATTATAAGACTTCACTGGAACAAAACTATTCAAAAATCTGTGATGCAGTTTCCACCTTCTTGAGCTAGTTACTTGCAGTTGATTCAGCCTGTGTTTCTCATTTTGTGTATTACAGTATTTTTTTTTTTTTTGTATTCAAGATGACTGGTATATCTTATTACATTTTGTGCTCTTTGTTGTGGAAATACTAGAGTTCTTGGGCAGTTCAGGCTTGAAACTGTCTCCAGTTCTAACTTCCAGAGACCCAGGAATTTTGTTTACAAGAATATCACCAGTATTTACTTCATTCTCATCCTCTTCATCAATTAGTTAACATATTTGATAGTAATACAGCAACTTATCATCCCACTTTACTATTTAGAGGACAGTTAAAAAACATTGTGTACTTAAAATAATTAGGTACCTAATAACAATATAGCTCTGATTAACCACAAGGTTGATAACGAAATAGTACTTTCACACAAAAAATGCCTAACCAAGTGTTTGAAGTAAACTGAAAATAAAATTTGCATCCACAAATGGGTTATACAAACTACGCCCACCAATGCAATGACTGAACTAAGTGCCAAGAGGAAGGAAGAGAGGCCAGAACACGCAGCTTACACTAGCAGACAAAATATTTGTACAAAGCAAATAGTGATTTTCTCATGTTATTTTTTAGATGTCCTATAAATAGGATAGGGGGATAAAATGGAATAAAATAATCCATAGAGCAGATGTAAACATAGATAATTTTTTTTATTATCCTTTTTGTTTTAACCAAGAAAAACTTTGAAACAGTTTTGTAAATGTATTTTTATTGTGCTTAATTACGTAACTTGTAGTACCTTATCAAATTAGTTATTTTAATACACATTACTAAAATATTATAAATACACAAATATTTAAAAAAATACAGCAATGAATTTTATTACCACTCCATGTTGTTTTAATTCAATCTTATTTTCTGGTTATATTTCAAAATAAATTTCCATGCAAATTAAAGTAACTAAACTGCATTTTTGTGATTTTTATGATAGAGTCTGGCTTTAATCTGACCAATTTGTACAGTGAAAATATTTTGTGAATCATAAAAATATTATAAAATGAGTTATATATTTTTTATTAAGTGTATTATAATTAGCAATCTTCATTAATTTTTAGATTTATATAAATTTATCTTTTTTTTAAATTATAAGTTATGTAAACTAAGTAAGGAAATGATTCTACTAGATTGCCATTTGCATTTGCAAATTACAATAAAATTGAGAATTTACATAAATTTCTTAGTAAAATGATTATAAATAATGAAAAATTAATAAAATTTGCAAAATAATCAATGAAATTTATAAAAACTCTAGCTGATAATCTGCTAAAGACTGCTTATGTTTACAATATTATTTTAATTTTTAATTCAAATTAAAAATGTAAACTAATGCATTTTAACACTATTTTCTGTTTTATGCTTACTAAGAATTTAACATAGCATATTTTCGAAAATACTATTCTCACACATAAATTTTTCATTTGCAAAATGCATCATTTAGTTTTTCTACTTCAAGAAAAACCTAATTAAAATGATCTTATGTTAATTGTTTTAATAAAGCTCCCAATGTTTAATTTCATTTAAGGTCTATTAATTACTTTCAAAAAATTGATATGGCTTTTAAGAATTATTTCAGTGAATTATACAGTAACATTAAGAAAATCATTCTTGTTGTTAAAAGGTAGTTATTTGCTTTTTACACTATTATTTTTACTTGAAAAAAAGTTTCATTTTTTTTAAAAATTTCACTACTACTAAACCTTGAATTTTATAGCATAACTTTTCGTTTACAAGCAGTTATCTGTATTCTACATTATTTCATTACTACAAAATGATTTTATTGGCAAACCTTTAATGCTTCAACTAATGTAATTTTAAACACATTGAGTTTTTTTTAAACATTATTCAGTGTATATTAAATTTAATCCTTAAATTATTACTCTGTTCTGAGTTTTAACTTACAAGCACCTCTCTTCAATAATTTTTATTTCTAGTTAAACAGCTTGCAATGACGACATAAAAAATGCATAAAAAGGGTTTTATGGGAAAATATGTTAAGTCTCAATATTAATTCTCTTTAGTAAAATTTATAATTTTTTTCCAACCATAGCTTAAGTGTGTCAGTTACTTTTGAAGCTATAATCTTTGAAAATTAAGCTAATATTGACTTTAAAATGAAGTAGTCTATGGTTAGTACAATAATTCATGACAATTTTTTAAGTTAATTTTTGATATTTCTCAAATTACTCATTATTTTCTGGAAAAAGTAATGGAGTGTATGTAGGATATATAGCTCAGGGTTTTAGGATTAATTTCATTAAGAGTTGTGAAACTTTTGAGATGCTGTCTCTTGTTTCATTGATTATTTACCAAGGACAATGGTTTCTATACATCATATAATGGATAGTGTAACATTGGTATTATTATCTCCATTAGTGATTATTGTATTATTTCTCTAAAAAATAGCAATTCATGTAAAGCATAAAAATACAGTAATATAACATTATAAATTGTTGTACCTAATTTATCCATTGCATACATGCTTTAAATTTAATGAAGCTGAGAGTTGCATGCATAGTAAAAATATTTAATAAAATTCTCGAAATATCTTTGTTGATTAAACTGTTTTAAGTATAATTGTGTGGTAAATTGTTCTACAGTATTCTACACTTTATCATATGGTGTGTATTAGGCAAAATTTCACTAAAATTAACATTACCATTTTTGTGATTTAATCATTTATGGACATAACTGCACAGTGAAACATTTTGGATGTGATAATTTATTTTCAGATTTAGTGTAAAGAAACAATCTACCTAAACTGTAATATTTCTTTAAGTTTAGAAAACGAATCAATCTGCTAGGTAGTGTTAATAATTTCTTTATTTTGATTATGAAAATAAACAATGCAAATTTTTAGAGAAGTAGTTCTATCTCAGCGTTGTTCAGAAACTAAGATTTCAATTCTGAATGTATGAATGGTCACAAATTATATATTTCAATGATTTTTAATTTTGCCAATCATATTAAAACTAAAAAGGATATTGTGGAGTATCAAAGCAATTTCTATTATGTTATAAACGAATCGTTTCAATTTTTTTAAAATAAGTTTCCTTTATCTATGTCAGATGTCTTTTATATGTGCTATAAAGCAGAGGTCCCCAACCCATGTTGATCGGTCTAGGTGCTCCCACTGCTTATGACCAATGATAAAATATTTCAATTTTCTTATCAAATGCTATGCAAATACTTTTCAATAGTAATAAACACTACAAAAATTGAAATCGCCAAACCGACTTCCATCTTCATAGATATAAGCACAAAGCAAAACATTGATCTATTTTCCACTTATTAACTTCAAGTTCCTTCAAGATCAATTTAATATCATCAAGCCCAAACTCACCTTTATTATAAATTCCTTTACCCACTAAGTAACATATATTTCAGAATTTCTTCAAACAAAGAGAGATTTGGAGATAGAAATTTCGGATCTTCAAAATGACATTTTCATTAAAACCATCATAGCAGAAGAAAAATTCTGGAATATAGTTGACATAAATGAATTTCCAATCTTAAAAAGGGCAGCATAAAAAATAAAGTTGTTTTTTGGTCCCACATGCTTTTGTGAATCAATTTTTTCAACAATGAATATCAAAATCAAGACATAGGTCACAACTTACAGTTAAACACTTTGACGATTGCTGGGGAGCAGTAATTTCATCATATTCTTCCAATAATAAAACGCTGGCCATTGAAATACAATCTCAAAGATCACATTGAATGTATTTTAAAGTTAAAATTTTTGTGTATTACATGTAGTGTATATTATTAACTATGTCCACCAACTATAATTTTATCTTTAAAAATAAACAATGCTCGCCATTCGATCAATATTCTGATATGTTCTCTTAGGTACAAAAAAGTTGGGGACTCCTACTATATGAGATTTACACTTGTTCGTTGATAAAAACATCAAATTCTTAACTGTATCATAAGTTTTAAATAACTTTAAACAAGCTTATATCTAAATCAAGTTACATTTTGAATGAGTATATCCAAAAAATACACAGAACATGAGCAAGTGATTTCTTACTTTAAAAATATGTATTCAACAGTTCTATATTATATTCATTTAATGTCAGCATAACATTTTAATGCATTTTTAATTTGGTAAAGAAATCAAATATTTTTTGTGTTATTATAGTAAAAAAAATTTCCTAATAAATCTTGTCAAATTTTGTAATAAATTTTTAAAATAAGAGAATTTTCACGTATATAAAACCTTACAACAAAATGCTAACATATATTAAAATATCCTATTGGAAGAAATATTTATTTACATAACATAACAAGGAAAAAAAACTTATTTTCAAAGATAAAATTTATCACAATTGTTACAGTTTTAAACAACAAACTCAATTAGCATTTTTACAAAAAATTTTGAAGTCAAACAATTTACAATTTTTTAATTTTAGTCATTAAAATTATTTTAGAACAAATATAAAAGTATAAGGAAATGCAAAATAGCACACACACAATTAAGAATTCATTAATATATAATGAATTTAATATATATCTATATAGTTAAATTTTTTCAATAATTTAGTGGTTTGGTAAATTTATACATACACATTTAAATCATAAAATTACAAATGTTATATATATATATATATATATATATAAAACAGTTAATACCAAAAAATAAACATTTTTTAATATTATTTAGATATAATTTACATGTAATAAATTTATAGAATTACAGCACTTTTTCTCAAAATAAATCATGTTTATTAACATCAACTGAAATTTGTTAATACAAAATACTGATTTATATTTCTCATCAATATCTAACAATCTTAGAATTCAATTTAACATCTAATATATATATAAATCAAGCAGGAAGATAAACAAATTTCAATAATAATTTGTTAAAAGTCATTCCTATACATTTTTTCTATGGTTTTATAAAATAATTAAAATTGATATCAAATTTAATTAGTTATACTTTGCTAATATTAGTTTAATTATTACAAATTTTTTAACAGTTAAGTGGTATTTGTATTAAATACAAACTACCTACTATATTTGTAACTTGTCAAACATTTTAAAAATAGAACCCATAAACAGTGTATGGTGTATATATTTATGAGACAACTTGTGCTTTTTTTTGCATAAATTATTTTTATAATATTAAAAAAAGCTAACAGAGATTATATATTGAATATTATATAATGAAAGATTAGAAAAAATTATGCATTTTTTTCTGGTAGTCAATTGTAATTAAAATCAAAGTATCATTCAGTGGGAGAGAAAATAAGCTATTATAATATTATTAATTTTTAAAAAAAGTGTCTCAGAAGAAAACCTAGAATATATACATTCTTTACTACACTGACCACAACTATATTAGAAATTAAATGGTCATAATATAAAATCTTAAATTTGTTTTATAATAAACATGTACATGTAAGCTATGTCATTTCAAATAATGGAAAGTGTTAGTAATTTTATTTAAATAAAATATTTCCTAGTTTTTTTATTTACATTATAGTAGTCACTGAAAATGTAAGGTAAACTTTATTTTATATGCATCAATAGAATAGTATTAAAAAATTAATATAGCTTTAAAATTACTACTGGAATTAATCACACTACATATTAAAATAAATTGTGATGTAATAAATGGAAATAAAACTAATCCATAAAAGAACTCATTAGTGATAATTTTATTACACAATGAAATGTATTCTAAATATAGTTTTAAATGCATGTGAATATTGTAATCATATATAACTTTAAATAAACAAATTCTGATGATCAGACTATATACATAAAGTCATAAAATATGCATGTTTACTTTAAAAAATGGTTTTTAAAATTTGGATTACTATTATAAATGTTCTAAATCATGGAAAAGACAATGTGAAAATTATATTTAAATAATAACAGAAAGTTTACATTTTTCATCTTACAGCAACCATAAATTAGATTTTATGATGGTTTTTATACATGATGAAAATCAAAACTCGGCTTGGTTGATTCTGTATCAATCTGGGAAAAAATCTTTAAATATAATTTTAAGCAAAATTTTAGCATAATTGATAGATATATTAAATGGGGAAAATATCACAAAGAAAACTGAAATTTATTTTATTTTTATAATTAACCTAGCATTTCTGTGTATTGGAAAAATTTATTGATTTACAAGTGATTAATGAATTAAAATGAAAT
The DNA here is from genome assembly GCA_030067965.1 of Latrodectus elegans. NCBI lineage: Eukaryota > Metazoa > Arthropoda > Arachnida > Araneae > Theridiidae > Latrodectus > Latrodectus elegans. The sequence goes on from CM057813.1 coordinate 52,186,565, forward strand.
TTGTTTCTTTGTAAAATACATATAAATTATTTACTCTCTCTCATTAGTTCATATTATGTAAACCTTTCTTGAATTTAATTTTATGAAAACATGGAGTGAAGCATTTTAAGCACTAAAATGTTTTCTCCCTATTCTCTCTTAATAATTTAAATTTTTTGTAAATGTTAAAACTCAAGCAACAAACGAACATCTATTAATTCTTTTCCTCCCATTAAATGAATTCTGATAATGGTTATGATAAATAAAAGAATCATAAATCTGGACTAAAATTAACACTAATGAGGACAGCTTTTTAAACTTTCAGCTAATTGACCAGAATATTAAAGGAAAAACATCTAATACTAATTAGAAGAAAAGTTTATTAAACAGATTCTAAACTTTTTTTTTATCTACAAATAACTATGTTTAGTATTTAACTTTTCAAACTTAAATCAAATCAACAGATCTTTAGTATTTGTTGAGCTTCTTACATGTGTTAAAGCATTTTAAAATTACTCTGATTTATAAGTTTACTTACTATTTACAGACTTTAACAAGAGCAATATAACAATACACACTAAAATAGTATTTCTAGTAAAATAATTGATTAAGAGGAAATCAATATTTTACAAACTATACAGTATAAAACTGGATAAGTTTAAAACTGGATAACTTGAATATATACTTAAAATCTATCTTTATATACATATATGATTACATCACAAACTGTCATACAAATTCTCTCAACCTATATTACATTCATGTTTTAACAATTTATAATATTATATTTACTATAAAAATAGTCATTAAGTTCAGTAATATGCATAAAATTGTAATGTGAAGGCTACATACCATTATAATTCTAAAATTAGAATATATTTCAATTGAGAATATGTATTCATTTAACATTAAAAATCACAGCGGTAAAATTCATACAATCAATGCTTATTCTCATTTCTTGAAACTAGATTGTTATTCACAATACTTTTTGAAGTAAAATAGTATTAACCAGTAACTAGTTGAATGCTATTGCGCTCAGATGCAACAGTATTTGAAAAGTACTTTTGATTATAATGGCAATTAAATAATATATTTAGAAGATAAAAAAATATTAATAATAAACTATTTTGTTGAATCCCAACCATAAATCTGTTATGAATCTTAATTTTTGGCCTAAATAAAAAACAATTAATTAATTAAATATATATATTTTAAAATTAGCATTTTTATTAGTATTGGAATACATTTTTTATTTTACAACTTATATCTCCATCTTAGCACCATCTTACCAACTCAGATATAAAAGTAAATAAACTATGAATTTTACAAACATTAATCACTATACAAAATGAGAATAATATTGAAAATAAATGGAATAATAATCAAATAATTAAATAATATTTTTACTTAAAGTTAAAGATGTATGAAGCAAACTAATTTTTATTAACTATGTATTCAATAGTAATTTGAAGTACTTGTATAGAATATCATTTTATACACATAAAATGGAAAGATAACTTCTTACTTAAAACTTTATCTCAAGCATAGCTTGTACCTATTGAATTTCAACTTTATACATTAAATCTAATTAATATTAAAAAGTGATTGTCCTATAATGTATGATTACCTAAATATTGTATTTTTTACACAATCAGTTAATAGTGTTTTTTACATAACTATTAACTGATTAAATAACTATTCAATCTCATATATGATTTTCAATGATAGTAAATTTTACTATGCATCTACTCTATAATAAAGAAATAGTAAAAATTTTAGGCAGTATCTGCACACTTTTCATACTTACATTTTTTATAAATTTTTAAACAATATATCACAAGATTACCCTAAAATAGCCATAAATACTATTAACAATTAAAATGGTCAAGAACACTCGTGTAAAAAAAATCCTATAGCAAACTGAATTAAAAAATAGCTGTTCACAATAAGGGAAAAAAAACTATCAATATCACAAAGTGAAAACTACTAAAGGATAAAATATGAATGACATTTTACATTACAATATCCACATCAATATACAATATGCTGAAACAACATTTTAAAAGTAATCATATCAACAATAATATCTTCATTTCAGTCACAAAAGGCACTAACAATATACATTTTTCATTTACAAAATTATATATTTAAATAATTATTTTGTACAAACATTTTACTATTGAAATTTTAAGGTTTGTATAGTATCAATTTTGATATTTCTTAGTATCAATATTGATTTTTCATTATAAGTTAGGAGCCAACATTCAGCTCACATTAAGAAGAAATAAAATTTTGCTAAACTTTAACGATTTTTACAATATAAATTGTATTTAGATAAAATTATAACGCAAAAGAAATTTATTCTTTTAATTTAATAAAAAATACAAGATATTATAACTTTGTAGGAAAAAAAAATTAAAATTTATAATAGTTTTATCAAAGTATAAACAATTAGCATTAGATTGGGAGAATGAACAGCCAAATGCGAAATAAAATTATATATTTGCGATACTATGACTTGTGAAGGATTAGAGTTTACAGTGCTAGGCAGCATATAAATAAGTGAAATAGAATCCAAGAATAAAAGTTTTTGAATATGGCTACACTCATTCAAAAAAGATGACAAACAGAACAATTGAGACAAAGACTCAGTCACAATCTAGTGAGATAAAAAGTTGAGTATTACTGCATAATCTTGGGAGGTATAATCCTGATCTGTAGCTTGAAAGGAAAATATTAAGATTATAGAACTGTTTCTTAATTGAATAGAGAGCATGAAATAGTGAGAAAATCATCTCATGAAATAAGTGATTAAAGCATGAAGTGTATTAATTTTGAAAGAGAAAATGCAAAGGCTTTAGAAACAGATTGATGTAAATTATTTGACATTTTAATTCATTGCTGCAATTTTATTCTTTCAAAAAACCAACATCAATATTAACAAGAATTTTTAATGAATTTACTGAAGGTAACTGCCACTAGAAAATGTGATTTAAGTTCTAATAATTTAATGAGATAATTGTTAATTTTCTAAATCAAAGGGAATACTTGCAATATTAATAAGTGAATTCTGACAATAAAGATTCTCGGGAACAAAGAAAAATTTTCAACTCTAACAAATGCAAAATTTGACAGTAAATAATTGAAAATGAAAATCATATATTGGGAATAAATTTTTTATATTAATAAATATAATATTAAATGCAGATATAAGTAGATAGGGTAGATGTTATAAAAGAAATATTACAGAAAGATATAATGTGTGTGTAGGGGAGATATATATATACATATATATTTAAATTTTAATAAAATTTTAACAGATAACAAGAGAAAATGGCAGAGCTTCTTAAAATTTATGAATATAGCGACCTCAAAATTCTTTCAACCCTGATATTGCACTCATAAAAATATTCAAACTACAATTAGCGTTAATACAACATGAATCAGTTTCCTGATACTTTATACAACAGAGATATACAATCATGACTCTCTCGTCACAATTTTATCATAAATACATTACTTTAACGTAAAAACTTTTTCACACTAAAATTGATTAAATAGAGACATGGTTTTAACACATCCCTTTAGTTTTATAATAAAATATTGATATATTGAATTGACTATTTTGGAAGTTATTTGGCAGAGTTATATATTCAAATAGTACTAGCATTTCTCAAATAACACTTAAACATTTTTTTTTTTTTATCAAAATTTACATCACAGTAGCACTTAAAAATGCATTTCATACCACTTTTTCTATTGCCTAATATCCCTGAGCTTTCTTGCTTTTTAAATGTTAAACTGAGCCATATTTAGCCATCCAGACTAGTAAGTATATGATTTTCTTCACAGGGAAGATGCTTTTTAATTAAACTTTCAAGTTTTCTTCTGACTTTGATTTCTTCCTGCAATGCTTTATTTAAAGTTTTAACCTCCTGTAAAAAAAAAGTGGTTTTTAGCTTATTTTATTTAAACTAATACATAGAAAAAGGATCCTGAATAAGAATTCCTTTTAACTTCATAAAATGATTTTAGATTCGCTTAGAATAATCTCTTATCCTAAGTATTTATTAATGTTTTTAGTATGGAAAGAAATTTGGGTAAAAATAATTATAATAATTTTCTTCCTCAATATTCTTTTATTCAAAACAGCTTAAAGCAATAGCAAAGAAGATTTTAATTTTCTTAAAGTATTCATATTTTAAATAAATAGATTTTTCCATCATCAAAAGTATTTTTCAAAAAATATTTTGAAAAGCAAAACTAGTAAGTTTTTTGCATAAACATTTTTACAATGAAATATAATTTATCGCTTATAAATCAAATTAAAGTAAAAAATAAAAGAATTAAAAAAGAATAGAATTAAAAGTTTAGTTGTTGAATTAGTTCATCCATGGAATGTCTGTCATTCACAAAATGATTCAACTTCATAAAATTGCAGTTCTTATGAAGTTGAATTATTTGCAACAATTTTTTCAGTTTTTCTATATAGATCACAAGATAACTCATGTAGCTACTTTTAACTCTTTCAAAATAAAAATATAAATAAATAAACAAAAGTATCTTTTCTAGTTTAACTTATAAGTTATGAAGTGTTTAATTTCACACCCAAAAATTATTTTTAATTCATCTTGAGTTAAGAAACTGACATGAATTTTAGATACTGAATGAATCTAAACATTGGATACATATTTCCTATTACTCTATACAAAAATATAGTTTAAAATAATATACCCCTCTTAATTCCTGCACTTGATCTTTCAGCATGTACACAGTATCAACAAGAGTTCTGAAAGTAACAACAGTATAGATTGATTATTTTATTAAATATACAATTCTTTTGTGCACAGTAAAACTAAGCAATCATAAATGAATAGAGAAATATAAGGTTAATTTTATTATGTAGATTTTTTTCCAAAGCATATCTTCAACATCTCTTTATTTAACACATTCTAGTCTTCTAAATGTAATTGATATATATCTTTTTGACTTAATCATCTAAAATATCAACTTCATTAATTGACTAATTAATGTGCAGTAAAGTTTTTATTAAAGACAACATATTTAAGAGTTTTTAAAATGAATATAATTAAAAAATTTCAGCTGTTCATCATTTACATACAACCTATTAGTCAAATTGAGCAGTTATAAGTACAAGCAAAATTTTCAGTTTGATTTCAGCCCCATTGGAACTTTAGATTTTAACTCACAAATCCTCTCACCCAATTAAAGTAGTCTAAAGTAAAATTTACAAGATACTTTGGATCTTAAAAACCACTTTTAAATTATACAATGTGAGTAATAATATTTTTAAAGGTTTATTGGTTGGTGTAAGGTCCAATATTAGACAATTCTGCTCCATACAGTGTTAAAATCTAGAAGTAGAAACTCAGTGATAAAAGACTAGTGAAATGTATAGGATGGAATTTATTAAAAATTCAATAAAAGTTTAATACATTGTGACTAAATTACAAATGCATTACTATATACACACACTTTATTTTGCAATTAAAAACATTAGTGAATTTTTCAGTAATCTACCCATCTTTTTTTATTGTTCAAGTTAAAAAGTATCAGATTTTTAATTTCCTTAAAAGTGCAAATAAAATAAGGCATTGATTATTAATTGATAAATTATCAGTCAATAAATTAAAAAGGAATGACAAAATTTCATAAAAAATTTTCTTTTTAATAATATATTCTAAATTTTTAAAGCTTACTGTTCTCTGATTTCAGTACAATCATCATTCAAGCCATCAATGATTATTTTATCTTCATCAAAATTCAATCTTGGTGGGGCACTTGCTGTAGCTAAACAAAGTAATTTTATAAATTAAATAAGAATACATTTTGGAAAAAAATTTAAAATAAACATTTCTTATTATAAGTAACATTTTAACATTTAATAAAAACTATAATAGCAAACAGGCAGAACATAAAGCCTTTAAAGACATATTTAATCCCATAAATACAAAACGTCCCATTATTATTAAGGGAAATATTTAATTTCCAGTTAATTTAATTTACATAATATATTAAATGAAGTTTTTACTCAACATGATTTTTTATAGATATACATATTATAACTCAGCAATACATAAGCAAAATAATTACTAAAATTTTATAAGAAAAAAAAATCAATTTAATAAAAATGTACTTAATAAAACATTTAATTTTGGATAAATTTTAAAAAAATGTCACAGTTGTTTCCTTGAAAAATATGTCAAATAATTAAAGTTTAATAACAAAGGAAAATGAACTGTCTTACTTGAGTACATGTTACACAATGATTCTGTAACATTTGATTTTAGAATAAAGTAGCTATCAATATGGCAAAAGAATACTAATTTTATAATCAAGTTATATAAATAATGAATAGAGAAATTTTATTCGATTATTTTTGTTCGAGAGTGGCAAGTTAAGTTATGAAGGTGTGAAAAGAGAAAATCACTAGTAAAAAAGTTTTTACTTTTAGAGTGTTGTATATGATTGCACAAATAAATGCTAGATATTCAATTTCAATTAAGTGCCCACTGAACCACCTTTTAAAGGGAATTAAAGAACATCAGTACATCTATTAACCTAAAACATTATAAAATTACACAGAAACTATGTTTATTAGGTGCATTCAATCCACTAGAATTGTTTGATAGTACTTGATAAGCATTTAATCATTTTTATATTTCTTTGCATTTATTGGATTATACTCCAAACTATCATAAAATTCGTTATTTCGCAAGTAGTTTAAATGGCAAACCTCTTAGGGTTTCTTTTCACAAATAACTGTCCCAAAAGTTTAAAAAAAAAAAAAGAAAAAAAAAAGAACTTACAAATGTATACATATTTTATATTATTAACTGATTAAGCAGGGTGTTGATAGATCTACTGAAATTCTCACTTGATTTTCAAACATATTAGTAAGGGCTTTCTAATGCATATCTAACAGAGAGTGACTAAATTCTTGGGAAGAAATAGGTGAATCAAGCATGTCTTCGATAAACTGCAGTTTTCTGATTTTTAAAAATTATTTTTGGTATGAAGATGCTCATTTTAAGATATTTTTGTACAAATAGTTATTTTCATTTGATATTGTTTATGCTCTTGATGTGCCAAAGTTATTTTAAATATAGTGACTCTTGAAAAATAATGTTTAATTTACCTTGGCAACTGATACAATAATTAGATGTATCCACTGTAATGTTTTAATAGCATTGGAAAACCATGAAAAGATGTCCTAATTTGAAAGGAGAAGATTTTCTAGAGTATTTGCAAGTGTTTTAGTTTTATTATCTTACACAGACATTAATTGTTGCCTCATTTAATTAAATGATAAAGAGCAGAAGACTCCCATATACTCTTCTTTAGACATCAGCCTTTATATATAAAATATGAGTAAAAATTATACCTTTAGCATGGAGCATGGTCAAATGGGATAGTAAAATTCAGTAAACAATGGAATTGTTGAATGAGGAATAACCAAAATTATCTTCATAGATAAAATAGAATCACTGAAAAATGTACTACTCATATGGAAAATAGATGAGTCTACAATTCAAAAGAAAACTGCTTTTACTCTTGAATTTATTTCTAACTTTTTACAGTCAAATATAAGTTTCAAAACTATAAACTAGAAATAAATATAAATTCTATAAAACAAAATAATAAAACTTTATTAATTTAAAAATATTCAGCAATTTTTCTCAAGTAAATTAAAATTTTTATTAAATGGCACATTCACTCATCAAGACATTAAAGCAATAAGTAAATTATTTTTTATTAGTAACATGTACAGATTGTATAATTTAAGAAAGTTATCTTAATTATTTATGTGGCAGTAAAACAGATAAAAACAATTAATTCCTTTTAAAGTATTACCTGATGGAATAGTATTTCTCACTTTGTCATAGCAATTTAAAGCTTCTAACATATGTCGAACAGGTATATCTCCTTCAGATTCATGATCTGTTCAAAAAATATTAAATTATAAATTTCTGCAATTAATTCAATAAAAATCTATGATTCTAATTATTTCAAATTGAAACAGAATTATAAAATAACAATAAATAATTAAAATGGAAATCAATAAAAAATAACTTTTCCTGTTGTCATTAAATGACAACACTGAATACATCAATATATATATTACTTTAAATTAAAGATATTTACAAAGTGGATATGAAATACAAAGGCACAGTAAAATAACAGATTTGTGAACAAATCTGGCAAAATATTTTTTGGCCAAAAAGAATTTTATTACGTAAATACTTAATATCACACCTTAATAAATTATACAAAAATGATTTATTCATTTAACTTACACTTTATTAAACAGATTTTCAACAGTTATAAAACAAACTATTTTAATTAATTTTAAGCAACTGACTAAGAAAAGGAGTAAAATTTATAATATAAATTGCAGCAATGTGAATTAATTAATATGTTACTAAAGGTTCTAGATATTACTAATATATGTTACTACATATTTTTAAGTAGTAAAAGAATGGAGTTTTTTTTAAATTTGTAGTTCATTATATATGTTATGGTAAAAGCAATTAATATGTGTGTGTGGTGTGATTATGTAAAATAACTGATGATTATTCATTATCTCTACTAAAATTGGTAAATGTGATAAATTATTGAATATTTATCATTTTTATTGGTCAATAAATATAAATAATTCCCAACTCATAATGAAGAATGTGATAAATATTTCAATTATTTTATAGAAAAATAATACTTTAATTTGGGGAAAAAAAAAAAAAAAAGGAATATTTTCAAGCAATATTAAATGCATCATTCTTAACATTTTGAAAAACATGATGACTTAAAAGAAAACTTAAAATATTTCAATTAAGAAACTTAAATAGCAACAGTTGTCTTATACTAAATCTCTCTTATAATATTACCAAATACACCTGTCACCTGATAGATATTCAAGAATTTGTCCTATTTACCAAGTTTAGTGGGGATTATGAATAATCATTGCTTGTTATAATGACTGATTAATCACTTTTACCATAACCTATATATGAACTATTAAGTAAACAGCACAATTAAAGAGTATAATACCCATTTAAATACCTTTCTCTTTTTTGTAGCTGTTATTTCTACGCAACTTTACTTCATTTTGAGAAGATAAACTAGCTCTCATTGGTGGATGAGGTCGTAAATTCCAATTAGGCCAAACCTTCTTTGTAACTTGACGAGCAGCAGCAGCAATGCGATTAGAATTATTAGATTTGTCATCAGGTGAAATACTCCTAGATGACTGATATATATATTTAATTAAAATAAAAATCAAAAACACTGCAAATATCTGAGACTTTATGAAAAGGCATTGACAGTATCTTAAAATTGCTCTTATAGGCAATTCTAAATTATAAAGAATAGTTTAATTATTAATTTATAAAAATTTTTTATTTTCAAAGTATAGATAATATCAAATCGTGTACTAAAACTATCAATTCACCTCACTGTACTTGATGTGTTTAATTAACAATTATTTTCACATTCATAAATATACAGTTTTTATAATAATAATCTTATCACTAAAGAAGTTAGAATTTTAACTGCTTTATGATGCAATTTTTTAAAATTCTACATATAAAAGCTCCTAATCATTATTTTAAAAGACATGAAGCTACTCTTAAAAATACTTAAGTAGTTTATTTTAAAATATAGACAAAACATTTTAATCATTTTGAACACTTTTACAGCAGGTTAGTCTAAGCATATATTTTTTTTTAATTAATTACTGCCCAAATTGTCAAAAACGATTGTTTTTTTAAAATTAATAATAGTAAAATTATAGTTAGTTATGCTATAGAAATGGTAAAATAAAAATAATGCATAACTATGTAAAACTTTGGTACTAAATCACAATAATTAAAATAAGCTTAAGTACAAACACTTCAATTTTTTAAATTCAATAAGTGAAGTAGAAATCTGAAAACAATATTTAAAATTAACATACATTTGATGGCAAACTTTGAGTTGAATGCACAGGAGAAATCGATGTTCTCATTTGAGATAAAGAACTTTGTCGAGAACCAGATGATGTAGTTGAATTTCGTACGGTGTGATTAGGGAAGACATTTAACCATTGGTTTAAGCTTTCTAAAGATGGACAGATTGCAACAATATGCTGTATTGAAGGACCTAAAAATAAAATGCATTTAATAGAAGGATTAATCTATATTTAATCTATCAAAATTACTAATAAAAATAAATTCCTTTAATATTTTAAAACCAAAAATTATTTGGAAAACTTAGCCATTTTATCTCAACAATATATATATATATATATATATATATATATATATATATATATATATATATATATATATATATATATATATGCGTGTGTGTGTGTTTAAAAAATTAACTCACCACTAATTTCAAAAGCAAACTGATGTCCTTCTGAAGAATCCATTTTTCTAATAGTTATACCAGACAAAGGGAGCTTCCCCTAATGGAGCAAAATAAAGAATTATACACATATTAATCACAATCCATTTTTTTTATTTATCCTTTTAAAATAACATTTTAAATGAATGCAAGATAGATAATAAATTTTTGATATAACTGTAGGACATTAAGAATTGAACTTTTCAGAATTGAAAAATATTTTCATAGAAAAACAAATAGAATCTAAAGGACTTACAAATATATTTCAAAATTCAATGCTATAAAATTATTTGTATATAAAACTATAAATATAAAAATATGTTATCTAACTAAAAATAAATAAGCAGTTATTTGAAAAAAATTAAATAAAACAGTGTTTATTTTCATGTGTAACACAATGAAATATAATTAAAAAACTGTAAAACATAATTATTACAAGGAAAAAATTTGAATATAAAAAACACTTATGAAATTTTTTTAAAAGTAAATAACACAAATGTAATGAGATGTTTCCCCATGTGCACCATTTGATAAAGGTGAGTCAGTCAGGCTCCAAAACTGGAGTTAGAAGTAGTTACAGTACTAATGCTGTTTCTTAAAGTAAATTCTCTTGTGTCAAAGATGTGTTTTTGTATTAAAATTATCAAGAAAAGTTAGCTGAGTTGCATCTTTAACTACATAAGTATAAATTTTTTCCTTTTAGCACAATGAACATAGTAACATTATTTATGAAACATATGAACGAAAATATTTTATAATGATCATTATTTTTATATCTTAAAAGCTCATGTTTATGATTTATTTAACTCAATCTTCTTAAACATTGAACTAACGTCTTATGAAAGAACTATTTCTTCATATATTATAATTTTGACTTATATTATTTATTACTTGAGTGAGATAATTTCTTCTTACCTCATATGTGAAAGCTCCCAATTTTGCACTCAATATTACTAAAGTTTCTGAGAACAAAACTAAATATCGACTATCTTTCTGTTGATCTTCTGTAAGAATTATGACAGAACCCATGTGAATAATATTTCCCAAAGAACGTATTCCCTGAAACACAAAATCGCATTCAAAGGTTAAAATATTACATTTATTATTTAGGAATATAAGAATTTAAACAAATACATTTAGAGAAAAATTCAAGATGGGAAATCTTTTCAAATATAACACACACACACATATACACATCAAATTATTTTCCAAAGTCAACAAAAATCATAGAATAAAATATTAAGAGTCAAGATAATGAAAAATTTCATGAGATTTTTAATAAAAACTGAAATAAAAAGATGCGACAAAAATCAATTGAAAAATTGGAAGGTAAATACTTAAATCAAGTAAAATGTTTTTTTAGTAAATGACATAACCATTCTTAAAAAGTTCTTTTTGAGCCACTCACCATTACTTTATATTTAACTCATCATTAAATTTTCATGTCTCACAATATTTTAATTATGTATAGTATTATGATATACAAAAATAGAAGAATTTTACGAATAAGCAAAAATATACTAAAATGCTTAAATATGAATATATAAAAATGTAAGAAAAGAATATTTAGTAAAATCATGTCAAAATTAAAAGAATCCATTCTGACTTGGTATTCTAAAGGTTTGATGCATTTGACTAGTATAAATGACAAATAGACAAGGATATATGCATAGAAAAACTTTTACTAACTACCAATTCTTTTAATGTACTTGTAGGAAATTATAAAATAAGTAATACTTATTTGAAAAACTGATAATATGAAGTAATACTTCAAATTTCCAGACCCATAAGCTTATTTATATAGAGAAAAAATCACAGTTTTAGAAAATCCTATAAATTTTATTAAATTGCAAAATATTTACTTACATCTCCTTCCCATCCTTTTATATTTCCAGTGACAATTTCTAATTCCATTTCTTTATGTTTTCTGGCATTAGAACATGCAGTCTGAGAAAAAATGGATACATTAATTCTTCATCAATAGGGATTTATTTAATTTCAATATGCTTTGTATAAACTTACTGCAATATCTCGGTATAAAGAGGCTGCCCTTTGAGTATCTCCTCTATCAATATGATTTTCCTATAAAAAATATAACATTTTAAGAATATGTGAAATAACTCAGATGCAAAAACAAATTAATATCACAATGAACCTGAGATTTTTAAAAAGAAATAATAAGTATATTTATATGTATAATAAAATGTAAAGTCAATAATTTGCTCACTTGAGTATGCCTTAGTAATTCTAACAATAATGCTGGATATTTTTCCAGTCTTCTAAATGGTTTACTTAAACCAGTAATCAAGGTAAAAATTCCAGGTGGAGTAGCACCATGATCTTCCATAAACTTTCCTAAAGAATCTCTAAACAAAATGAAAATGAAAAGTTAATGCAGGTGCACTCACTGAATTTGGAATATAAAATAAAACTTTTTCATAACTTAAGATTAATTTTTTAATCGAAATATTCTGTACAAATCATAGTTGAAAATAATTTATAATAAATTCAAAATTAAATTTCATTAAATTTTAAATTAAAATAGAAATTAACATCTGAATACCATTAAAGTTTTGAATTTAAATGTATACAGTTAAATTTTGAAAAGTACATATGCATAATAAACTGACAATTTGAAAAGACTTACATTTTTTATAAAGTAAGCAAATCATAAATTTTCAGGGAAGAAGAGCAAAACATGTGCAATAACAAAAGATTTAAAATTTTTTAAATCAGTTTAATAAATACACAAAAATATAATTGTTGGTGATTCAAAAAGGCTGACAGTTTGCTCTAATTTATTATTAACTAATAGAAAGAAGTTTTAGAGTAAAAAATTTATACAGGTTTAGAACATTTTGGTGAGCAAAAAACTCATGAATTTAGAGTAAAAAAGATTTCTATATCCGAAATGAAAGAAATTTTTAGAAAAAATCTGAATGCCCAAACATTTTTAAATATTGCAGCAAGTCTCATAGAAATATCACTTATGAATTAACTATCAAAAAGTAAGTGGTAATCGATTTTCTAAACTATGATTCATGAATATAGAAAAAAGATTTTATATTTAGAAACCTGAAATTTAATTGTGAAATTCTGAATTAGTTTAGTGTATTTTAAGATGAAATGAAAAAAATCATACATTAAATTTTTTTTTTTGTTTTAGATATAATCTAGAGAAAGACAAGATTTATTAGGATGTACTGTTTTTATAAATAATGTATCCTTTATATTAAATAATTAACATCAAATCTTTTATTAAAAAGTAATTTTATATAATAAAAAAAGCACTACTGCATTTTAAAATTTTTATTTTTATATTATTAAATTTAAAAAATTTCAATTAATTTGGATTGTTTGCTACACAAGAAAGAATTTTATTTATTTCATATTATATACAAAATGAAAATTGATTCACAATTTCTTATCTTATTAAAGAAGATATAATAGATAATTAAAGAGAAAAAAGCACTTAAAAAGTAAAAGTCAAGCTAACTAAACAAAAAATTAATGCAAACAATAAAATGAATATTAAAAACAACATTATATGTTGAGATTCTTAAATTAACTTACTTATGTTTTTCTATTACAAGAGCTGCTTTAGGATGCCCAGAAGAATAATTTAAATGTATGTTTTTCATATAAACAGAAACACGGATGAATTCTCCCCCGATTCTTTGATTTTCAGCAAATGTACTGCAAAGAAAATCATTATTGAAGGAAAAAAATTTAAAATTTTTAAATAATTGGATAATACTTTTAAAAAAAGTTTCATGAAGTCAGAAAAGATAATTTTATTGGAAAAATATTCATTTTTATTACTGATTATATTTTAATATTAGCCCGAATATAGTTGTTACTGACAGAAAACTGAAAAACAGTCAACACACACACACAAAAAAAAAAAGTTTACATTAAAATAACAAATATTTCACACGATAAAGAAGTATATATAATTTAAACACTCAATAAAGATTGTATTACTTTTAATAATATGTGTGAGAAACAAATTTTGAGGAAATCTTAAAAATTATATAAAGAAGTTCTTTATAAACTGAAATTACTGACTGTATGTTTTAACAATAATTGTACTAAATATTTACAATATATCATGATAGATAAATTTGAGATAGCAATTTCGATTAAAATTAATAATTAGTAATAATTGTAAATTAAAAATAATGCAAAAATAAGTTGGCATATTACTAATAAAATAATTTGTCTTTATGATACATAACTTACCATTTCACATCTTCAAGCATTTGAAGTAAAACTCTACTGCAAACACATACTTCTTCTAAATTATTAATTAAATAAGAGTATTCAATTTCTGTCAAACTAAAACATAAAATAGGAATAATATTAATATACCAGAAAAATCATCCATACAGCATAACCTGGAAAAAATTAATGTAAAAAGTCAGAATTTCAAGCAGAATACTAAATGCTTACACAAATTATTGTGCATCAAAGTGTAACTACAAAAATGGCAACTCATTTTCAAACTAAGAAAAGCCTTTCTTTCTTATTGGTATTATTTTATGCATAAAGTAATGCAGATAAAGTTTATAAGTGTAAAATTAGCATTAGTACATTCATTATTTGATCATCTATTACAGTGGTGTGCAAACTAGGGGTCACCAAATTTTTATGAAATGTATTATGCCTGCATGCTGCATACCATACAGTGTACATATAAAGAATGAAGCGCTGTCACTCACTGTTTAATAGCAATTTCATGCTGTCAGTTCTTTCTTTGACCATAATGCATAATGTATGTAAAGTGTGAAGACGCAAGTTTTTCACTCCGGTAGATAGCGCCCTCTTTAATAATAGTCACTTTTCAGTAAAACTGGCAAATTACCTTTTAGTGGCAATTTGCCAGTTTTACTGAAAAATGCCTATTTGACTAGACGTTAACCACAGTGAAAGGGCAAAAATTCACTTCCGTGATCAGCCAATCAGGTGGTGAGGTATGTGGTGTATCTGATAGTCAAAGTAAAGACGTGAAGTGTTCGCATGTAGTTGTAGCATGTGGCAGATGGCCTGGAGTTGCTTTAGTTTATCCTCAAGTTTTATCATGGGATGTTGTGTAATTATGATTTTTTATTTTATTGGGCTTTGCTACTTTTTGTTATCTGGTATGTTCTATCATTACAGAAAGATCTCTGTTAATTTTATATATTATTTGCTTTAGTTTAAATAATTTAAGCCCTACATTCATATTGGATAAAAGAATAATACGTATACCAGATACATCTATAGTTAACAAATGAACAAATACTGATGAAGAGACACAAAATACTGAACTAAATCCCTGATCTAAAAAAATAAGTAAATACAATAAGAAATTTATTAAGTATTGTTTTACATTTTGTGTTGTTGATGATGAAGAACGATCAATATGTGTCATTTGCAACAAAAAATTAGCATATGAGAGCATGAAACCAGTTAAATTAAAAAGGAACCTGGAAACTAAACATAAAGAACTTCAAAATAAATATGCCGATTGTTTTCAAAAACGAGCTAAAAATCTGAAAATTCAAAGTGTGCATTTAAAGAAATTTACAACAATACCTCAGAAAGAATTACGAGCTTCTTTAGAAGTTTCTTATCTAGTAGGAAAAACAATGAAACCCCATACAATTGGAGAACCCTTTAGAATTCCTGCAGCAATTTAGATGACATTAATTATGCATGGCGATAAATATGGAATTGCACTAAAAACATTACCATTATCAAGAGATGCCGTGTCTCAGCGTCAATCTGAAATGTTATGAAATATCGAGTCAGAAGTCATAAAATGCAAACAAAATTCATCTGTATTTGCTTTACAACTGGACGAGACTACCCATATTACTAAAATGTCACAACTAATTATTTATGTTAAGTTTATTTTAAATGAAGATATAACAGAAACGTTTTTATGTTGCAAAAGTTTGGAACGAAAAACAACTGGAGAAAAAGTATTCAAAGTAATAAATGAATATTTTCAAGCAAAGTCCCTTACCTGGGCAAACATTGTTGCGGTTTGTACTGATGGTGCTGCAGCATTAACAGGTTTGAATAAAGAGCTCAGTGGCTTAATTCAAAAGGTGGCGCCTTTGGTATTTAATCACTGTATGATTCATCGGTAAGCTCTTGTTGCAAAAGATTGTTGGATGAAGAGTTGCACAATATATTAAAAGACACTGTTAGTTCAATTAACTACATTAAATGCAACAGCCACAACAGCCATCTCTTTTCAATACTTTGCAATGAGATGGGCTCAACATATGAGAGATTATTGTAACAAACTGAATTCAGATGGCTTTTACGTGGGAAAATACTACGATGGATATTTGATTTGTGAAATGAAGTATACATGTTTTTAATCGAAAAGAAACATAGATTGTCAAGTTATTATATCAATGAAGTTTGGTTAGGGAAGCTGAGCTATTTAGTTGACATTTTTGAAAAACTTAATGACTTAAATTTGAGCTTGCAGGTCAGAATTCAACTATTATAACTTCAGCCAGAGAAATTCAAGCTTTTAAGAATAAAATTAGTCTTTGGCAAACTGAACTGAATAAAAACAATACCAACATGTTCCCTTAACAATTTTATCAAGGAGAATAATATAGATATATTTACATTTAAAAACATCATTTTCAATCACATTGAAAAGTTAAAGGAAAATTTTTCGAGAAGATTCGAGGATTTCCCTGAAAATGATCTTGGTTGGATTCGTGATCCATTTTCCTTTGACATATGCAGTTCAACTCTTCAAATTAGTGAGTAAGAGCAATTGATAGATCTAATTAGTGATTATACTCTTAATTTAAGTCTCAGCCTTGCCAAAATGTTTGGCTGTCCATGGAAAAACAATATCCCGTTTTATGCAAGAATGACATCAGAGTGTTAATACAATTTGCATCAATGTATGTATGTGAAACTGGATTTAGCAAACTAGTTTCAATAAAAACTAAATATGGCTTGCATTTGAACCCTGAAGATGATATGCATTAAAGAGCAATTTACTAATTTTTGCATTATACAAAAAGTATTTTCTTAAATTTATAAAAAATTAATGTGAATCAAATATGATGATGTTCTTATTCAATGAAACAAAAGAAATGCGTGAAATATACATCATATTTGTGAACATTTATCTCTAGGGGGCGCCAAAAATTTTCTCTCTAGAAAAGGGGTCACAGTCGAAAAAAGTTTGAGCACCACTGATCTATTACATAGTGAGTAAATTTAAGATGCAATAATTTTATTTTGAACCATTATAGATTTATTCTCCATTATAGATTCTTGTTAAGCTTGCACAAATAATCTTATATTATTTTAACTAAATAAAAACAAGTCATTAATATCTTCATTCCATTAAAATTTTTTTGACTTGGTCACTAAAAATATTGAAGTAAATAAGATTAAAAAAATATACAGAAAGAAAAAATATTTTAATTACTTAATACTAATCAAAATAGGATAAGTCAACATTCTCAATCACACAAAAGCAAATAATTTTTAAAATCATCAATTTTTTTAAAAAATAAATACTGAATAGAATATATGAGAAATTATATGTTAATTTTAATGACATATAAGAATTCAATTAATAGCTTAAATACATAATTTATATAATTATTAATAAAAGCATTCAATGAAGTAAAAGAAATCAAAACAAATTTAAATAGTTAGTAATTTATTATAGGCAAAATAAATAAATAAAAAAATAAAATTAAATTAAAAAAAATAAATAAAAAAATAAAATTAAATTAAAATAAGAGAAAAATTTCATAATAAGCTTACATATCAGTATCTTTGAGAGGATTCAAAAAATTAGTTATAAGATGCTGAAGTTCAGATAAATGACTATTTTCAGAATCTACAATATCTTGAAAAACCTGCAAGTAATAATATGAATAGTAACATTTTCTTATTTCAAAAACAAAACATAAATTATTGCATGATTTTTAAATTAGATAAAATATATAGAAACTTTAATTTCTTTTAATAATGTAAGAGAATGTGTTGAATAGAAACTGCTTACAGATAATTTAAATAATACAATTTTTCTCTCTTTGAGTTGATTTAAGTTAAAATGAGGGGAAAAAATGGTAATCATGATCATCATTACAGCATTCCATGATATAATTCATCTTGTACCAGTAAATTCATTTAAAAGTATTCATTGTATTCATATTATGAAAAAGGTTGGTTGCCCTCATTCTCTATTAATATTGTAAATACATTAATCTACATTTCATTAAAATAAACAGGTGTATTTAAGATAATTATATCATTAATACACCTGTTTATTGAAACACATATGTATATAATTAAGTTTTTAAATCTACTAAATTTATTCTATATCAGTGATTTCAAATATATTTTCGAAATTTCACATAATTTAAAAGAAATATTTTGCAAAACATAATAGAATGAATTTTTAAATTACTCACAATCCCCCGATAGAGTTTGATATCATTAAGATTGGGCAATAAAGGCACTTCAGTAGGCAGGATACATTTTTCAGATTTTTCTGATCCTATCATATGGGGGAAAACAACATTATCATTACCAAATATAATAAAAAAAGCTGCCCTGTTCGCTAAAATTCAATGCACATATTTATGTAGACATATATGGTTACAATGCAGCAATAATACAAATATTAATGTGATTGAACAAGATTAAAAAAAATTATCATCAATAAGAAAAAATATTCATAAAATGGTTGGGATTTATTTCAGAAAGTATAAAATAGGACCAACATAAGTTTTATAAGGAGAATATTTTGGAACCAAAACACATTAGAGTATTATCAAATAGAATACTTTTGAAATAAATTTTAATAGCACAATACTTAAAATAATAGACTATTTAAAAATTAACAAAAAACAATGAATACATATGTAAAAAATAATTAATAAGTTTAAACTGCACATAATATTAAAAATGAAATGAATAAACTCTGTTGCCTTTAAAAACGCAATCAAATCAATTTGACACCTGCACTTGTGCTTGGAACAGGTAAAACAATTAATGGGATGATAAATGGGTAGATAGAATAGAGTTTGTTGCTGACTTGCATATTTCAGTATTCCAGCATTAGAAAATGCATGAAGTTTTTGAATCCCTTTCTCATTTCAATTAGTGAAACTAAATGTAGAATGAAATAGATAAGGTCTTAGAGGCTATATCAGCTTTCTCATTGCCATCTATTCTTTAGCCGCTTGATATCCAATAAAATAGTATCTAAAATCCCTTGCTGGTGAGAGATTTAAATATTTTTAAAGTCTTGGATACAACCTGATAAATTTACTGTTTCTCAAAGCTTCTAAAACAATATAACTATCAGTACACACACAAAATATGAATATCTTTTATACTCACTTGCTGAAGTGCAGAATATATAGCTGCAACGTCAGCACCGAAGATGAAACAGGACTTATGGAGGCTGTCACTAAAGGAGTAATTGTCAATATAAGCTACAAAGATGCGCCCTACAGTTTTAGATCTGTAAATATTGGAGTGTACATATAATATTGACATTGATGAAATGCATAAAGCTGTTGAAAAGTAGGACTTGTATTTGACTTTTTAGTCTTCAAAGGGATTGAGTATAGTGATGCATGGATGTGCTAAATTGGCATATAAACTCAATCCAGAGGGATTCATAGTTCAGACAGCAAAATATAAGATTTAATATGAGTAAGAAAATTATAAATGTTGTATGATCGAGGACTATACAACCTCTAAAGAGCAACACTATAAATCATGAAACGTCAAGGATGATGAGGTGTAGACATAATTTTTTAATAATAATTAAGAGACAGCTGCATCTGTTTCAGGACTAATGATAACTGTTGGTAGATAACACGCATATTCTGGATGGGTGATGTGCAAAAGGCACCAGAGCAGATTTTTTTTAAGCAGAGTGGTGAACAGTGTCTGATCTAAGTAAAATGAAAAATCTAGGATATTCATAGGCAACAACCATAGTAAGTGTAAGATAAAATCAACCTCTGGTAGATTTGGAGGAGCAATGTGCAATCAGCAGCCTAAGATGTATTGGAAAGCACCTTGAGGATATTAAGTAATCACTCACACATTTTCCGTAGGATAGGGTGACTTTCTTTGCTATACTTGGAACTGGAGTATGGGACTTAACTAACTGACCAGTTGCTGAATAAAAAGCATTATTCTTAATTTTGAAAGAGGTAATTTTTTTTTCCAGCTCTTAAACATAAGACAAGACCTAAAATAAAAGATGTGGTTACTTTTACAGTTGAATCACACTTTTTTAACCTAGCAGGTAGTATTATCATGGCCAATAGATGTGAGTTTTCCTTTGTAAAGAATTTTGAAGAGTCCAAAGCTTAGACATTGGAAACATCTCAGAGTATTTGGAATGTAAGGTTGAAGAGATCAATGCATGTTTTTTATGTATTGGGGAAAGTCCAGCATTGCAGAGGTCAAAACGAGATGTTCAGTATTCAAAGCAATACAATCTCTTTTGATTGTAATTCTTTAAGCAGTGCAAATTTTTTGGCGTTTTTAATTTTTAAGAATTTCCACAATTGATATGCAAAACATATATTCTTTGCAAAAATAACTTTCCACTAAAATTTAAGTTTCCATGAGGCTCCACTATAACAGGTAAGTAGAAAAAGTGCCATAAAAATCAGGAGATTTTCATTTAAACTGCGAATTCACAAGCTTATGTTGGACACAATCACTAGTCTGAAAATTTGAAGCCCTATTCTCCCCTATTTGAATCAAAATCTATTTCCTTATTCTCTCTAAAAATTTTTTCTTCTGAAATGAATAGGGTCAATGATTTTATATCTCATAATTTCTTTATCAATTTTTAAATTCTTTAAATAATAACTGGAGATGTTTAAAATGTATCACTTTTACAGCAAATACATTATATAAAATAAAAGCAATTATTTACTGTAATTTTGATAAATCAATAAAGTCAATATATATATGTATATATATATATAAAATAAGAATAGAAAATATGAAAAATAACTACCTGTTTTGAGCTCTTTCACATAATTGCTAGGAAACCACCCAGTTACACCATTTAGGGTTCCTTCCCACCATCCTCCATCTAGAGCTTGAGTTACTGTTATCACATCCCCTTTCTTTAAGCAGAGCTGAAAATATACACAGTTCTTATACAAATGTAACAATAAAAACATGTCCTGAGAACGTTGAATTAGGATGCTTAGTCTTCATTTAAAAATAAATATATCAAAGCAAATTTAAATTATTTTTTTAAAAAATTTCTTTTAAAAGGGGGAAAAAAGTCATAGTACAACATTCTCAAATAAGACAAAATTCTCCCTCTATAAATAAATGTATGATTATTTACAAGTGATATTTTATTACAGAAAAAATCGTCTACATATATGTACATACTCTTTATATCCATTTTACCTCTCCTAGCAAACTTATGTTTTCTCTGTGTTCTGTGTTGGATTAATTACAGTGCCACTGTCTTAGTGTGGCAAAAATATGCAAACAAGCTGAAGGAAAATACTCCCCATATCAAAGCGGGATGTAAAATTTCTTTCTCTTTGCCATAAATTTGCCAGTTAAAACAGTGATTAATAATGTTTCTAGATCAAAAATAAAACAATTGCTTGCAAGTACTTCTTAAAAAAATTCAAACTTTTAGTCCACAAACAAAGCAAGGAAATCTACATTCGTCAAAGAGCAGTTTGCAAAAATATTAAAAATTACAAGTATAAAAAATACTTACAATGCCTGAAGAATAATTTTTTTAAAAATACTTTTGTAAGTAAATCTCAAAATATTCTTTAAAAAATTTTAATGCATATTACTTAATAAATAAAAATTCCTCAAATATGTGTTATTAAAAGTTAACCATATGCAAAACTGAAAAAAAATCTATATTTTTCATTCTTTTAAAATTTAATAAAACACTGGAATTGTAGTTCAACCAATGTTACTGATTTATAAGTTTAATTTTTCTGTTTCATTTCAAATTACAACGAAGAAAGATAATTTATTTATGTTAATCAAATATAGATTATCATGGTAAATGGAATAAATTTTTACTGAATACTTGCATGCAAATAAATAAACTGGTCTTGTTTACATTATCCAGAAATCAAAACAATTGTTTTCCCAGAACTTTCAGAAAGATAAGAAGTGCTTGTAGATATAATAAAATAATATATTCACTTATGAAATAACTAACATCTGAAAAATATGGGAAACCATAATTTTGCAGCAATTGTTTTGTAAGTAAAATGAGTTTTTTTTTTTTTTTAAAAAAAATAACATATTTACCTCATCATTATTAGAAGCTTTAAAATTGTAAATAGCTTTAACCAGATGAACTGAAGGTTCTGTGGTCATGATTGTACCTTGTAAATATTTCGCATTGTGTTTGAGACGAGGAGTAAATCTAAAAATTAATAATAACTATTAGCTAAAAATAAAACTTTTATAAATGATATTCATGAGATTATTATAAGCATTTTGAAAGCATAAAAAATTAAATTGTATGTACAATAATTACTTTTTATAGCTGAATTTTGAAGCACATTTTAACGTTTTTCATATAAATATAAAATATAATCATTTCTAACAAGACAATCAAATAGTTTCTTCAAGAGGAATACTATAAAAATAAATCTGGAGTTTATTAAATTTTTAATAATTAGGACATATTACAAATGATTGTATAAATTCATCCCAATCTTTTGATAACCATCAATATAATACTATTTTATTTTAATCAAAAATATAATTTCCATTACTTATATATATAGGTAATAGAAATTATATATACATACATACATATATATATGTGTGTGTGAGTGTGTCAGATTCCATTAATAGGCATTTTTTTAATTTCTACAATTGTTTATTTTTCTCTCTTATTAAAATGGTTTTTTCTCTTTTTATTAAACCATCTACACCTGGTTTTTAATGTAAAATCATTTAAAATTTCGTAAAAAAAATATTTTTTGGAATGTAAAAACATTCATTGAAAAAGATCATGTTTTAACAAATAAATGTGTGTGCTTCAAATAACAAAACTACACAAATATGTAAACATTTTTCTCAGGGCTAACAATCAATTTAAAAAAAATCCTAAGCCCTTAAATATCAAAAATAAGCCTTTCCCCTGCTCATTTCTAAACTGCAAATCACTAAATATGTAATACAGAAATCACTTCTTTTCCTGAAAAATGACCAATACTTTCAAGCTGTATAAAAAGTCAACTAGTTTTTGATGAATGGAATTTCCATTCTGCATTTCATTTTGGGAATTATTTTGGCAAGTAAAAGATATATATAATAAAAAAATGATATGACATAAAAAAATATGATTTTTTTTTTTTTACAAATTTCAACTTAAAATTTTTTAACTTTTTTTTTTTAAAAAAAATATATTTAAGCAAATTATCAAATTTTAAATAATATTTCAAAATTCAAACAAAACAAAAATTTTTGTTTCACACTAAAAAATACTATATTTATTTTAGTGACAACTTTAAAATAGTTTCATAATTAAAATAAATAATAAAGAGTAAAGGGTTACAAAAATTCGCTAATCCAAGTATACACACTTAGGAATTAATTGAAAATCAAATGGAGCATTTGGCACTGATATCAGGTGGTAGGGGTAGGATTAAGTATTTATTTTCGATTTTCTTTTTTAATAGTAATTTAGACATTCCAGAATAGGTTGTATTTTGCTTTTATACAGATAAACAATACACAGTAATTTCTGGAAGAAAGGCTATATCAGCATAAAAGCCACATTTAAGGAAAATTTTACAACTGAAAAAAAATTACACACAAATGAAAAACATGGGTATAAACAATATACTTAATCAAATTGCTTTACCATGAGCATTTATGAAATTTTAATCCCTTTCTTATGATATATATAACAACTTGGGTATAACTGCAGCATCAACAGTTTAATGATTTACTATGAATCTAATGGAGTTCTTATCAAAATATGCTTTATTTTTCCTCCTGAAATATTTTAAAAATTTATACTGGCACAAACCATATAAGATAATCTGCAAGTTGAAAGGGTTTAATTTGTTTGGCACTTAAGAGTAATTTTTATCACACGAGGGCTAATCAGAATGGAACCTAAAGTTTAGTGGCATATTGGAGGGTATATATGGAATTCAATGCTTTTACATATATAGATTAGTTCTAATTTATATAGTCTATCCTTCACTTTAAAAGTTACAAGGTTTGATT
Organism: Latrodectus elegans; assembly: GCA_030067965.1. Taxonomy (NCBI): domain Eukaryota; kingdom Metazoa; phylum Arthropoda; class Arachnida; order Araneae; family Theridiidae; genus Latrodectus; species Latrodectus elegans. The sequence continues at coordinate 52,211,213 of CM057813.1, forward strand.
TTATCACAGGTGTGGATGTCAGTAGTAATTCAAAGAATGCTAAACTTTATAAGTGAATGCATATATCAGTTTTCCTATTAAAAACTTTATCACATGCTTTTAAAATTATTAAAATATAATTGTATACTTTATATGTGATACCTTAAATTATATAATTACATCAAAGAAAATATTTTGAAGTTTTGTATGTACATTGGTATTATCTTTGTAATACGTATCAAATACTAGACTGACTTTCTTTGGTGAAATATGAGCCACTGCAAATACAGCATATTAATAAAGAAAAATACATAATTCAAAAATAATTTATACGTGAAATATCTGGGAAATATAATACCATATACAATATAATAAAATATCTGGGAAATATAATACCATATACATTTATATAATAAGAGATACCCACTTGCATAATACTCATATTAATCGATTTAACTCATATTCAACAATTTAATTAAAAATATTTATCTTAAACCGTACAACAAATGAAGACATTAAAATCCAATTGTTTACAATACAAAAATTTCTACAATTTCTGATCCATATCATTTTTCTAAATAATCAAAATCTACTAGGCTATATAAGGCACCTTATTATACAACTTCCTTATTTGGGTATAGAATGGCCTACAAATATTATGGAAAAACTGTGGTTTTTTCCTACTTATTTGAAAATGAATAAATGCAGAAACACCAGATTTGAATGATATATGCTCAAAACAGGTATATACAGTTAGCAATACAGAAGTTTGTGCAAGAAAAATCCATAAATTAAAAAAAAAAATCTTGATGACCATTTTTATTTTGTTCATTCTCAGAAAGAAAGAACAGATTATTCCTAGGGTTCTGTGTGAGAAATAAAATCTGTCAAACTGGCTTATTTCATCAGAATGTTTTCTCTCGTTTGTATGATATAACTTGCGTTCTATGACATAATGTAAATGTGTACATGTATGAAATTTGATTTGTGTGTTAGTAACTCTTGAAGCATTTGATTAGTTATTTTCATTTGATTACAGTTAAAGCTTTTGAAGTGGATGATTTAGTGTTTATATTTTGAAATTCTTTTTCAAGAGTTATAACTTTGAACATTAGTTTGCAGCAAATTTTTTAAGTTTCTTAAATAAAATATATTTTAGAAATTTACAAAATAAATTAATTTTAATATTGTTTTCATTATTTTGAATAATTATTTTTCTTACTCTGAGTATATATTGTGACATAATAATTCTTAAAACAGTGTGGTAGAATTTTTGAAAGCCATAAAATCTGTCAATAGTCAGAAAGGTGCTGATGGTTTTTCAAGTAATGATTAGATGAGTTATTTTATATTTAATTAATATTGGTGGTGTATATGATATTTTATGCTGTATATTAAGTATTTTTTTAATGTTTCTGTATGTATTTAGATTTATTCAGAAAGGTTGATTAATTAAGGGGCACCACTTACCAGTTAATTAAACTTTATAAAAATGCATTTTATTTACATTATAGATTTAGCTTTATTGCCTGGTTCAATTTGGCACCAGATTGCACTATAATGAAGTTTCTTTAAGTGGATGCCACTGCCTGGTTAATTAAAATGCGAGTTTTTGCTAAATAGTAGAGAAGCGTACAGAGGGTAAAATGCGCCAAGAATGCTATATAGTGCGCCAGACTGGTTTACCAGTTCGGATTACCTAGGTATGATGTGAATTTCATTTTACAAGCGTGTTTTGTATGTAACCCTTGAAACTTACAGAATAATCTTGAAGCATTGAGTTTGGATTTTTGTGTTGCTTGCGAAAATTAATAAGTATGGATGGATATATTGACTTTACGTTTCCGCGGAGTACGTATGGAGAACGAAGCATCAGGATAACATAATAGAAGATTTTTTGAAGTAATAAGAACGGTATATTCGCCGAAAAATAACGATTCAGAGATCGATGAAGATTAGGTGAGTTATTTTGTTTTTCATTACAATTTTATTCATATTTAGAAATTAAAATTTTTATAAAAATGAATGTTTCTGTAAGTAAATGAATGTTTAAGTTGTGTGTATTGCATTTTTCATGTTAGTGTTAGAATGTGCCATGTACTTAAATTTCTTTAATGTGGGCGTAACTGCTAGTTATATTAAAATTCAAGTTTAAACAAAATATGAAATTTGTCAACGTTTGAAATTAAGCCTTATTGCTCTGTTGCCACTGTAGTAGGTAGCGCTTCATTGATGTTTTTTTAAATTAATTTATTAAAAATTTTGTTTATATTTATTAGAATTTTAAAACTTCTACAGTATTTAGTTATAATAAAATATTCAAATTTTTAATATTTGGAATTCGGGAAAATGCATGATTTCAGAGCTGAAGTTCGAATGGGAATGTTATTGTTTTACAGCTATCATGCGTAGTGACATAATTTAGGTTGGTGATAACAGTTGTAGAGTGCTTGGTGTGAAAATTTGAAATCTCTCCAATCCCGTACCAGTCTGTCATTTTTAACCATGAGTTTTTATAAGTAATGTTATTAAGTTTTATTTCCCTGTTGTCATACATAGTAGACTATGTGATACTTAGTTTATATTTATTTTATTTTGTAATATTTTATAATATTACTTTTTAGTTATTAGCGTTTTAATACTTCCATAGTAAGTAATTAAAATATTCAAAATTTTGATATTTGAAATTTAAAATAAATAGCACAAAATTTCCATATTTGAAGTTGAAGTTTGAGTGTGACTAGGATATTGAAAGCTGGATATAGCATGATGTAACAATAATATTGGTTGGCAAAATATTTGTGCAGGGCTTGGTGAGAAAATTGGAAATCGTGCAAGACCCTAGGATTTTACCAAAAGAATAATCCAAATTTTATGTGGTAACATAACGAAAAGGAGATGTAATATGGGATATGCACACCCATAGTTTGAATGCATTGGCTCCATCAACTTTCCTTGCTGTCAATTAAGATGTCAGCTACCAAAAAGGAAAGAAAGACAAGTCACAGGTAAATTATTTTCCAGCTACTACAGACCTTGTAGGACTTAAAACAATAAAGCAGCAACTTGTCTATCAAGATAATCCCAAAGATGCTTTATAGGATTCAAATCTGGAGATGAGGCTGGCCTTTCAAATTGCTCGAGACCAAGACATTCAAGATAATCTTTCACAGCTACAGCTTGATGAGGTTGCACATTATCATTCTCAGAATGAAATCATTGCCAATTGCAGTGGCATATGGACAGACATCATGCTATCAAGGATCTCTCAACTTGACATTTCACATCAATCACAATTTCTCCCTGGAACACATGGAAATCAATGTGACTACAGAATAAGATCCCAGCTTAAACAATTATTCCGCCACTATGCTATTTTTTAATGTTGGATTGATGGTATTTGGTGCTTTGTTCCCTCCAGATTATTATGTTCTGAATTGTTCTCCCATGTGAATCTGGACTGATACATAAAAAATACAGATGTCCAACTATCTTTGGATCAAGAAATATGTTCTCTTGAAAATAAGCGAGCCATACTCTATTGTTTGGTGAGGGACACATATACAACAGATCATCTTGCATGCTGATGATGCCTTCACATCATGCTTCTTCTCCTTTAGGCCAAAACAGTTATAAAATGTTCTTCAGCAGGTATTGTAGTTTATTGCCTGCCTCAAACATGTTTTCTAGACAAAGAAGATTCAGCATGATATTGATTCCAGATACTGGGAATCACACTGAGCATCAAATTTAGGTATTTAGTATCAGCCTATGACATTCCCATTTTCATCCATCCAACCACCTGTCACCTAAATGAATTAGACAAACAGCTTCTCTCTGATACTGCAGGGCTACTGACAATGAATCTGTTAAAAAAGTTGAAAATGGAAAAAGTTACATGCCTAATTATAATAATCTATTGTTTGCATATTTTTCTCAGATATGTATACTTTTTTCCCATTGTAAGGCATGTTATTTCTACATAAATTTACACAAGTTCATTTTCTTCATTTATATGAACTATAAATTTTGTTAAAATTATATTTTTTATGTCAAGGTTAAAAAAAAACTTGTTCCTTAACTTTTGGAGGACATTATAACTCAGTATCTTTAAATGCTAATATTTTTACTAACACCTATAATTTTAATTCTCTTTGTAAACCATAATAAAACTCTTTTTTTTTAATGTATATTAATGTTGCATCAGTCGAAATACTATGATGCAAAAGAACTTATGAATACCTTGAAAGGGAAATTTTACTCCAATATTGTGATAATTGATAGTTACATCAGAATAATAATAAGAAAACAGCAATAAATCTTAAGGAATCAGAATCCGTATATATTATCTGATACTTTATAAATGTAAAGTCTTTTTTAGCACTCAGAAGAAAAGTAAGAAAAAGTTAGTTAAAAGTCTTAATTTTTATGAATTTTCTTCTTAAAATGGAAAATAGAAGAAAAGTTAAAAAAAAATATGGAGGAAACTTGTATCTGATGATCTGAAAAATATAAAGACAGATTATGAGACTTTAAGATTGCATACAAGTTACACAATTAGTGATTTTCAGCTTTTTAGATTAATTCATATATATATATCTCAAATAATGACAAATAGTTGATGAAATATAACATTCAAACTTGACAACTTTAATATAAAAATAAAAGAGCTACAATTTCAGAATTAATTACATGGAATAAAATCCTCCATATATTTACTTTAATCAATAGAAAATTATTATGAATATTATTCAATAATCCAAGTTTATCAATTTTTACATTTTAAAATTTAATGACAAATAAAATTATTATATTTTAAACTAATGTGATATGAAACTATTCAGATAACAACACAGTATTTTACTACATTTTTTTATGAAAACTTTTTTCTAAGATATGGATAATTTCTATCAATCGTTATTTAACAGAAAAATTATTGAATATTTCACATGAAATTTAATATCAATTTAATAATACAGAATGATACACAATTTTCATAACTTTAAAATTCAATATAAAAATTTACAGTAAAACTATGAAACATATTTTATGGTATGAATACTTTAATAAAGATGTTTTCACTTCAATTGAAGCAAATCATTCAAAAAAAAAAAGAGAAATGTATATATTAAAAATTATTGATGACGAAAAAAATATTAGATTGCTAAGTTTGACTCTACCAATTCATAAGCAAGAAAGTACATATTTCATAAAATTCAACTCTTTTAATTTGCAAAAACAGCAATTTTCCTGGTTTTTGTCACAAAAATTTTTAAAAACGTTCAACTAACGATCGAACAGTTAACATGTATTTTTAATAGCACAAAATGTAATGATAACCATTTATTAAATACTACATTTTAATTATAAGTTTTCTTCAGATTTCTATTTACTTCTAAAATAAATTTTCATGCATACCTTTAACAGATAATATTTACGTTGTCAAATTTTATAACAAAAATAAAAACTTATAATATGACAAGCTAACTTTTAAATAATTAGAAATCATCCTAATCTAAATATATTAACAATGCTTAAAAGATACCAGGAACATAAAATCAACCATTACTACTCCGAAATATCGGAGATAAACAACAAAACATTTAAAGAACATGCAGACGGATACGGGTAACTATATACATTATTCGGTTGCAGTTATAACATTTTTTAATTTAATTAGTTATAACTATCATTTTTTAGAAAATTTGGATGATATCCTTGTTTATAATAAATGAGTTTTCAGTAACCAAAGAAAGTATATATGTTTGAATTTTTTTTAAAGATCACTTTTAATATTTTGAAGAAGAAAACAAAATATGTTGAATAAAAAATAAAATATTTGAAAGCAAAAGCAGGCATGCGTTCTGGTTTCGAAGTGCTTGGCAGTTTCGTCGGCTAGTGTTTCGCGGTGTGAGATAGCATTAATCTGTCTTCGCAAAAACATGTGTTGTGGTGTGGTATCTTGAAGTCTGCTGGGTAATTTCACTGATTCAATGAAAGAAATATTTGTTTATTTATACTGAAAAATTATAATATTTGTATGAACTGAATTTATGAATTTTATTCCTTCTGAAACTTCTTTATATCTGCAAAAATATCTTTAGTTATTTCAGCTTCAAATTAAAATTTTCTATGCAAGATTTTCATTCTAAATTCTTAAGAAAAAAGTAGTTTTGATTTCAGCTGTAAAAATACATCCTGGTAGTTTGGTTTTTTTTTATTTGAACTTTATATGTAAATGAAAACGATGGCAGATGATGAAATTCTTTTTGATGATGCTTATGAACTGCGGGAAATAATCGGAAAGTAAGCTTGACAATTTAAAATTATTTGCAGTTTTTGTAAATAGATTACATATTGAAAATATATTGATTATTTGTAGGTTATAAAAGACTATTGCATAAAATTGTTGGTTGATAAGTGTTTTTTAAGACTAACATTTCAAAATTAGGAATTTTTATGAAGCTGCAAACTTTGCTTTTATTTACATTTTTTTGCAGTGCTTTATATAAACATACTTTCTGTTTGCATTTGTATGAGATTATTCTAATATTAAATGCTTTAAAGTTATAGATTGCTATAAAAACATTTGCATTGCAAAAATGAAATTAATGTTATAAAAGCATTTTTTTTATACTTTTATAATGAAATTTGTAATTATAACTAAGGTTAATGCTTCATAAATTATTTTGAAAAGAAGTCACATTCTTTTAATTGCTTTTTTCTTTCAATTACATTGGGTGCTTATAAAAAGTTAAAATTAATAGAAATAAAAAGATTTTACTATATGAGCATTATATATGATAAAAATTGCAAGTTATATTTTTTACTAGATAAATTTTAATAAAATTTATTTCAAATATGAAACAATGCTAAATTAACAGTTTAATATATTTTGCAATTTGGTGTTGAAGCAGTTTTTCATTGTTAAAATATTTTGCTAGTTCAATAATATTTAAATTCATATATTCAAAAATATTAATGCTTATATATGTATTAAATTTAAGCACACAGATTAAAAATCATGTGTCTTCAGAAAAATGTTTCCAGTTCTTATTTGGGTTGAATTTCCTTATCTATTAAAATTTTAAATATTTTTTATTTTATGGTTTATATTTCTTATCTTTCTTTAAAATAAAATATTCTCTTTTTTATTGATGGTTTGAATTATAGTTGAATTTGAAAACAAAAATATTAAATTTTCCTTAAGTTAGGTTTGAAATAAAATATATTCATTTTACTATGTGTTTCATATTTTTATGTGATTATTGAGAAATTCATATTTAATGAATTTATTGTTATAAAAATGTAGAATTATATAATACAGTTGATATTACATAAGTATGGAGTAAATTAAAGATTATAATTTTGTTTAGTTTCTGATAAGTTGCAAAAAAATAATTTAAGAAAACTTTCTTGATGTTAAAAAAATTAAATTATTTTCTGTATGTTTAATTTTTGTTTCAATTATTTCATTATATTTAAAATATTTTTAATTTGTATGCTTATTATTTATTAATTTAAATACTTTAATTTCAGGAATGATATATATATATATCTATATCTATCTATCTATCTATATATATATATATGTATATATATCTATATCTATATATATATTAATTATTCAACTCTCAGTAAATTATTTGTAAAATTTTTTTGCTTTTATATGTTAGAATATTGTCTGAGTTTTTTTATGCATACGTTTAAATGCTTAAAGCAAAAACAAAAAAGTAAAAGATTATTAAGTGTGAGATTTTTAGTGTTTGTTGTAAATGGTTCTTAGGAAAATTTTTCTTAGATTTGTATGATGTGCAAGCAAAAGAATAAAATAATCAAAATTCTTATTATTCTAATGTCGTAAAGATCAGATAATTTCATTGAGAATAATTTCTTCACGAAGTAAAGAGGTGTTTTCTATGTTTTGAATTTCTTACGTGGTACTTTATTTCACTGTATCAACATGTATTATAAATATGATTTTATTTTTGATAAAAAACTGAAAAGTAAACTCTAACTTTAAACAAAAGTAGGGATGTAAAATTCAGACTCACTTTTGTAAAAGACATTCTCTATAATTCTAGTTTGGCTATTGTATTTATTTAAATAATTCAAATTTATTATTTATTTTTTATAAGTTGAAACCATTTTATCATTTGTTTTGTTTCAGAGTCTCTTTTTTGTAATATTTAAATAATTAGAGGAAACAATTTTTGGTCTTTAATATCAGTTAAGGTGTCCATAATAAATCAGTGTAAATATTTTTCATAAAGGCAAGTTTTGATTGGGTGATAAGTTGGTTAAATAATAATAAGTCAAAACTCTATTCTATATGATATATAAAATTATTCAAAAGGAAGGTTAAGTTTTATTTATAAATTTAATAAACGTATTGTTCATATTTACTATATCATGTGTTCATAATCTGAAAAATATAATTAGAGCTATGGTATGCCATATGTTAGTCTTAATACAAATAGTGTCTCATTTTATATATTTAAAAATACATTACTTAAACTTTATAAATTTAACTTTTAATTGCTTTCCATGATTTTTTGTTAAAGTACTCTGGTGTTCAGTTTACTAATTATGGGTTCGATTCCCTCCCTATGTCTTGATGTTTGTAATAATTCGGAACTCATTTGAAACGAATGTCATGGTCTAATCAGCCATTGTATGTAAAAAAAATAGGCGTTTGTAAACAAAAGAAATGAAACTAATTTTCTTAAATTGTTTTACGCTTTTATACGATTTAATTTTTTTAAATATGCGCAGGAGTGAAGTGGTAGAAACAGTTTAACGGTTATAATTTAAAAATACGAACTATTTTAACCTAACACGATTTTACGAACTATTTTAACCTTTCTGTTAGTCAAATTCAAGTAATTTAGAATGAAATAAATTTTGGAAAAGGAAACAAAATAGAGTGGATTCAAATACTTTGTCATGAATTTCAATACGAATACATTTTTTATGATTTTAAAATAGAATTTAAAAGCGTTTTTTTTTTTTTTTATGTTTGCAATTAGTAATGGGAATGCGTCTTATATTACTATAATTTTGTTTAAACTCCCCAGAATGCATTGCTTAAAAAAATTAAGATAACTGATACGTGACAGCCACTTGTTGCACGTATTTATCCAGCTTTAAACAACAAATGTGCACTACATAAAAATATCGTAAATTAAATTTTTTTGGAACGACAGTAAGAATATGAAAAGATGCTTCAGCCAACTATTTAATTTCATCAAAATGACAGAAAACATGTTACTAATGCGGCAATTGCATGTGGTCTTCTCACAGCTTATAAAGCAACTTATCACCTGTTTTGCATGGATGTGTAAAATCGTCGGTGAGAATGTGGACAACTATTTCTCTCTTTTGATGACTTGTAGCCTGCAAATTCTAAACTGTTTCTGGCCTCGTCCTATTGTGTTCCAAACATGTTAGATCAGTTTATGACGTGCAATGTTTCGTTTCGGTGTTAAGCATATTCTCCTTAAAATGAGCAAACTATGACGATCTGTCATTATTACACAAAGAAAAGAAGTACTATATAATAGTTATAGCATATGGTAGGGCAGGAAGTTTCAATATTTCATTCGCATACTTTTAAATTGCCAAATTAACATTCCGAAAGATATGCAGGTCCTTCCTCCCGCTTTGATATATTTTGTAAATTTGGTAGATTTTCCAATTAGTTTCATGCAAACAGTTTGTTAATTTTCTTGATAAATTAATTTTGTACATGCAGGAACACTGATTTCAGTAATCTAACTTAAGTAATACCCTTTTTATCAGTTCTGTAAATGTGGATTACTACTCACAAATATAGACCAATTGCATATAATAGACTCACGTTAGCCTTATAGGACATTGTTCTTCGGAGCGTTAGATGTCTGGTTCGATTCCAGCCACTAATGAGCAATGTGTGATGGAGGTTTTTCTTCTGCCTTCTGTATGCACCGGAAAACTTCTAAGTACTTGTCGCGTTGGCTGCTTGGAAGTTTACCTGTTTTTTTCCATTGCGACATATAAATACGGCCTTCTATCTATAAAACTTTTTTCGGGAAACAATTTACGCAATGGATGCTAGAATGCCTTACGAAGTTAAATATATTGGGTCTCAATCAAATTTTACTACGCAATCAAAAGTATCAAATTTTCATACGAGACTACAATTAAAATATTTCTGTTTTACAAGCTGAAATAAATTCAGAAATGTGTATCATAAATAACTGGCAACTAGTGATTTTGAAAGAAGTAGGACTTAGTATTCTTGTATTTTTTTCTTCTAGTAGTGACTGACTCCTTATTTGTTATTAAATAGATTGAAATATTTTTTTTTTAAATTGGTTGGATAATGTACAGGAGATTATAATTAAATGACTTTTTATTTTAAAGTTGTCTATTAACGTAGCTTACATGAAATTTTGTGTAAGTAAAGATATGGAAATTTGTTTGTAAGCAAATGAAAATAATTCTGTGTTTCGTCACCAGAGATCGTTTTTAATGAAGTACTCATTTGGCTTACGTTTATGATGATTTAAAATTTTAATTGAAGCTAAACGTGTTTAATATGACGGTCATTGTTTTCAGTACTACTTGGAATCGTGAGATATATTCCACAGTTGATCGCAGTAGGCGATGAGAGATTACACGAATTGTTCTGAAGTGTTAAGATTTCGTGAAGTCTCGATTCTCATGACTTATGAGATGTTCGAAATACCCCCTATATCTAATGTCACATTGATTGTGGTCTTGGTATCAGATTCAGATCACGAAAGTGGTGGCTAATAACATGTTTTTATGTAAAAGGTTTTTTGATGACTTTTTTCTTTACATAAGCTAATGCGCGTACAAAGGCTTTATTGTATTATGAGAGTTTGTGCACTGTCTCTTATCTCTCGATTTTGTTTATAAATAATTTATCATTAAGAACATCAATTGAAATAATACAAAAATATTTTATACATGAAGTGTGAATAATAACCATTTTAGTTATACCTTTAAAAATTTGGATTAATATGTTAAGGAGTTTCTTGTATTTTTATTAGGAACAATTCAATGCACTTTTTTAGTCTAATAAGTCAGATGAATAAGCTATATGACAATAGAATACAAGGTTAGGTTTGGTTTGTTGGTCGCTCAACGGTCATTTTTTGATCACGAGGGCTAATTAGACCGGGACCTACGGTGAATACAAGGTTAAGTAATGTAATGTAGGAATATATATTTCATTGGAAATTAAAGATAATCTATTTGAAAACATGGACCTGCTTATTTTTTTAATGTGTTAGTTCGCCTTTTGTCATTTCTATAATCTACCCTAAAGCAACAACAATGATCTCCCAATATAACTATAATTAAAAAAAAAAAAGAATTCTTTGTATGGATTATGTTCTACGAGAGAAGAAATTGATTAGATTTGGGAATAAAAGCAGAAATATATATAGTATATAGGAGAAATATCAGGAGAGAAAATTGTGAACTTCAGAGAGACCAAGGACAAAAATCATTTAGTATCTCTAAAGCATTCTAAATTACCAAATTAGAAGCTCATTAATTCTCCTACGTATATATGCTTAAATATATTTCCTTGCTTATTTATGTGTATCTTTACTTATCTTGCGTTTACTTAAGTGTACTAAATTGGAAATATTTATTATTAAAAAATATTTTTAAGTTAAAATAATGGATTGATAGCTCGATTTCATGTGCGATATGTTTGTTAGAAAATAAATATCTCCTTTCTGAAGTGTTGCAATTTGAACTTTTCAAAAGATTTTTTGCAATCATCCAATTTGCTTAATTATCTAGATAAAATGTGTCAAAAGCTGAGGATCATTTAGGGAAACAATGCTAATTGTTGAATACATTGTGAAGATTTTATTTTTAGTATATTATTTTTTTAATCTCTTAGAGAATAATGAGATTTTGGTTAAAATATTTTGCCCTAAATTCACGTTATAGGTGATCTTTTTTGGAGGAAAGGAGAGATTATTTCAAAAGAAGGCAATGGAATTTATCAAATTTTACTATAATATCATTATTATTAAAAAATGTTTGAATAATATGAATGATGTTGAAATAAGGTTTGTGAATCCTTTTTATTCAACCTAGCTATACAGTACGCGTATAAAGTTCAATATTTAGTTAATCACTCGATACTCATTTTTTACACATGTGGACTAATTTGTTCTGAAACTTATAATTCTATATGAATCTGTGTATTTCTTCAAAAAGTAAACAATCCTTGATCAACCTTTTTCATCATCTTTGTTAGAAATAATTTATATAATTTATTCAACATTGTTAAGAAATATTTTCTTCAAGTTTATACGGCTCTTTTTTGTCTAAGAAGAAACATTTTTCAATTTCTATCCAGTTTTAGGATTTAGTAATATTTAAGCTCCATATCTTTTCAGTGATCACTTGTGTAAGTTTGGACTAGGTATCAATATAAGAAGGAGGTTATGCTTTCAAAATTCTAAATATTTTTAATAAGACTAATATTTTTCAAAAATTGTATAAAAATGAATTCAGCATTTATATTTATTGAAATTTTATGTGTTATTTCTTTAGAGGCAAAATATAAATTATCTCCACTTAGCTTAAAAATATTCTTAATTAAAATGTCAATTTTTTTGGGGGGGGGGGGGAAGTAATAAAATTTAACAGTAAAAGCAGAGTTCTGTTCCCCAACACTGGATAAGTTCACAGTCCAGACACACATTAATGTGACCTATCACAAAAGGAATTTATAGTTGCACCAGAGCATTGCTTCTATTTATTAAGGTTTGAGTATGGTTCTTCCAGTTACAGAAGGCAGGTGGCAGTACATTGCAATTGAACATATAAGGGTGTGTGAGGCCTTCGGGAAATCTTGCAATCGTTGGCGTAATGTGGAAACGGAGTGATTTATTTAGAACGTTCAAAAGAGCATAATCATTTTCTTTCTGCCTAAGGAAGGAAGCATTTCCAAAACTGCTAAGTTTGTAAACCATTCGCGTGCCGCTGTTATAAAAGTATATTGCGCATGACAAAATAGGACTATTCAAAATCAGCGACGTGGCAAATGTGGGGCACTGCAGCCCATAGAGGACAGAGATGAACGACGGCTGCGTAGATGCATTCGGGCAAATAGACGTGCTACCGTTGAGCAACTAACCAAGAGGCTACGAATAGTATGTCCCAAACTACTGTTCAGCAAACGTTGTTGAATCTCTGAACAACACAGTGCGTTCGTTGGTTCATGCACATGTGCTGACAGCTGTTCATTGGTGACGAAGCCTAGAATTTGCATGCGAATACCACAACTGCACATTCACTGAGTGACGACTGGTAGCGTTTCCCGATGAATCAAGTTTTATTCTACATCGGACAGATAGACGTTGGTACATACGATGTAAAACCTCTGAAAGCTGCTACCATTGCCGGATCGATCCAGGATGGAAGGGGGATCATTGTAATCTAGTGAATGTTTCCTGGCATTCTCTGTGTTCACTTATCATTATAAAAGCATGATGGATTAATACAAGTACGCATTGCGAATCATGGCCACCCAGATATACGCATTGCTTTTCCCCTGGATGATGGCATCTACTAGCAGGACAATTCGAGGTGTCGTACAACTGTGCGTGGAAAATCTATGGGACCATCTCGATCAAGTTGTTTGTGACATGGATCCTTACCAGCTCACGCAGCTGGCCACGGCACTGGAGTCGCATTAGATCAACATCCCAGTGAATACCTTCAGGAACCTAACTGTCTCTCTTCTTGTACATCTCACAGCAATAACTTGGAAGGGTGCCCACTTGGGTACACCACTTGCCATTGTCATTCTTTTGGCGTTGATGACATGATTGATAAAACCGTCGTTCTCATTATCGGAAGGTAGTGAGTTTAAATTTCGTCTTGATTGAAGATCCGTCGTGTTCGCTAAAGGCAACTAGTGCTCGTTAAATAGGTTGTGGTTAGAAAATTCTTCTAGTGAAATGATACCTCTGGTAGTGGCCGGCCATGTATTGGGAGTCTTCTGCTTGGTCCCTGCTTCACAAGCCGAGCTGGCAGCCGAATGGTTAGCTCTCTTGCCTTCAGTTCAACAATTCGTGGGTTCGAATCCCACCTTGGACATGGATGTGTGTGTGGTGGTGTGGACTCGTATGAAGTGGCTCGGAATCCACTTTAAATCGTAGGTCTTGGTCTTATTAGCCCTCGTGTGCAAAAAATGATCATTGAGAGACAAACAAACCAAACCCTACTTTACAAGGACGAAGACAACACCTGGCTGCTTTTATGTAAGTGATAGAGTATCCATAACTCAGGGCTAGTTACAGGGAATTATGCTGGTACAACAACATTTGCGAAAGGTGGTTATTCTGGATTTTGATAGGTAGTCACATTAATGTGACAGGACTGTGTATTTGCAAAAGGTGATGTAAAACTAAAAACCATTTTTCAGAATAGGCTGAAAATTCTGGAGAGCATCAGTAATATCTAAAACATTGAATAGGAGCATAGTGAAATTAAATTTTTTAGGATAAATTAATCTATTGTAGGCTCCAATTTTATAATTTTTGTTACACATGTATTGCAGGAAATTTTTTAAAGGTTTTTGTTGCAACTTTAATGAAATACTAACTGTTCTTTTTTTTTTCCTTTAAAGAATTAAGGCTTTCTGTTAATAAAATGAAATATCATCAAAGGAGAGTTGCGTCTTCGTTATGAATTGAAAATTATCAAAGAAAAGGACTTCTTAAAATGGTCTAGATCTACTGTCATTCTGTAAGTCTAATTTTTTGAGCAGAGAAAAATGATTAGATCACATCGGTGCATTTCATTCATATTTCTACTCTTGAAATCGGACAAATCATTTCAGAAAGTGGAATCCTAGTGATTAAAAAATTTAATATTATTCATTTGAAAAAAAAATATTTCTGCATATCTTATTATAATTATCTGTATACACTTGTAGTCAGAGAATTATTTCACCGAATTTATTGAGCTTCTTCTCTCTTTTTAGGCAGCCCGGCAGCTTCGAAAAATAGCTAGATAAAATGTAAGACTGTTTGCGACTCATATCGCTGATCTATATTGCTTTAGATAAGATAAGGTTAATAAGCTCAGCATGGTATGATGAACTTAGGCATAAATGTTTGTTAAAAATTCGGAGATATTATACTGTTGAAGTCATCGTTTTCTAAATGAAAATGGTTCCAAGTTGGCAGAATATAAATCAGATTATTATATTAATAACAAAATCAGATTATCATACAAAACAAATAAGAAAGGCACACTTTTATTTTCAGTCCTTACTAAGAAAAAAGACATATTATGAATATAGTCTTTATTCTCTTTGTTAATTAGCGTTTTGATTTCTATCAACAGTCTTTGTTTTCCACTGTAAACTTTTCTTACCAGGGAAAAATAGCAATCAGTTTCGGGATTAATATTAACATTAGGTAAAAGCACTTTCATTGTCGCTACACATGGTTCATCAATTATAATGTGATTTATATTATCAAATCCATGCACAATTATGTGGAGTAGTTATCCAAATGCCCAGCATTTGAACCTTCTGTTCAGCAGTTTATTGGTTCCTCGCCCTGTTTTGCTGAGATAACAGCCGAATGGTTAACGCTCTGGCCTCGCGCAACACCTCCTGCGTTCGAATCCGATTTCTAGTTTGGATGCTCACAGGGATTTGGAATCTACTTTAAACTGTAGGCGAATTAAATCATTATGTAAAAAATGATCGTTGAATGACAAACCAATCGTCTTCCATTTCGAGCATATATGTTTTTATTGTTTAAGAATTCTTTGTAAACAGTACTTGGTCATTAACTTTCATGTATGAAAAATAACTTAGAGTGTCAAATCAATAAATAAAATCTAGGCAACGTATGTTTCATTCTGAGATAAACATTTTTGAAAAGCTTGCGAAAGGCAGTGCATTTGCAAATTCTGTAAGCCAGATGCAAGTAATGCTTGTGTATTACTATTGTTATCCTAGTTATATTCCAGAGTTGTAGAGGATTAAGTTTCTAATAAAAAAATAGCAATTATGCGCACTTTAGAGTGGTACTCCAACCGTATGTGTACTTCATGGAAGAATAGTTAATTTGGTAACTCAGATCAAATCTCGAGTTTTTTAATAGGTAGTTGACAATTTTGGGTTGAAAAGTTTATTAAATTCTGAGTTTTGCGAAAATTGAATAAACTATAATTGCTTTATTTTAATTATCATATATCATTAACACTGAAAAATTTTGTTTAAAAAGTAGGAATTTCTAAAGCTCAATTTATCTTCTTAAATGATCATTTGGACTTTTAAATAAACGGGAAACAAAAGTTTCGATTTGATTTTTTTTTAAAGTTATAAAATAAGTTGTGAAATTCTAAACATTAGTTAAATTATAAAACGAAAGTTAAAGAGAAATTGTTTCAGGGTTTTAGTTGAAGAAGAGTAGAGTTTTTTTCTTCTTCTTCTTCTTCTTTTTTTTTATTTATTTTTTTTTTTATGAATTTTAATGATACTTTTCTTCTGCAGGATATTGTTTTTAAATATTCATCAATACAACTGAATGGCGAACATATTCGATTACATTTGCAATTTCGGAGACATGAACTGGTCGTTTTTATTATGAAATTCATTGTGAAACAAAAAAGAATAAAAAATTGATCACGAAGGGATGTCTTCCACAACAAACGCTATATCAATATGATCTTATTTGTGTATCTTTTTGTTCCTGTGTATTTATAAGTAAATATTTTGTATATTTCTCCAAAATTTTAAATAATTTCCCAATCTTAAAGTTATGAACCATAGCTTAGAGCTTCATTATCAGATCTGTATGGAAATTCAAAAAGTATAATTAGATATATATACTAATAATTTTAATATATGTTATACACATTACATCAACTTTCAAATAAAAGAACAGTTTATGTTATAATAAAAAAAAATAGATATATAATTTGGATTTAAAAATTATATTCCCATCACCGCAGAAAATTGTCCAATTCAAAGCTTCTAAGTATTTTTTTTAATACAAACAAATCTCTGAGTTTAAGACGATAAAGCCAACCCACAAATAAATAAAATACTTATTGATTTTCTTGTTTTCATGTGAAGCTGAGATATCTTTATTACATATCATGCCGACATTACCTTTCGGTTATTGATACAGTTTTCAAGATAAGTGTGTTTTTCTGTCACTCAAAAAATTTTCGAGATAACATATTTTATATGACAGTTATATTTTGAACAAAATATTCTTACTGTGACTTAATATGATATCTCGATTACACATGGACCATTTACTCTTAATTTAGGATTACTCTTTTTTCTGAAATAAATTAGCTTTGCTATTCATGCTTAAAATTATACGTTAAGACTCATTTATTCAATAAATGTATAAAATTGATATATAAAATAGTATCTCATTTAATGATTCATTACATTATAAATTATCACTATTTTCATATTATTCAATAATAAGATTTACAGACTCATTTTGTGTTAATTTTAGAAAAATTTATAACTTTGCTTTATATTAATTGTTTTTATTTTCTTCAAAATATTTCACGCAATCTTATAAATAATATTTTATTAGTCAAATATTGAAATTATTAAGCTCAATATATATAGTTTCCTGTATGATTAGTAATTTGTACAAAACATTATTTTGTTACCATAAGATAAAGTTAAAACCGACATAATTTTGTTTTAGATTGTTTTATAAAATTAATCATACAAAATTTTTTTTTCTTTAGAGGATTAATTTATATTTTATGCAAATATTTCGTTTATTTAATTGTCGATAATCTTGTAGAATAGAACAAAATGCACGCTTGTAATTACTTAGGGTTAAGGGTTTCTTGTAAATTAATTTAAAAAAAAGTCTTAAATTTTGAGATTTTTAGAAGTTTTCCGCCAATATTTAGTTGTAGACAACTCTTAGTTTATAACTAGATTATCAGTTGCATTTTCTTTGCAATTGCCTGTCAAATATGAGAGTGACATAATTTAATATTTAATGGGGAAAGGTAGAATCTGCCTCGAAAATGGAATAAAGTACTCTTTTTGTTAACATATTTTAATTGTTTCAAATATTTTGTTACATATTTTAATTGTTTCAAATATTTTGTTACATATTTTTACTGTTACAAGTATTGATTAATATTCATAATTTTCTGTATTTGAAACATGAAGGACTGTTTTATCTCAATATTTAGTGTTTGATGTCGTGAAGATTTATTTTAGGATAATGTAATGCTTTCATTTTTGTAAGTATTTCTGGAGTTTTTCCGTATGTTTGGAGAGAAGTTAGACACACAATGTCTAAAATATACTTGTATTACATCTGGTGCTGCTTCATAATATTAATTATGGAAATCATATTGAAAACATTAAAAATTATAGTTGGATGTTCTTTAAATTGGACAATAAAGAACGTTATTTCTTTTTGGAATAATTTGACAGAAGTAATATTAATTTATGTGATTTAATTCTTTGTTAGAAAAATATAAAGCAAGACTTATTTTCTTTAAATATTTTACGCGACTGTATATTTTTCATTAATTTCGAGATTTATTTGAAATTCATTTTTATTTACATTTATTATACTTACATTTTATTTACCATGTTTAATTTTGCACCTTTCATTCGTTACTACTTTAGAATTTCAGTTTTATTACTCATTAAAATAAGGAATAATTGATTCACTAAATACAAATGACCTATTTTACAACTGCATAATTTACATCATCTTCTTTTAAGCGAAAGTGAATGGGAAAGCGCGAACGACAGTAAAGTTGCAGCGGTGGGGATCTTTAGAGTAAATGCGTTTACTTTTTCTTCCGACTTCTGGAGTGGAAATTCGCAATCAACTATGAAGTCTTCATCATAATTTAATGAGTTTTCATTTTAAGAGCTTCTTCATTCTCTTTCGGATTCAGCCGGTGTGTTTTTTTAGAGACCTTTTAGTTAATTGAGTGGGAAGTGTTGCGTTTTTTTTTTAATATTTAGTCTTTAAATCTTTTTTTTTTCTATTGATTGCATCTTTACTCACTTTTCCTCTCGATTTATAATTATCCGACGAAATTTAACATAGTCAAGACGCTTGCAATTCTTTGTCATAAGCTCATTTAAAAGAATTTTCGATGTCTCCTTTTTGTTTCATTGTGAAGTGTATTATGCTTTTGATTTTACGTACTTTTTTAAAACCATATATTGGAGTTGTAGTGATTTTTAGATTGTGTTTAGTGCATCCATAATTAGTGTGTATCATTAATATTATATTATTTAAAAAATATATTTATATAGAACTAATATAAGCATACATTGAAGAATATTTGTATGTGAAATTGATAGTGTGAGAAAGTAAATTTTGAATCACTGTAGAATTGAAGTATTTAATTTAAGGACAAAGTTCAAATAGCAAAAAGTTAGAAAAAATTGTAAATAAATGGGAATAACTAATGCAATCTTGAACTTCTTGGCTTAAAGAACAGTTTGGTTGGTTTGTCGCTCATTTTTTAAAGAAATATTTACTATAGCTAATCAGACCGGGGCATACAGTTTAAAGATAATTTCCGAACCACTAAATATTAACTCTCAAGATGGGATTTGAACCCAAGAACTGTTAAAACAAACTTAAAGGCGCTATTTTTCGCCTTTAAGTTTAATATTCGGCTGCTAGCTTGGCGATTTGAAGAACTGAGTATAATTTGAAAATATTTTAGAATATATTTATACAACCATTCAATGAATATCCGGGCTGACTGCCGAATTGTTAGGTCTCTGTTATTCGGTTCAACAGTTCGTGGGTTTGAATCCCATTTTAAGCATTGATATTTGTAGCGGTTCAAATCCCCTTTAAACCTTAGACCCATGTCTAATTAGTCCTCGTGTGCAAATATGATTGATGAGCGACAAACAGTGAGTAAAACATCAAAAGAATTGTCTCTACACTCACATACTATGTATACAAGTTCAAAGTTTAACTTAATTTTTTTTAAATCCTTTAATAATTTTGAGAAATGTAAATGTATCTTTCATATAAACTGATCTTTTATCCTCCTTGATCTTTTCATGTTTTGTTGTGTAATATCTTGCCGATGTAACTATGTATTTTTCATGTCTATATATATTCATGACATCACAAATAAATTTTTAAAAAGAATTTTTTTTAAAGAAATTTAGTTATACTTGACATTTTAAATATTTTATAAAGTTTGTAAAATTTTTTATGCAAATATCGTATTCTTTAAAGGTGTAGGAGTTTGCTATTATTTTTTTGAGTATGTTGAAGTTTTTCCTTACAGTATTTCAATATTCTTATTATTTTATACCTGAAATATTCTGTGAAATTTTCGCCTTCGCATATTTCATTTCCTGAAAATGTGATGGGAGTTCTACGGAGAAGAATTAGGCTGGAATAAAAAGTTTTAGTTTTCGGGGCGAAAAAAAAAAATCTCATTGCGTTAGCGCTTTATATCGTTAATTTGTTTCAGTTCTTTTTTATTAACCGTTTTAATCTAGCTGAAACAAGACTTTTTTGATTCACAAAACATTTTTTTTCGGTAATTACTTACTGTTGATTCATGATTTTTCATGAGTGATAAATACATTTATTTGAAATTGATTGAGCAAGTAGAGATTTTTTTTTACCTTTCATTCACTTTGCTATTAATCAATTATTTTTTTCCGAAATAAACAAATGATGTATATTTATTTATGGAATTGTATCGCATCTTCTATCTTGTCCCTTTATTAAACCTGAATTCTGATATTAATGGCGCTAAATTGCATTTTGAATATGTATGCCATATACTAATATGCATTTTATTTCTTTCACATGATTGCGTAGCAAATGGTTTCAGGATTGATGAAATGTGTATCATGTCACAAAAACGTTTTATTTAAAATAATGAATGTTAGTTTTTATGTCGAAACATTTATTTCTTTACAAAAATATGTATTATATTTGATTGATATTTGCAGGATTTAAAAGTATTCGTATCGAAAAAAATCAAGTAAATATTGGATAATTGATTATTTTGTTGCAAGTAGTTGTATGGGTTAAATCATTTTCTTTTTCTTCAGAAGTGAAATTTTTTTCAGAACATCTTACAAATTCTTGAAAAGTTCTTATAAAGGAATTTCTACATATTCAGTTTTACTCTACTGTAGTTCAATTTTATTTATTATGTTTGTTGAGGTATTTAATAATTTTAACTTTATACTCTCTCTCTCTCTCTCTATATATATATATATATATATATATATATATATATATATATATATATATATATATATATATATATATATATAATATAATGTTCAAATTTTATATAATTATCGTCATAAATGCTTTTTACTTTTGAGTAATTTGTAAGACCAAACTATTTAATTTGCTTTCTAATTTTAATTTTTTACAGTGCATTAGAATATTTAACTATTAATTTGGATTTGCGAACTAATTTATTTTTCTGAAAGGAACTAATTATATGTTTTTGCGTTTATGTAATCTTATACATTTGTACAGTTATTTGACTAATTAGTGAAATGTATGATCACAAATGTTACAGTACTAAGCATTAGCGAAAACAATATATCAGTATAATACCCATGGCAAAATATACCCGAAAATCTAAGTATTATTCGATCTATACTATGGTTTCTGTTTAAATACGTGTAAGAACTTTTGACACCGACTTGTGGCCTTCCAAAAGGGCCGAAGGACATTATAAGTCTTTTTAATGTCCAATCCCTATTGCTTTCAGGAGGACTTTTCATAGACTGTGGGTCGTATTAACATGTCGTAAGGGACCCAGAAAACTCCCAAGCACCCACCCAATAGATGATGTGCATGCTTAAGGGCAGAAACGGAACACCCATCTCTTGTTGTTCAGAAGCCGAGTGGTTAGCTCTCTTACCTTCGGTTCAGCAGTTCATAGCCTCGGATCCACTTAGGGCATGGATACATATAGTGGTTCGGAATCCATTTTAAACCGTAGGTTCCGGTTTAACTCGCTCTCGTGTGCAAAAGATAACCGTTGAGCGTTAAATTAAACCAATAAACAAACCCATTTTTCAGCAGTAACTATGATCTAAATCGGGATTTTAATCTTGAAGAGTGGCATTCAACCTCTAGGCCACAGTAAGCCCTTGATAGAAATATCTAAAATATGTTTTCGTTACCTTAGTTTCTCTTGTAGCGGATGGAATGTTTGAAATATCAGCAATTTTTTTTTTCTATTTTGCGGCGATTTAACTTTAGAAAATGGAAGTGCAAAAATTGGGAGAGGTGTATGGGAAAATGTTCATCAACACCAGAAATCATTTCGCAAATTGATTATTATTAGAAACAGCTTCATATTTGTTGCATTCTCTTATGTAATACACTGATAAGCTTCATTTACAATGACCCCAAAAATGATTTTGAAATAAAAGCACTAGTGCTTAGGAAATTTGTAAAATCTTCCTTTAAGCTGTGCAACATGGGGAACTTACAATATTGCATGTGGCAGAACATTATTTACATCCTCGAAAAGAGAAATACTATATATATATATATATATATATATATATATATATTATTTCTCCTTTCGAGTATAAATCTTTAATGTACATGTAACCTAATTAATCTGCAGATTAATTTATTCTTTCTCGTTAAAGGGCGGAATTAAGAGTGACACCAAAAAGTAAATAACGCTATGAAAGTTTCTCCTTGATGGTACTAATATTTTAAAGCATTTTACACTTTGAATTAATTTTTCAATTAATTAATCATTAATTTTATCAACTAATTTATTAATTATTTAACTGTGTTAATTTGATTCTTTAAATATTGTGAAATAAATTATAATGTAACTTAAGCACATGAAAATATTTTTGTTATTACTGAAATGATGAAAACAACGCGCTCAGAAAAAAGTGATGTATGCCGTTTTCTCAGAACTACGGGATTGGTCAAAACCATCAAGTTGGTAGGACCAATAACAGCAAACTGGACAATAACAAAGAAGACAATAACAGCAAACTGGTATACCACTAAATGTCTTCCAGAAATTCTACAAGAACTGAATGTTAGAGGACTAATGCTTCACAATGACAATACATCTTCACATACAGCCGGATTAACAGTTGCGTTTCTGAAACAAAAACAATTTAAAGTGATCGAACATCCGCCGTATTTACCTGATCTAGCTATGTGCTACTTTTGGTTATTCTTTAATTTAAAAAAGAACTTACGTGGGCGTAGTTTTCATTCAGGAGAAAAGATTGATGTGGCTAAAAATGCATTTTTTCATCTATTCCAAGAAATGAATGACTTGAGGCATTTAATCTGTGGAAAATTCCTCTACAAAAGTGCATTGATGCTGGAGGAAAGTACTTTGAATACACCTAAAATTTTGTAAATATAACTTTAAAAACCTAGTTGTATCTCAAAAATTTCAGAGTGACCCTCGTATATGTTATAAATATATATATATAATACCTAGAATTTATTAATTATCTATTAGCTGAATGTGTGATTTCCATATATATATATATATATATATCATATTACAGCTAAAGTGTGGAAATCAGTCATTTAGCTAATATGTAATTAATACATTCTAGGTAACGTGCAGCAATATAATGCAGATAATGATTAATTAGAGCAACCCATTAAAAAATGAAAAAATTATTTTGTTTTCAAAATTATATATATATATTATATATATATATATATATATATATATATATATATATATATATATATATATATATATATATATATATTATATATATATATATATATATTATATATATATATATATATATATATATATTATATATATATATATTATATATATATATATATTATATATATATATATATATATATATATATATATATATATATATATATATATATATATATATATATATATATATATATATATATATATATATATATATATTATATATTATATATATATATATATTATATATATATTATATATATATATATATATATATATATTATATATATATATACACACACATATATATATAATCATAATTGTTAGAGTTGAAAAAATAGAAATAGTGTTTGCAGGATCTGTTTACTATATCTGTTTTTTCCAACTATTGTTTTTGACAAAAGTCTAGTATTACTCTGCTTCTTAATATTGATTTAAACTCAATGAGGAAAAGTATTTAAATATTTATATAGTGTTTGAACTGAATAACATTTCCGAGGTCTAGATTTGAATAAATGACTGCTTCTAATAAAATTATAATAGTCTATAAAACGTGAGCTTGCGAGAAATAATGCTTGCTGATAACTTCTAGCCTTAACCAAAGAAATATAAACTATTGTTTAAGATTTGTGCTATGTTCCATTAGTTCTAGCATGTAAAATAATTTTCCTTGGCACGCAGGTGTCCTACTTATTTTTGTTGCCTTGCCAATATTTTTTTTATATTGAATTCAACAAAAAATACACTAAAAGAATTTCTCTTTTTAGATTTGAAACATATCTGTTGTGTACATGGAGTGTGTAGGAGTTGTCCTGAAAATAACTATTACTTTTGGACTTCATGTATTTATAATTTCATCTAATGTAATATTCTCATCAGTACAGTAGAGAATCTTTTATAAACTGATAAAATATTTTAGACTTAGTTTTAAGCATGTGAAACTGTGCCTACATTACTTGAATTATTTTGTTTTTATTTCTTTTTGTTCCTAAAAATTTAATCAGTAACTTCTCATAGAAATAAATTCAGTCTTTTACTCAATGAGCCGTATAATAATAATAATTAAAAATGCACATTAACAGTATTTTAAATGATATTACAAACAGCTATATCATTTGTTTGCATATAATATTGACATTAATACATTAAGATTCCAAAATGCTCGCGTAAAACATTTGGTACTACCTAATAACCTCATAGCTTAAAGCGTTTTACGTCACAAGCTTCAATCATATATTGCAATCTCGGAGGAATTTTTATTAGTTGTAATCTTTTATATTTTTTAACTTGAGGGGCAAAGAATGGGCAAAGCACGCTCCCTAGCAGATGTGCATGAAAAGAAGTAGAAGCCCAATTATTCTATTATTTAACAATAGCTAGGATGTAAATCTGGATTTCCCCCTCTGAAAAATATGGTCTTACTGCTGGTTGCGAAAATTGGATCGAACTGGAAAAATTAAATGAGAGAGTTTTTAGGGGAAACTAAAAAATCGAGAATTTTTATTTATGAATAAGCAAGCGAAATGATAATGTCTGCTGAATTTTTTTTTCTGCCTGTAGATAAGAGTATTTGAATTTTTTATGATTATATTTGGTCAGAAAGGTCTAGAAAATTAAGTCTTCAAAATATTAAAATGTTTCCTGCCATTTTTACTAAAATATTTATAAGAAGATTATAATTTAAAAATATTGATCACATAATTAAAAACTGCTTTAAGTCGAGTTGTCTTTTAAAAGATAATTTTCCATTTTCTTTACAAAAACACTTGAAAATTTTTCCTTATTTGAACTGCAATATTTTTACAATTATTACACCAGTTTTATTTTGTCAAGATTATATAAATAGTTTTTATCTTTTTAGTCTAATTTCTTTTTTAGACTAAACGGAAGTATTCATATACTTATATATATGTAAGATATACTTGGACTTGTGTGTGTGTGTATATATATATATATATTAGGACTACCGGAAAGTTCTGTCCGTTTTATAATGAAACAAAGGAATACATTTTTTCATACTTTGGATAAACTTTATTGAATAATATAATTGCCATTATTATTTATGACTTCTTGCCAGCGTGATGGTAATTTGTATATCCCATTTTAAAAAAAATATCTTATCTCTAGAGGCCACAAAAATTGAACCAGTGCTTGTCTGATATCTTCTTCGTTCTTGAATTGTTTGCCCTGCAAGAAATTTTGTAAGGACAGAAACAAGTGATAATCAGATGGTGCTAGGTCCGGGATGTATGGTGGATGCGACAGAATTTCCCAGCCTAGCTCTACGACTTTCTGACGAGTCCCCAAAGCAGCATGTGGCCTGGCATTGTTATGAAGCAATATGATGTCCTTCCTATTAAACATCTCCGGCTTCTTTTCTTGGAGTGCTGTTTTTAATTTATCCAATTGCTGACTGTACCTCTCCGAATTTAGCCTTTAATTTGGTTTCAACAGCTCAAAATGTATTGGTCCTGGAATGTCCCACCATATACACCACATTTTCTTGTTCAGGTTCAACTTCGGTTTAGAGGTAGAGGGGGCAGGTTTTCCGGGTTCACAATATGCCCCTTTTTCTTATGTTTTCATAGGTAATTTACTTTTCATCCCCAGTTATGATCCGGTCCAAGAAGGGTTCGATTTTGTTGCGTGCAAGCAGAGATGTGCTTATGATTCGATCATTCAAATTCTTCTCACTTAACCCCCTTGTGTGGCACCCATCTCGAATACTTCCACACAAACCCTAGTTTCCGAATATGGTCGGAAATGGTTTGTTGAGCTGAATCAAGCCTTTCCGCAATCTCCGATGTTGTTAAAAAAGGATCTTGCTCTAACATGATCTTGACAGTATCGTCGGCGATCAAAGATGGTTGCCCAGAGCGTGGCTTATCAGAAAGGTGGAAAGCACCTACATGAAATTTTTTGAATCATCTTCTGCATGTTCTATCAGAAACTGTACCTTCACCAAACATTTTCAATAAATTTCTATACGCTTTTGTAGCATTTCTTCCTTGTTGGAATTCGTACAAAATACAGTGGCGTAAATGAACTTTGTTGGTAGCCATGGGTACACGATCGCGTTTCACTTAATACTAACAAGAATGAATTTCGTTTTAGTTCATCTGCGACGAAGAGCCAAATATGTGTCACAGGAATATGCGCACAAACTGATTGTAACCGGAGCGGACAGAACTTTCCGGTAGACCTAATATGTATATATATATATATATATATATATATAGATATATATAAGAAGGTGCTTTCTATCTTTAATCATTGATTCTGGAAATCCAGGTGTTGATACTTTTACTTTCTTTTTTAAATATAAGAATCCCCTTCAATACTTGTCGGTCTCTTTTATTGGGCTTCTCATTTTGTCTACTAATTTACTTTGCCGAGATTCTCTTGCCGCGCTATATGCATGCTTAAATGACTTCAGGTATTAGATACGCCTAAAAGTTTGTCGCCTAAATGTTTGGGATATTCGCATTCCAGCT
Source organism: Latrodectus elegans (assembly GCA_030067965.1). Taxonomy (NCBI): domain Eukaryota; kingdom Metazoa; phylum Arthropoda; class Arachnida; order Araneae; family Theridiidae; genus Latrodectus; species Latrodectus elegans. Next base: position 52,238,445 of record CM057813.1, read on the forward strand.
AAAGAGGCTCCTTTAACTTTGCCTTTTAAAATCTGAGAAGTGCAAAATCGTATGCTTTTGGAAAACCTTAGACTTTACAGAGCTTTATTAAATATACTGTAAACTACTAAAATATACATTTAATTTTTTTTTAAAAAGCTATTATAATAATACTTACGAAGTGCATTAAAAAATGTCACTTTTATTCACAAGTGTTTCCATTGTTTTGTACCTGTATATGTATGCATGCAAATAACATTTTTATATCAACTAATTCTATATCTTATTAATATATTACTAAATATTTCGAAAAATAATTATTTTCTAGTTTTTAAAAAAAAATTGTGTAAAATTACCCCTTTAAAATTTTCCTAACCATTTTAGGTTGGATATTTAATCGAAATTTAAATTGTATTTTCAAAATTCGAAATGTATATTTTATTTAAATATTAAATATTTTTGAGTTTTCTTTGAATTATTATGCATATCTTTTTGTATTTTTATATAAAAAATGTATGGATACATTTTATACATATATGCTAATTATACACATATATATCAACACACATGTATATATAATTTTTTAGAAAAGAGTAATTTAATAGTTTTATGAGTATGTATTACATTTTATTTTTATTTTAAATAACACAAAAACATGCTCATAAAATGTAAACAAAGTATAATTAGTTCTTTTAAAATAGAATTGTATCAACAATGTGCTGTTTAAAAGCATGTTACATTAAAAGCAATGACACAATTGCTTCTGCAGATGCATCTCATTTGAATTAAAAAAAATTGTCTGCTTTTTGCATTATCTTTTCTATAATAATTCTCTTAAATATATTTGATCGTTTTTTCCCGTCAGATTTATTATTTCTTTTAGATTCTGAGCGAACAATCATCGGAACAAATCGTATATTCGTTGGGAGCATATTTGTGCGAAAAATTTCTATTTTTGTTTTGCTTTTAATATTCTGACATACAAATGTTTGGACCATATCTGTGGTTCCCATGGCGCTAGACAGAACTCTGCAGGTTATGAATCATTACAAGTTAATAACCGGAGCACATACTGAAAAGAAACCTTTCATTATTCTGCACTTCCTCCATAAACGTTGTGCCATTTTTCCTTTTAGTTTGTTTCTTAAATCCCGCTCTAGATAAAAACAGTCATTTTTCACACCTTCTCCAGATAAAGAATTCCATTTTTTCCCACTCTTTGTTAAGCTTTTGTTTTTAGAGAGAATGCTTCTCTATTCTTTTTCGATGAAATGGATTCTTTTCTGTGTATTTGATTTCTTCAGTTTTATTCCTTGGATTGTTGCCATGTATTCGATATCATTCATGTTTCAATGGCCAAAATCCTGACTGTCTGACTTTGTAAACAAAGATTGAGTGAATTTTTTTGTGGATTTTTTTTTTTGGTACCGAAATTTGGGTTTTTCTTGCGCGATAAAGTCTAGCTGACATACTGGTTTTTCTTTATTTTAACAAATACTAAAACCGGTAAATATGTGAAGCTGAAACAAACTGTTGTTATCATATATATATATATATATAATATATATATATATATAATATGGAATTCTATTTAAGAAATCTCGATTTATATTTCAGTTGAATTTATTTAAAATCTATTTTTTATCTTAAATTTTACTTGATATTATCATTTGTATTTATTAACCGGGCAAATATATTTTTAAGAATAATGTGCATGTAATACAATACAATACAATAAACTGTAGTATTGTCTCAATATGCTTGTTTATTTTCTTTTCATATGTACTGCCCGACATTGAAAACGCAACACTAAGAAGGAGTTGACAGAAAATGATGAAACTCTGCAAACGGAGAGACAGGAACGAACAATAAGTGATCTGTATTTCGAAATGATATGTATAATACAGAGCGAGAACAGGGTCGGGTCAGTAAGTTGTAGGATCACCGTGGATGGCAATGCAAGAAGCAACACGTCTAGGCACAGAGTCAATGAGAGTAAGGATGGTTGAGGAATGGTTCTCCATTCCTTGGCAACCATTTGCCACAGTGCGTCTTCTGAAGGAAACTGGCGGGGTCTACAAATGGCGTCCAATTATATCCCAAATGTGTTCAATTCATTAGATATCGGGCGTGCGCGGTTACTTGGGAAGCAGCTGTACAACTTGCTGACATGTTGGGTGATGCGAGCAATGTGCGGGCGGGCTTTATCCTGCTGATAAAACGCATTGGGCACCCCCTGAAGGAAGGGGAGTGTCATCGGCCTTAGCATACCATCCACGTAACGTTAGGCCGTCATACTGCCTTGAAAATAAGTTAGAGGTGGCATGGAGTAGTATGCAATGGCGCCCCGAACCATGAAGCGGCATTGTCGCGCGAATGTTCTGCAGCAATTGTGGGGCGTTCCACAATTGCTGCAAGATTGAACCTGTCTCCACGTCGACGCCACACTCGTACGTGGCGACTATCACTTAAAAACAGGAGCGTGATTCATCTGAGAAGACGATACTGTACCACTCAGTCGTCCCTATCGCTCTAATCCACCCCCATTCCAAATGTCGGCGTCTTTGCTTTGAGGTTAATAGTTGTCTTCTTGACGGACGCAATGAGCGCAAGCCACTATCAACCAATCGAAGGAAAATGGTTATGCTCGATATGAAAGCATCGAGAGTATCTTGTACATGCTGCAGAATTTCGGTAGTCGTGCTTTGCGGGCCACCACTTTCTCCCTTCGGACGCATCGATCCACGCGTTCTGATGCCACTCTGGCTGCACCGGCATTCCGGCAAACATTCTACAATTTTTTGTTCTAACCATCTTCGCCACACCCGGTGCACTGTGGTTGGTTTGTCGCTCAACGGTCACTTTTTGCACACGAGAGCTAATTAGACCGGTACCTACGGTTTGAAGTGGATTCCGAACCACTACAAACATCCATGCTCAAGGTGGGATTCGAACTCACAAACTGCGGTCCACTGTGGATGTTTCCAGATGTCTCTCAGATGCGATTCACTGTAAGAACCAACCAGCCCTTCTCTGTCCGAATACCTTGTCCCACGGTTACTTGTCTGTCTGGTTAAACTGACTCCATCGACGATAGCCTGGCATTCTCTGCAATTATAGGCTTTCTTTGCGACAAGAGTAAACTTTAAATGATTATTTTCCTAAGTGCAATAGCTATTCGAATATTGCCTACTCTGCCGTTCCCTTACCTTATATCTTATATTATGTGCTTTGGAGAGCTGCACATTTCATATCATTTGCATGACTCGGTAATACTGAAATTTCCATAATTTTCTGGTCACTGCTTCTTGATGATTCGTTTTGAATGTCGGGCAATGTATTATTTTATTTAAAATTTTCAAAATGTAGCTCGCACATTATGAAATCATCAATTTTAATATTGCTATAATTCCCTCCATTTTGTGTTACTCTCATTATTGTACTAAAGTTTTAATTAATAAATTTTTACTGGATAATGTCAGTATTAATTATACAAAACTCTAACTTATATTAGTTTAGTGAAAAAAATCTTCTTTAAAGCAATTTTCTTGAAGAAAAAAATAATAAAAAAAATTGCTTATTTTGTAAAAATAATAATTGCTTAGTAAAAAAATTGCATATATTTTTTTATCAAATGTAATTAAAATCAGGCAAACTGAAGTACTAGGAGAAATTTTATCAATTTTTTCAAAATTTTCGTATATTTTTAATATAGCTGCATCAATATTTGTATTTTAAAAAATATTTTTATTTCACTTTTTAAAAATATCAAGGAGGTATGGATATATTAGGTATTTAAGGCTACGTATTAAGACATATTATTAATATTTTTTTGTGAAAAGTTAGTTAATTGAATCCCATGTTCTCAAACATTAATGTTGAATATTTCACTGCACTTCAGTTTTTTTATATTTATAATTTTATATTAAACTTTTTGATTTTTCGAGATTCAATCAAGGGTATTTTTCATCTTTAAACTGGTTTTTAGTTATAAGCGAACACTATTTTAATAAAACATATATTTATATTTTATTTTTATCATTTAAAAATGAACATGATGTTCTAAGTGTGGTTGATATTTGTGTTGCTATCCCAGTATTTTGTTATTTACAGTTGAATCGATTTTTCTTTTGCTTCTAGCTTATGTGAATGATTTGTTATTGAATTTATACTTAAGTGTACAAAAATATAAGTAAAACCTAGAAATCTGTCAGAATTTTTTTTTACTTTATTCAATTCAGGTATTAAATGAATATTAATTTATCGAAGAGAGAGCTCTTTCCATGATAGAAGTACAAGTTTTTCTCCTAACTTTTGTAACATTTTTCATGATAATTGCATTAAAATGAATGAAAATGTTTAAAAATTTTGAAATCGGAAACATGTTGATTATTAAAGTTTCTAAATTCTTCACACGAGTAAAAATTATTATTTGAAAACAACTCCATGCACTTTGATTAACCGAACACAAATTAATTCTGAAGAACTCTTCTTACGTGGTAGGTTGTGCAGATGCTAATTGCGACCTGTATAGGTCTTTTGGTATGCTCATAATTATCCTAAATATTGATATTAATAATTTTTGAAATTTATACTGGATTATTAAATTTACGTTCTGAAATTATACATTTCACTATTTGCAATTAACTCGTTAGACAATTCATATGACTTGGACTGTAGTAATAGATGAGAAAAAGAAATACTTTTGGAAAAGGATGAAAAAAATTCTATTGAGATAAGAATATGCTCGGAGGCTGCGGTGGGCATACTGGTTAAGGCATTCGTCCTCATTATTTGAAGTAGGGAGTTTGAATCCCGACGCAACCAAAGATCCGTCGTGTTCACTAATAGCGTTTGGAGTACGTAAAAATGTCGTGATCGCAATATCCTCCATATGAAATGATACCCCTGAGTGTGGCAGGCTAAATCTGGATGTCTTTTGTTTGGTCCTTGCCTCTAAATTACAAAGGCTCATTTTCGGGGCTGGTGCCCTTCTATATAATTAATACAGAACTATCACTTCTATGCTTTGAAATGCTGAAATGTGCAAAATTTAGTTGTATTACATAATAACAACAGAATATACTAGAAAGTATATTTTGCGCATTATCTTCATTGCAAAACATTACATATTATCGTTCCATATAACTACCTCTTTTTGAAAATTACATTTTAATCTGGGGTAGAAGTTTTGTGCAGTGCAGTAGTTATTTTATCCCGAAGTCTTATGAATCTTTTAATTGACAATTTTTGGAGTACATAAGTTGTATGACATTTTAAAATAGTTTGCATTATGCTTTTAAAACAATTTCGATTTTTGAGGAATTACAGGTTATATTTCAATCGGATTGCGTGGTTAAAATAATATTTTTGAATTTGAAAATGTACTGTCGCAATTAACAAAATTATTAATTTTATTTTATTTGATAGATGAAGGCTATAATTTATATAGATATGAGTAAAATTAATTAGATTCTAATTGTGTTTATAAAAGTATTCCAACTGTTAATTTTTTTTATCTTATGACACATATATACATATTTTCTTGGGTCGAACAAATTTTGGATGTTGGCATTACGCTTTAACTTTTGTTACAGGAATTCATTGGTTCGAATCTCACTTTGTTCTTTTTATGTCATTTAATAATAATATATTTGTTTGACTTAAAACAAAAAATACTATCAATGATCCTTTTGTAGTATTTTTTTTATCTCTTTATAACTTTATTATCTTTTGGATTAGCACATCTTAGCAATTTTATACTTTCTTTCCATTACTTTCATTCTTTCATATCTATAACTAGTGATGATAAAAGCCTTTCATAAAAACTCTCAGTGTGGATACCAGAATCTTCAATTTTTTTTTATTTTTCTCTTAATTCAAAGCATTAATATACATGGTGTGAACTTTTGCTTGGATTTACTTTTTTAATAATTGTGTTATTAAAGTACAGTGAAAAACTTAGTGATATAAGCACTAAATCAACAATCAAGAAATTCTCTCTTAGAAAAAATTCATATAGTTTAAAAAAAAACTGGAATAACGAATTTTTTAATTTTTAAATCCTTAAAAAGTTTTCTAGGGTTATAAATCCTCGTTTCGTTAACCAGTTAGCAGGTTTAATAAATAAATTTTTCACCAGTGATGTTTCTTTCATTTATGAGCCTACCACCGTTCTTTATCATTAATATAATTTCACTGTAAATCAGTTGTGCGTGGCGTTGACAGTCATTGATCAATATATTATTCAGAAATATATTGGAAAATAAAAGTTGGGGATGAAGGATGTGATTGATTTCTAAATTTGTCCTTATGGAATGTATTTATTTGGCAGTTTTGTGAAATATATCCCCTAATTTTTAATTTTGATTAATATTTTACTTCAATGGGAGATTTGCTACAATAAAGATGAGAATTTATTCAGGACATTGGAAAGAAATCACTCATTTCAGCAAGATTATTTTAATTTATATGAATATTTTCGACAGTAAAGAGACCTTCATATTAGTATTTTATTTACTCAGTCATGTTTTAACATATTTTCATAATATTATGGACAGCCTAATTGTTGAAGGTTGTGAAGCTTCTTTAAGCACCCGGCGCTTATAATCTTCTGGTCATTTTTTTTCTCATGTGGCAAAGAAGGAAACAATTCCTTCGATTATATTATGTTATTAATAATATTAATGTATATGTGTACACACTGCATCAGTGTATTTCCAGGCTCTAGATAGTTCAGTGTTCATGCAGTCTAGTGGAATGTTCAACGCGTGAGATGTATAATTAATTATTAATAAACTGTCTGTTGCGATGAATTACCATAGGTACTGTTGCGGTGAATTACCTTACCAAATTACCATAGGTCCTAATGTTTCTCTGCTAGTGTGACAGTTTGTGAAACGACTTTTTTCTTCTTATTGTCGATTTCAGTGACTGGCTCATAATTGCGAAACAGTTAATGTTGTATTTAGTGGTTTCTGTCGGCAGGAGTTGATGATCAAAAGTGTTTTACGTAATGTACACTGCCCGACATTGAAAATGCTACACCAAAAAGGAGTTGGTATTGCATTTTGTGAGTTGTGAGAAAGTGACGAAATTCGTCAGAGAGAGAGAGAGATAGCTACGAACAATAAGTGATCTCTGTTTCGAAATGCATTAAGACCACCGTTGACTGCTATTTACGAAGTATTATGTCTGTCTAGGTACTGAATCATTGAGAGTACGGACGACGTCCTGAGCAATAGCTCTCCATTTCCTGTCAACCATTTGCTATAGTGCATCTTTTGAAGGAGGCAGTGGCAGGGTGTACAAATGGCGTCCAATCAAATCCCAAACGTATTTAATTTGCGGGAGATCTAGCGAGCACAGTGGCCGGAAAAGCAGCTGTACACCTTACAGGGCATGTTGGTTAATGCGAGCATCGTGCGGTCAGCCGTTATTCTGCTAATAAAGGGCATTGGGCAACCCCTAAAAGTAGGATAGTGTCACTGGATTACAATTTACTTCCTATCCGTTTTTTTTTAAATAATTGTAATAAGATTTTTTCGATTGCATGCGCTATTTTCCCATGAGTACAGTCTTTAAACACAATCATTCATAATTTTTAAACGGATGTCATGTCTTGTAATCTTTTTTTATATTCTCGAATATTATTTTACATGTTTGCAAATATAACATAATTATAAAGATTGTTATATAATTAAATGCATTTTTTGTGTGTATTTTATGCTTTTATGAGCTTGATATTCAATTAATGTTTGTTTTTTAATAAATTTCACATTCGCTCATATGAAAACAATTAGAAATTGTTTTATAGATCAGAAAAAAAATACAAATTTACAAATTGTTTGCATTACAAAATTAAAAAAATACCACAAATTGAAATTTCAAAACTGATTTGATTTTATAAAACAGTGTAAAAAATACAAAATTTTCTCAAGTTTTAAAAATTTTAGAATGTTTCCGTACAATTTATATATTTTATGCTTTAAAATTATTTTTAAATATATATGAATATGGTTATTTTATTCCATATCAATCAAGTATATTATTTTGTATTGTTTCACATTAATTATTAAAAATTCATACGTTATTAGCAGTATTTATTCAATACCACTTCTGTTTACTTTGTAATTCCATGTTGCGATCTTCTGTTGATTGAAACACAAAGGATGAAGGACTCCGAACTGTATTTGAGGTTAACGGATTAAAAATAGGCATAAAACTTCGCGATTTTACGTGCCATTCTTCACAGGAACCATGTTCCTTTGTTGACTCCTGTTTTCATTTTTAGGATTAATAATAAAATACTAATAATTTAAAAACTAAGCTCAAGAGGGTTTCCACACCTAACTGATCTTTGGACAATTTCATCCTCACTTTTTGTAGCTTAGTTTAATTAAGAAAAGTTAACACATTTTATTAGTTAAAATAATTTCCTAAGTCAACATTTTACATACGAAAAATTAACAAAAAATCATTTATTTTTTCATAAATATATTTATTTTTAATATCATTTATAATACTCTAAATGGGAAAAATTCAAATTTATTTTGGTAAATACTGTAGTGCAAAGACTTCAAATTCCTTTCTGAATATTCTTTCCTACTTATTAATTCATCCTTTCTTAAGTATTGATTGAAACGTAATCAATTTGATTATATTAGAGATAGTATGCTTCAAATTTTCCCCCACTTTAATATTATGTATCTGTAGTTTAGAGGTAGGTGATTGCATCTACTAACTTTTTGAATTTATTCTCTTTCTTTATAATGAACATAATAAAGTCTAACATAATAATTTCTTTGTAATGAACATAATAATGAACATGCTAGAAAGGGTTATCTTGAATTATTGGCTGTAAAATATTGCTTGAATTGAAGATGTAGAAAATTATATAATAAAAATACAATAAAATTTATTATTAAACAACGATATTTCGACTCTACTGAATATCATTTGATGTTTTCTTTCCCTTTCTTTTCTTTCTTTTTTTTTCAAATAAATCTAAAAAATATGTGAAATATTTCTTAGATTTATTTTATAAAGTGGCAAAACAAGAAATGGTTTATTAAAATACGCAATTTTAATGCTAAATTCATATAAAAAATCTAAATACAAACTTATAAATATCCAGTTTAGTTAATTATTGTGTCTTTTAATTTCCATTAAAATTTTCTGATTAAAATTTATGTTCAGATTTGTAGGCTTGATATGTACTTTTATTTTTAGTTGTTGTCTACGTAATAATTTTATCCAAAGGAAATTAAATAGTTTTTTCTACAAGTTTATTTATCAATGGAGAGCAAATATTGTGTTATATTTGTAAACAAATTAAGGTTGGTTAGTTTCTTTGTGGTCATTTTTGCCAATGATTAATTCGAAAAGGTCCTAGAGTTTAAAAAAATGAACCATACGATATGTATTCCTGAAGTTGACTTGAACCTATGTTTTATTGAATTGAAGTACAAAATACTAATATTTCGGGTGTCAACTCGGCTCTATTATTTAAAAGAAATTTTACTCAACCAAACAATGTTTGCTTATTAACATTTTTCCAAATGTTAGAATGCGATGAAATTGGAATTTAATGAAGGCTAACTATATAGCTACCTGTGAGTTCATAGTTTAAAAATCAGTCTAATATCTTTCTTTACTATATTTTCATTTATAAACTGATAATATTTATTATGAGATTAAAAAGTTAATATTCTTATTTGTATAAATCAAAAGATTAGTCTGAAGCATAATAGGGAAGTCTTACTTCGTTTAGATTTTACTGACAGAAAACATGCCCCTAGATTTTGGGGATGCCGGCTAACTATGAATTAAAAATACAGGTATTATATATATATATATATATATATATATATATATATATATATATATATATATATATATATATATATATATAAATGAAAACAGAAGCAGAACATACATTAGATGTTTTTATATATGGCATACCGAAATAAAAGAAAACTCCAATGAATTAAAAATATCACTTTTGAGTGAAATTTTAGTTTAAATGGGAAAGCATAAAGTTTTATTATTTAAAATAATATAACATATTAAATAATTTAACTAATAACGTTTCATTTAATGTTTTATGATAGATGTTTTTTATTACCACAGTCTCATTCATACATTAATTAAAAAGAAACTCAATGAAGTGTATAATATATGAAAACTCTTTTTAGTTAAGAAACTATAGAAACTAGAGAAACTATGGTCTAGATTTTTTTTCATCCGCCTTCTAATGTATTTCCGATCGGTGAGATTACGAAAATGCATTCGCTAATAAGTAAATATAATTATTTTTTTTAAAAAAAAAAAAAAAAAACAATGATACTATGAGAATATAGAAGGATAATGAATGTTGTAAAAAAATATTTTTTTTACTCCTATCTAGTAAAGACTAGATAAACCTATTTAAAAAGAGTAAAAATTTGCACTTTCTTGAAGTGAGAAAAATATTAAAGAGAAATGTTATATCGTTTAAACTAATTAAATTGCGCGGGTTTAAACAACTTTACACAGGTAGTACAAATTAGTATTAACTATGCTATAAATTAATTACAAACTTTCTAATAAAATTTTGAAATAAAATAGATTTTCATTATAAATTTGCTAATGGCCGCCATATTGCTATAAATTTAACTCCATTTATTAGATTTTCCAATGTTAAATAATATAGTTTTTATGTGTAGAGAATATGATAATTATTTGTGCGTTTTACTTGTATAAATGATTTATGTGTTAACTTTTTTTAGTAACTAAATTTTATAAAATATATTTTATGTGGTTATAAATTTTTAAATTTAGGCTTATTTTATAGTCTCAAATTATTTTTTTTAAAAAAAAAAAAAAAAAAAAAACTGTATTGTGTGTGCTAGTAAGTCTATTTACTGTGTATTTTATTCCCGTTACCTGTTGTGTTGATTTTTCTACCAAAATCTCAGTTGCAGTTTCTTGTACAGTTTCCTATTTTTCTTTGTTTTCTTTCAATTGTGAAAATGCGATCACCGGATCTAATCTTTTAGCCCGCAAAACTTTTGCCTCTGCAAACACTGTTGTTCCTCTCTCGGGCAGCTCCCACTTGTACAGGCCTCTAATGCCTTGTCGAACTTTCGATCCTCTCCTGGCGAAAGAAACAATTTCCTGCCATTTGACTCCCCCTCTTCCGAACCTCTCCCATTCAATCCCTTATAAAAGCTAATAGAATAAAGTGTAGGGAATATGAGTTCCCTCTTGGCGCAATATTGGCGTTCCTTTCCTTGTCTTTTGATTGGAAAACATCGTGCTGCTGCATTTCCCCCGTTGCAAGCGCGATTTGCTTCTTTGATATGTTATTAAATTTTGTGGTATATGATAGCTGCGTTCATTTGAGATCAAAAAGTGATTTATCTTCCTATCATAGCATTCATTAGCTTTGGATATTTTGATTTAGTCATCCCTTGGCGAACTTTTTGGTTGATATGGGCCATTTTTTTCAACATTTATTTTGTATTGATTCTTTATTATTTTGAAGAAATAAAATTTCGGTTTTACTTACGATTGCTTCCGTATTAAATTTATAAGAGATATGCTATGGTTAATTACAACACAATTATTGACAATCAGTATTTGAAGAGATATTTCATTTGGTACTTAATAGTTATTATTTTTAAAAAATTATTAAGTTTTAATTTTTAAAATTTGAGTGTATAATATTTCTATTTGACTACTTACTGACATAATTTTCATGCAAAAACAACAAAATTAAGTTTGCTTACTATCATTTTAAAGCCCGTTCTATGAAACTAACATCAGCATTTTTAAGAATAATGTCTTAGAAAAAAAAAAAAAAAAAACTATGGTCTTAAGCGAAGAATTACTTTTAACTTTTCTGTAAAATTCTACATCATTTAATATTTTTTTTACTAGAAACTTACCTTTTTATTTTCAAAAATATTTGAATTCATTTAAAATGTAAATGATTTTTTTTAAACTTTTAACGTGTTTGAAAAGCTGTTTTTCTGTTGTTCACCAGTTTGAGTGGTTGATCTTCAACTTTTTTTTTTATTTCTTATGCAACAAAGGCTGTCTTACACCAGAGAATTTTTAAGTGCAAAAAATGAAAAGAATATCTACCATTTTTTATAAAAAAGGGAAAAATAACAAAAAAAGTACCTAATAATATTTCTTAAAACAAATTGATAAGAAAATGAAAGAAAAATACGAAAGTTATTTAGTGAATTTTTTTTGGCAATTAAATATTTTCTTGAGTACTGTTGCTCAAAAGAATAGGTATTTCCTCCATATGTACATTCTATAGTTCATATCTTGTGTAAAGTGTAACATGAGCGCAGGTGTTTTTCTATTTCCATTATTGTACTTCGAATCTTTTTTGAGGATCACAAGTAACGATATGATGGGAGCTTTGCATGTTTGATTGCTTCAACTCTGTTTCACATCATTTGTCCCCGGCTTTCCCTGCCGCTCCGAAATTACAATTTATTTATGGTTGATTGGTAATGAAATGCTGCGTAAAAATTTTTTATTCCTTGATAAGCATGGAAGCTATCGAGTTTCGATCGTTTATCTTGTATGATAAAATTCATTCAATTTTGTTGAATAAATACATTTCTATTATTAAAATGCGCCTATTATTTTATGAAGAGTTATCCTCATAAACTCAACAAAATGAATAAAATTATGTTTTGTTGAGTTTATGAATTTGAAACTTATTTAGTCTATCATAATGAAGGCTCTGTAGCAAAATATATTAGATAAATAAATTTATTCTTAGATAAATAATTCCAATATTCATAGATATATAATTTTATTTATGCATAAATGTGTTTTCCTTATTTATTTTCTATTTGAGTGGAAATTGTTATAGAAATAAGCAATCCCTTAAAAAATATGTATTAAAATAATTCTTGTATGATTACTTTTTTTAAAACTTACTATCGCTTGTATTTTATAATTCACAACATTATTTATACTTTTAGCTTTTCTCTATACACCGCTCACTATTATGTATCCAGTATACGAAAATTAATGATTTCAATGCTTGATCCAGCTAAAGATTGTTGTGGTTGAGAGAATCAAAATATGTTATTTGCGTCAAATATCTGCTAGTCCTACGTAGAAAAGAAGCTATCAACTCAAGTGGCGACTTCATCATTTGCAATTATGATTCAAAATCACGAGGTGATTGATTGTGCTCATTGGTTTCAGTTAGTTGAAATATGATGCTGAAAATATTGAATTCATCTGTCTAGCAAGTATGATAACAGCATGAATCAAGTAACAAAGTCATTTCTGACCCTTAGCTATATTGGAATAATACTCATTTCAATCTATGCCCACAATCTTATTTATAATATTTACATTTACATGGTCGTGGTTAACGAAGTCAAGTGAGTCATGATAGTATTTTAACCTATGAGAAGTATGCTTTTTGTGTGGCACTGCTGTTAATTCTCAATAGGTTCTGAAAATCCCAAAATACGTTATCTAGGATCTTTGTAATACCCGAACCACAAATTTTCTAGAAGATAGTTGTGTGTTTTTCCAATATTGCGAGATAGAAAAGCCTTATTTACAATGAATTAAATACTTGACTAGTCAGCAGGAGGACAAGTATCCGTATTGATGGTACGATGATGTGTGCAGCAAAACTGTCTGTCAGTGTGATCTGTTGCTATGACTTCCCTTGATACTGCAGCAGAAGCATACACGCATACTGTGTTGCAAACAATAAAATTGGACACAAGAATGGGGCAACGCGTTGTCTTTTGTTCCTTAGACAATATAGTCATTGTTTTGAATCTAACCTAAGAGTTGGATAAATTAAGAGAGATGCCGTTCTGGGATCAATTTTGCCTATTAAAATTGGCATAAAGAGTCTTAATATGGTGATAGTGGATGCACAATAACCTGTTCTGTTCTGACATCTCTTATAATAAGGTGTTCAACAGTTACGGAGAGGCCAACACCTTTTCCGTCTTTGTCCTTAGTTATAGAGAGAAAGATATGTCATTTAATAATTGTTATGAATTGTAGCAAGGAGGATTTGTTTCTATCTATAGCTCATTCAATAAGATTTGGGTTCCGCTTAAAACATTCCTGCTGTAAGCAATTTCTCAACGTTCCATGTATCGTTCTTCAACATTCACAGAATCTAATCATGCTATTCCACATCAAAAAATACAATTTTTCCACTAAGAATTCTTTTTCTTATGGTTTGGGTAATGTTAAGACATTTATGTTTGTCCATACCATCATATGGTACTTAACGTATGTTATGATCTTGTTGTGTATTACTCAATTTTGCTATTTATTTATAAGGAAATATTGTTACAAATGATAGGAGTGGTTCACTGATGATCAAAATTGAAAAATTCTTTCAGATTTAAACTATTGTTTCCAGAATTATTG